>JBCFYV010000024.1:17808040-18220540 GCA_039000515.1 Timema cristinae | reverse complement strand
GACAATATTTTCATCGGTATTGCACCAGCCATCAACGAATAGACATCTATTATAGTGAGCAGACCTTTTAAGTATTTGTTTAAATAACATAAACCATGGTCGAGGTGAAAGATAAAGAAGTGCTTTGTGACTTCTGGGAACCACCAACCACAACAACTCTTTAAAAACATCGGGGATCATTCTAAAATAGTTCTTGAAATCATCGGGTTCGTAAATCTAATTCTTTCATTAGTGTTAGACGCGTTTATCTTTCACGCTTTGCAATCAATCCACTATTTAACTGAGCTTCCGGTTTCTTTTCTTGTTCAGCCCTAAAGCTAAAACAATTGCAACACATGCATTTCCTAAACCATCCATCACCACTAAGACGTGTACTGACCAAAATGCTGTTTGAGTTCGATACTGAAGGATTTACAGTATTACCGTCGTTACGCATACTGTCAGTAATACTGAACGTTTGAGGCACCCTTAGTCTCTAAAACCATTAGTGTATTTAGTACATAAGCATTTAACACCAAACGGGTTGTAAAATGCAGTGCTTATAAAAATATGAGGCGTATAAACCGAACGGGTAGTAGGACGTGGTGCTAAGAAAAATGTTGAGTGGCAAAGCCCATGACAAAGATTAAGAAATTCCTATAAAAGTGAATGAAATCGTTTCAAAATCTGTTTTAATATGTTTATCAGGCTTAATACTTTCAAAAATATGTTCTATGGTAGATAAAACTCAATGGTACTTTACGTACCTCCTGAAATACTTCATGTATCCGTAGATGTATTCGTACCACAGTTTGGGAAAATCTGCTTTAGAAGGTGTTTATAAAATAAAAGTGGTTTATTATTATTATTATTATTATTATTATTATTATTTATTATTATTATTATTATTATTATTTGTCACTCGTAAAGAAACTAAACTAAAGGCTTGTTTGAAACCTTTTACCAATTATTCTGTGACATTTATGTTTTTATTGTCTAACAATAAATCTAAACTCAGGATCCACAAATCATGACATGTAAATCTACTAAGCCAATATATCAAGTCCAGTAGTACTAGTACTAGTAGTAGTAGTAGCAGTAATACGAAGTGTACTACACAATGGTATTAGTCACGATTTCTTGCACATGTCCATTTTGTTTACGGACATCTCTTATGTAATGTGTTAAATAAAATTATGAGCGCTCCAGACGGAAATGGAAAGGAACTATCACGGAAGAGGAGGAAATGAAGGAATTCCCCTCTGTCAAGCCGCAGAATCGTCTGAAGACTGACCCACTCGTGGAAAAAAATTCGCTCTCAGGTTGTTTTTACTTAAATTGCTGTATCTCCAGGCGTTCATTCAGGCGTTCACGAGGCTTCAGCTTACACAATTAGGGCCAAATATAATCTGTGCCACCATTTTAACAGGTGTGGGAAAAGGGGAAAGTGTAATCATATCGCGAATCCCAATAATCCCCACTGACCTACCATTTCAATTCAAAAGACTCCAGTTTCCAATCAAACTTAGTTTTGCTATTACTATTAACAAAGCGCAAGGGCAAACATTGCAGGTAGCAGGGGTGCATTTGGAAAAGCCATGTTTTCCCCATGGCCAGCTATATGTAGCATGTTCGCGTGTGTCCAATGCCCAGAATTTGTATGTATTTGCGCCAAATGGAAGGACATACAACATAGTATATAGGAGCGTCCTAAAATAATGATCTATTCTGTTTCCATGATTGCAATGACCAAGAACAAGTGGAGTAAATAAGGGATGTTAATCAACTGTAGGTAAAATTTAAGATGGAGTGGGATTTTCAATTCGCGGCAAGGCATAATCTATGACTCTACTGACACACACTCCGCTACTTCTTTTCTATTCCTACACTTAATCCTTATTTATATTGTGTAGTTTGTATGTTTCTTTATCTCTACCTGTATTGACCAACAACGCGAATAGGTTCATCGTTTTTAATTTCATATTTCCTGTGTCAACCGACAACTTGAATTTATTGACAAAATAAACATTAACGCGAGCAAAGTCGCTGGCAAAAGCTAGTAGTAATATATTTGGGGTCACTTCCATAAGGTCAGTACTGTAATTACAATTGTTTAAAATCGGTCCTTTGATATTCATCAAACAATTTAAAACTGAAGCATTTGACCACATGCCCTTTGGGGCAAGTGATATACATTATTATGACACCTTTACTTAAAGATAATAATAATAATATTTAGCACCGCGTCTTACTACCCGTTAGGGTTATACGCTTTAAGTACTAATTACGCTAATGGATTAGGAATTTGGAAGGTTGAATTAGAGGAAGTGAGCCCACATTTGCGTAGAGAGAAAGGGGAAAACCATTTAGGAAAAACCACCCCCAGTTCACCCGACCGAGATTCAAACCTCGATCTCTCCGTCCTCAGCAGTCGAGCTCAACACGACAAGCGCGTTAGCCAACTACGCCACCGACGCGGGTCTTTACTTAAAGGTTACTAAAAACTGGCTACTAAAATTAAATTTTATAGATTAAGCATAGCTCAGTACCAAATGCAATTAAAAGATTTGATTCATTTTTAAAAATATTCTTCAAATTTATATGTTATTACTGTCACTACACCCTAACCCCATCTTGAACTAATTCTATCCAATCCACCTCATTATACCCTATCTCTTTTAGGTCAATTTTAATGTTATATTCCCATCTGCGTTAAGGTATTCCAAATGGTCTCTTCCCATTGGGTTTGCCAGTCAGTAGTACCCTGAACAAGGTTCTAGAATCTCCCATTCGTGTTGCATGTTCTGCCCACCGTAGTCTACGATAGTTGATTATTATAATAATGTCTCGGTTGATTATTATGATGTCAGGGTATGTAACTCATTATTATGTAACCTCCTCCAATCCCCAGAAGCCTTATCCCTTTTTTGAACACACATCTTACTAAGCACCTTGTTTGTTTTCAAACATTCTAGATTTGTTTTCGTCATGTAAGATAAGATGCCATGTTTCACACCCATAGAGAACAACCGGTAAAAATATTGTTTTGTATATTCTGAGTTTTACATTCCTTCAAAGCAGGAACGAGGTCAACAACTTACTGAACTAGTAACAGCATGAATCTCCCGAATGTATTCCTCTAAATCCAACATCTATAACACATTAATGTAATTACTACATAGGCCCATATGTATATCCCTAATGGGTAGTAATACGGAGTGCTAATAATTTATATTTAAATATGTATGTAATAGAACAATAAATAAGTTAATTACATAATTACATTTTTGAACTGATTTTACATTATTTTTCTTACCACCAGCTTATTACTGCCCGTTCGGTTTATACACAAATGTACTAATTACGCTAATGAGTTAGAGATGAGAAAAGTTGAGATTTTTGAGGAAGTGTAGCAGTATCTGCGTGTAAATAGTGTAGAAAATTATTTAGGAAAAAACAACCATTAATGTAGGCCTGCTCGACCAGAATTCTAACACCGACCTCCCCGTTATTTACAGCCTGGCCTGTTGCAAGAGTGAAGTCTCAGAACATGAGACCACCGAAGTAGGTTTGTTTACTTGTTTAGTAATTAATATTAATATATTATCCATTATCTTTTATTCGACGGATTAAACAAATTAAAATAATGAGACAAGATAACGAAGATGAAATGTTATGGGGATGAGAAACCACAACAAAGTAAACCCTCTCCTGCGTTGGTTAATTTTCTTAATTTTGACTTAATGGTTTGTATCGTCGATAGAAATGTGTAGTGTTAATTTCAAACTTTCCCCCATTGCGAGACTGAAAGAAAACACTAGTGTAATTATGCGTGTGCTAATTGTCCTAATTCCTCTCGTATACTCCTCCCCCCTCTTCCCTCCCGTCCTACTACCCATCCGAGCTATACGCATTTTGAATTACTTTAATGATTTAATTTTGATCGTGGTATAACTTATATTAAATGTACCCGCATCTACGTTGAGGGATAGTGGGAAACCATTAAGAAAGAACATCCTCAATATACCTGTACGGTAATTGAACCCTGACCTTCCCAACATACCTAGACCAGACTTAACGAACCTGACGTTAAATCCACGTAACCACTGATGCGAGCTATCAACTATATAGTACGATTTTGGAATGAATACACTTTTAGAGAACACACATGATTTTTCGTGTCAACATTGAAAACAATTTACTAAAATGTTTAAGTTATTTTAAAGATAGTGATATATTTTTATGTTGTTAGCACCACGTCTTACTACCTGTTCCGGTTATACACCTATGTACTAATTATACTAATGGGTTAGGGATTAAGAAGGCTTAATTTAGAGGAAGTACTCCCGCATTTGAGTGGAGGGAGAGTGAAAACTCATTTAGGAAAAAACTCCGTACACCCGATCGGGATCTAACCCCGATCTCCCCGTCTTTGGCAGTATAGTCCAACACGAGATTAGCGCGTTAGACCACGCATCCACCAAAGTGATTTGATATTGATATTATCTATTAAACGTGACACCTGTTGATCTCATGACTTGACGTATGGATATATGCAAGTAGAACATTTCTTCGATCTGTTCTTCCTATGAACATTGTAATCTAGTTTATCTGTTTATGCCATCCTTTCTTCGAGATGAGACGAATAGGAGAGTATCTGTGAAGTGTAGTGTTATGGCTATAATTATATGACCATACGAGCAGATCTTTTCACGCTGAGACACGAACGGAAATAAAACCCACAAGAGTAACGGAGCTGCTACAGTTCAGAAAATAAAGAAGGAATTTTTTTTTACAGTTATATATTCCTCTAAAATAATGTTTACATACCCTTATTTATGCTTCTTGTGATGCAATCTGAAACTGTCACTTTTCATGAATAATATTTATAGCTAAAAGATAATACAAACAATAATAGTAACATGTAATCAATGTTGACCGTAAAAAAAAAGTTACCAGAATTCAACTATAAGGTGAAAATTTTTTTTTCTTGACATTTTCGGTAACAATCACTTTTTAAATCACTGGTAAGACCGTAGAAGGTAGTTGTCATTTAAAAAATTGTACACAATATACCTTGTAATGATGTTTTTTGGGTGCGCCAATAAATTAGGTCTATGAAGTATAATAATATATAATAATGAAAGTGATAGGATAGGTGTTAGATGAATGTAGTGAACTATCATACGTGCAGCTAGAGAAAATATTTTTTAATCTTCAAAATGAGGGATAAATACTGGTTACCGCCTAGCAATTGTATTGGTTAAAACATTTGTATTTAATCCATATAGATTTCAAAGGACAGTTGACATATTGAGGTCAAAATAGGAGACAAAATATGTTCGAAACTTAAGTCTTAGTTGACTTCGATGGTCTTGGGGTAAAGTTCTCTCCTCCGGACCCGATGTTCAGGGGTTCAATTCCAGCTGGAGTCAACAGATTTTCCTTGAGTGATAAAAATCCGTAGCACAACTTCCTTCGAAAAGGAAGTAAATCCGTTGGTCCCATGTAAATTATTGTCTATAAAAGAAGCCTGGATGCTAAGTGAACATACCCTTCCCGGCAAAATTGTTAGAACCTTTCACTCTTGCTCATAGAAATTCCCGTGTGCTTATATGATCAATCGGTTCAGAAAGTACACGTTAATTAGCCCAAATAAAAAAAACTTCGGGGACTGTCTTCGAAAATAGAGGACGAATTGTCATCTTATTCTGAGATAAGAACCATTCTTACAAATGACCAGACGAACGGAAATATTTTGTGCTGTGAAAATGTTGTGCTGCGTGTCAAGGTAGCCGCAATGCAAACGTGACAGTTTTGGGCGGCGAATGAGAAAATAATACTCATTTGGACGATATCTCAGTATAACTTCTCCACGAGCGTGCATTTATTTTCTAAAAAGATAAGTTAGGCCTGTACGAAGCTTCGAAATTTTGAATACGGATCTTGGTAGAATTAGATTCGAAACTCTGAATTTTAATAAATTTAAAGATTTGTATCATATTCAAAATTTCGAACCCAAACAGATGCCATATTCTGAATCGATTAGTTTAATTATTATCAATTATTTGAATAATCTATTTTTTTAAAGGAATTCGGCATTAAACGATTATTAGGCTTTTTTAGTTGGACTCAATTCAAATTAGGCGTATTATCCAAGCGAGTAGTAAGACATGGTGCTATATATATAATCTAATAATAAATTTCAGTTTAATAATATGTTATTTTAAAATATTATATTCAAGACATTTTCACTGTGGAATAATTATTCGATTTGGATTAGATTTAATCCATGTTCTTGTTTAAATATTCGAATTGGATCAAATTTAAACAATAATTTTCATTGTGAAATATTCTAATTGGATTCGACTCAAACCATTTTCATTGTTCAATATTTGAGTTGGGCAAGTTTCAAACAATTATTTAATGTGAAATATTTGATTTGGATTCGATTCAAACTGTTTTTATTTTAAAATATCAGATTACGATTTTCAAATTAAGTCAGTGAGCAAAGATTCGAATTCAAATCGAAATTAAAAATATTGGATTCGCACTGGCTTAGTCATAGCCTTCGTTGGAAGACTACCTGATCTGTATATTAGTATCAATTTTATGGGGGTCCACTTTTAATATTTCAGTTGTTGCATGGTCTAAGGTGCTACTCTAGCAGTAGAATAGACTGCCAATGACAGGGAGATTGAAGTTAAAAATAATAATAATAATAATAATAATAATAATAATATTTAGCACCGCGTCTTACTACCCGTTCGGGTTATACGCTTTAAGTACTAATTACGCTGATTGATTAGGAATTGAGAAGGTTGAATTATAGGAAGTGAACCCACATTTGCGTGGAGGGAGAGTGGAAAACCATTTAGGAAAAACCACCCCAGTTCATCCGACCGATATTCGAACCTTGATCTCCCCGTCCTCAGCAGTCGAGCTCAAAGCGACAAGCGCGTTAACCAACTACGCCACAGAGGTGGGTGAAGTTAAAATCTCAGTCGGATGTACTGGGGAGGTTTTTCCCAAAATGGGTTTCTACTCTACTTCCATGAAAATGCGGGTACACTTTCTCTAAACCTAGTTTTCCTAATCCCTAAAATCCATTGGTGTAATTATTACATAAGCATATAATTCAAAAGGGTAGTAATACGTGGTGCTAAAAAAATTTAGCGCTAACTATTTTGAATTATTCTTTAATTAATATTTCCCTAATTAAAGGAATGATTCACAATTGCTTAAGCCTTTGTCAACTTAGCTTTGAAACAGATAAACAAACCTCATTATTCATTAATGAGACTCATCCCTTTCACTCAAAAAAACCTGAGATTGTTAAGGTGATCCGCAAAAACATGTGTTTAGCAGCTGTCACTACTGACAGTCAAAATTTAGGTATATACCCAAGTGTTTACTGTCAGAAGTCAGCTGTAAGTTAGTTGTAAGCACCAAAGAAGCCATGGGGCTACTGTATGTATCTCAATTTTTAAGTTGGTATTTACATCCATTACTATTTCCAGCCTAGGTCGGTTTTTTATTCAAGCCATATATTTTCCACTACCGGCTGGCTAGGCCTGTCGTAGCTTCATATGCCCCATAATCTAACTTAAAAATAGGGCAGGCACAACACCCAGTCCCCGACCGGTAATTCATCACTGTGACAAGCTAAACCCATATCTCACCAATAATAAAATGTGTTGCCAATATGGGAATCGAATCCGGGACCTTTAATACAGTTGACAGACACGTTATCGACTGAGCTAGGGTATTGGATATTTGAATTGGTATTTTTAAGTAAACTTTAATTGTTGATCAAATAAATATTTAGGTTTGACTAAAATTTATTTTTATTTTGTTTGATGAATACAAATAATGTTCTTTACATTTAAAAAACCCTCCTCGCTGGCGTAGTTGGCTAACGCGCTTGACGTGTTGAGTTCGACTGCTGAGGACGGGGAGATTTAGGTTCGAATCTCGGTTGGGTGAACTGGGGGTGGTTTATCCTAAATGGTTTTCCACTCTCCCTTCACGCAAATGTGGGTTTACTTCCTCTAATTCAACCTTCTCAATTCCTAATCCATTAGCGTAATTAGTACTTAAAGTGTATAACCCGAACGGGTAGAAATACACGGTGCTAAATAATATAATAATAATAATAATAATAAAATACACTTAAAATCTCTACTTCTTACTCAGTCAGTATCCATTTTCGGTGACCTGGTGGTCTAGGGGTAAGGTGTCAGACTTCTGTGCTGGCGGCCGGGGTTCAATCCTCGGTCTCGGCACAGATTTATCTGATTTCCAAACCCTTCCTTCACCTCTGACAAGACGTGTATTAATCACAACTTGTGAATGTGTGGAATGCCAGGCCTCCACCGTGGTTCGGATTCCACGTTAAACTGTAGGTCCTTCATTTCATCTAACAATCACCCTACCATTACACATTAGCGTAAGTGCGTATAAACCGAACGGGTAGTAAGACGTGGTGCTAATAATAATAATAATAATAATAATAATAATAATAATAATATACTCCCCTTTTCACTAAGCCATAATATCTATGACCTTGAATCCTCTATCTCCAAAGGGAATTCCGTTTTAAGCACACCCTAGTGAACTGCGCCACGCACGCCTATGATAATCAAATGCATCAGGCGTAGATTTTACTTGAATCTGCGTACCAGGGCCTGGATTTTGATGACATATAGATCACAGCAATGAATTAGTGTAGGCTTACATAAAAGCTGTGCATGATCCCTTGGTTAGTAATATGTTTTTTATAGGTTATGCATTATTTGGTTATTTTTTGTTATTTTGAATTTTTGAGTATTGGTTTGCGTCATTTTTAGACATTTTGAGTATTTATTAGTAATTATTATTTTAATTATTAGTAATTATTTGAGTAAGTAAAATATGGTAATCATTATCATTATTAGCACCGCGTCTTACTACCCGTTCGGGTTATACGCACCTACGCTAATGTGTAACGGTAGGTGATGGTGAGATGAAATGGAGGACTACAGTTTAACGTGGAATCCGAACCACGGTGGAGGCCTGCATTCCCAAATTAACAAGATGTCTTGTCAGAGGTGAAGGAAGGGTTTGATAATCAGATAAATCTGTGCCGGACCAAGGATTGAACCCGGCCGCCAGCACAGAAGTCTGACACCTTACCCTTAGACCACAGGTCACAATACTATGGTAAAGAATTGTAATTCCAATTCCATTGTAAAAACTCTCAAAGCTGATATAGATGAACATTTAAAATTTCAGTGAAAACGTTCCCGTTGGTAAAGTCAAGTGGTAGAGATGTTGGTCAATAGATGTCTAGCTTGGTGGGCCAAGGTTTGAGACCATCCGGTTTCATAGGAGTGGTTTGTTGTGAAAAAAAAAAGGTGGTATTTCAACCTTATTGCAGGATAATACTTGTCCAGTTGGATAAAATCCACTCTCTTCATTCGCTTCTCTTGATTTTTATAAAGATAGTGAGAACTTACACTGGAATCCATCGTGCCACCAACGCGCGCATTTCCCGGGACGTCCTTGCTTGTTACAACACGGATAATTTTATCTTTTTTTAATTAGTATTATTTAGTGCCAGTGCGTGTTGTCGGTTATCAGCGAATCATCCTAACTTTATTTCAGGTCAAACACCACAGGCTCATGGTCATTGTTTTCCTATACGCACTAGTGGTCACACGAATTACAGTGTCACTCTCACAATAATGTAGTGCTGATGACGTGAAGGCAAGGTTCAATGTCGGCCGGGTACATTGGGGGTAATTCTCCACGTGTCTTTCCCCCCCCCCCTTTAGCACCGCGGCTCACTAACCGTTCCGGTTGTACTCTTATGTAATAATTACTCTGAACACTCTAGGGAAAAGGAAGTTCATATTTATGCATTTGCGTGGAGGGAGAATGGAAAACTATCTTGTAAAAACTACCCCCAGTACACCTGTCTGAGATTTGAACCTCGATCTCCCCGTCTTCAGCGTTCTAGTCTACTGCGAGAGTAGCACCTTAGACCAAGCTGCCACTGAAGTGGCTGCGTGTCATTTGTTACATGGGAATTATCCTTTGTCTCCGTTCTTGCAAGTGGGCACACATATTATCCACGTTACCTCCTTATTTATACTCCTTATTATGGCTACGTGCCTTAATACCCATCCGGGATATTCACATTTAATTACATTAATAGGGTACTGATGAGGAAAGTAGAATCTAGAAGAAATGTGCCCACATTTTCGTAGATGGAACACTGGAATCCATTTGGGAATGACGACCTTAAGTACATCGGGAAGGGATTCGAACCCTGATATTCCCGCCACCGTCAAAATAGACCACACGAGCTGTACTGAGAGTGTTTATTCATAAATGGTTTTTACTCTCCCTCCAAGAAAATGGGGGTAAATTTCCTTTAAATAATAAGTTCCCCTTCAGTGCCTATTAATGTAACTAAATGCAAATATCCCGAACATGTAGTAAGACGTGGTGTGCCATCGAGTTAACAAACAAACATACACATAGACATTTTTTTAAATACGGGTTCCTCGAAAAGAAACGCAAATCACAGATTATGTAAGTAATATAAAATCTACACCGGTTGCATTTGTTTCCTTTCGGTTTCATTAATCTTTAATTATTTATTTTAATGGGAGTTTTAAAAAAATACCGAGTGTTCTAATAAACCTGATACATTGTAATTGCTATATGGGTCAACATTCAGCATGCAGTAGACAATATATCAAATGAGAAGTTAAAAAATATGTTCGATATCATGATACGTCGCTTACAGCAAATTAAAAAATCCTTAGAATTTACAAAAAAAACATTAATTTCTCATGGGTTGGTTTTCTTTTTGAATACCCATTAATACCCACTGGAAGGGTGACCTGATGGTCTAGGGGTAAGGTGTCAGACTTATGTGCTGGGGTCCGGGGTTCAATCCTTGGTCCCGGCACAGATTTATCTGATTGCCAAACCCTTTCTTCACCTCTGACAAGACGTGTATTAATCACAACTTGTGAATGTGAGGAATGTCAGGCCTCCACCGTGGTTCGGAATCCACGTTAAACTGTAGGTCCTCAATTTCATCTCACAATCACCCTACCATTACACATTAGCGTAAGTGCGTATAGCCCGAATGGGTAGTAAGACGTGCCATGATAGTAATAATAATAATACCCACAAGAAAGAGGAACAAATCAAGAAGCGTTCTTTTTCTTCTTTTTTACACATAACGCTACTGGTCTTATATTTTATAACCAAATAATTACAGCTAATTTATTTCATTGTGATAAAACTTCTTCCGTAACGTGATTATATGTGCCACAAAACTAATTTCCTCATGTCTTGTTTATCAACTGATCTTTTACCAGACAAAACACTCTGTGTAAACTCTATCTTTGCGAAACCTGGCAAGCAGCCCGCTTGAAACCATTACTCACCAGCCACCAAACAACTGCTAACGACTTCTTTCATCAGTGAAAGTCGGTGCTCATTAGGTTTCAAATTAAATACTTCAACGATACAAATACAGGCCTATTAATTGTCACCTAAATGGTTTCTGCCAATAATTTTATTTTCTACTTTCTACGAAATGTATTTGGAAAACTGCCAATTTAGATTTAATAGAGCATCACCCCCAACCGACCTCTATTTTTAAATTGGGATGATTATAATTGTACAAAGTATTTGTTTGAAATTTATAGACACAATACTATATAGTCACGTGACGTAATACAATACGCGTATCCTGTCCTCACAAACCTAGTTTTCAATAAGTTATACCAAACCTGTTATATCTTACTAATATTATAAATGCGAAAGTTTGTGTGCTTGGATGTTTGTTGCTCAATCACGCCAAAACAGCTCAACGGATTCGAATGAAACTTTGTACGTTGGTAGAATATGTCCTGTAATAACATATAGGACTATTCCCAACCTTTTATTTTAAATAATAATAAATATATGATTATAATGTGATTGAAATTATGTGATTTAAGAATTTTTGATTTAATATTTTGTAATTAAAGTAAATAGTAATTAGTGTGACGTAGTTTCATACTAATAAATAATAAATACGTGATTTTTTTAGCTATATATTTCGAAAAAAATATTATTTCATTTATTTATTTATATTAATAATTATGATGGTAAAAATAAAAAATAAAAAATTTATAATTGATAACTTAAATAATATATATTTCTTTTATTATGAATTATTTAAAAGTGGAAATTAAAATACAGCAAAATTATTTACAGCTAAAACTGAAAAACGGATAGATATTTGAAAAAAATAAAGTTTGATTTATGACCAAAACAGTTTAGTTAAAAATTAAAAGATGTTATCAATTATTGCGGGCGAAGCCGCGATGGGTAAAAGCTAATGTATTCTTACTTTATACTTACAGAGACATATTATTAGTGGCTTTACAGGAATATTAAGGGCAAGTATCTAATAAAATAAGAATCCATCTTATCGTGCTTTCTTTTGAATCTTGATCTCACCTGGTTCCGAACCAAAGCCTTTGATAAAGTTTCTTTACGACCGCGGACTGCTCCTGTCATTGTAATAATTTAAAAAAAAATCATGTAGTAGCTTCCTATAGATTACTCCCAAATTTATGTAAATTCATAATTATGGCTGTTAACTTCATTTAATTATGGAATACGTCTAGGATAATTATTGTACTGCATTAATCAAATATACCTCCACAGGCTACATTCAGAATTAAATATAATAAAATACACTCTGTGGTAACATATTACAAATAACTCTCAGATTGTTTTAATTAAAATATATCTGCGTATAGCCTGAACAGATAGTAAGACACGCTAATATAAATATTATATATAAATATTATATATATAATATAAATATTATATATAAATAATATAATATTATATATATAATATAAATATTATATATAAATAATATAATATTATATATATAATATAAATATTATATATAAATAATATAATATATATAATATGTATATTATATATATTATATTATTTATATATATATAATATTTATAATATATATTATATTATTTATATATATATAATATAAATATATATATATATATATAATATAAATTATATATAAATAATATAATATATAATATAAATATTATATATAAATAATATAATATAATATAATATATATATATATATAGAGAGAGAGAGTGTGTGTTAAGTTATTATATAAACTATAGAATAATCCCATAGTTATATTAATTAAAATCCATTACTGTTACCAGCATCTGACCTGGGTCAGTTTTTTATTCAAGTCATATATTTTCCACTACTGGTTTTGCTAGCCTGTCTTAGCTTCATATAATTTATAATTTAACTTAAGACTAGGACAGGCACAACATTCAGTCCTCATCCATTAATTCATCACTGTGAAAGGGTAAACCCACATTTCACTAATGATATATTTTTCAGTCACGTCAGGAATTGAACCCGGGACCCTTAATTCAATAGACAGACACGGAACTGACTGAACTAAGGTGTCGGATTGTAATAATGCAAATATACTGGACAGTAACTTCTCACACACTGCAGACTTTATCAAACACGAGTAAACTTCAGTGAAAATGCCTGTTGAGCTCCGAATAAGACTTCTCGACAAATATATATCGGTGGTACACTATTATCTAAGATGCCATCGTCAACGTTAGAGTAATTGGTTTAATTATTAGATTTCGTTGTTGTAGGTTTGGCTGGAATTAATTTTGAGCATGGAAGTTTTTTTAAACTAAAAATTAAACCAAATTAATTATATCACCGTAAAGTGCGATGATAATATATTTATATCTGCTGCTTCCAATGTGTGCATGACATAAAGAAAAATATCAAATTAATACATTTCATCCTTCATTGCTCAAATATACAGATGATATAATAGGTGCAGGGCTGGACCACAATACTAGTTTATAAATAATTATAATTATAGTATATAAGCGATATTTTCCAACGATTGGCTTGTCCTATTGTATTCAACATTTTCGTTCAAGTACCTAGATACAATTTATCTTCATCCTCTTTGTATCTTCAAAGTTGTTGGTTCATAATGCTAGCTATACATGTGCATTCTAATTTTAATCTAAATCTTAAAAAAAATTCACCCCCTAACGACCTCCTGCATCCTTCTGAATCGTGCCCTGAATATTCAGTGTTTATCATTAGATAATTTATTTATTTTTAATTTTACCTGCTCTCAAAGGTTTCTCCACGTTACCCGCCTCGGTGGCGTAGTTGGCTAACGCGCTAGTCGTGTTGAGCTTGACTGCCGAGGACGGGGAGATCGAGGTTCGAATCTCGGTCGGGTGAACTGGGGTGGTTTTTCTTAAATGGTTTTCCACTCTCCCTTAACGCAAATGCGGGTTCACTTCCTCTAATTCGATCTTACCAATTCCTAATCCATTAGCGTAATTAGTACTTGAAGCGTATAACCCGAACGGGTAGTAAGACGCGGTGCTAATATTATTATTAATCTCCAAGTTTATGTACCCAAGGTTTAATACCACTTGACTACAGTTTTCGTTTGAAAGAACACAATGAGTAACAGATTATCCACTCGAACAAATAAAAGTGTAATCGTTTAACTTTGAAAATGAGAGTAACTTTAATTTCTGGAAAATAAAAGGAGAAAAAAGAGAAGTTGTACCGTGTAATGTTAGTTCAAAATGTGATAGGTTGAATATGTTTGTGATTTTGGAAGATAAGCAAACAAGATGCAGAATTTATCATAATAAATTGTCAACTAAGTGATATAAATCTGGTATGAACATGGGCGTAGAAGGGTGGGGGTCTATGAGGTAAGGTGATAGGATATTTATGGACCCCCATAATATTGGGGTCTCATTTTATTATAAAATCTTAAATAAGGTATGGTGTATTTTTTAATTTCTTACCCACCTCCGTGGCGTAGTTAGCTAACGCGCGGGTTTAATGTTGAGCTAGACTGCCGAAGACGGGAGATCAAGGCTCGAATCTCAGTCGGGTGAATTGGGTGTGGTTTATCCTAAATGTTTTCCCACGCAAACGTGGGTTCACTTTATCTAAGTTCAACCTTCCCAATTCCTAAATCATTGGCGTAATTAGCTCTTAAGCGTATAACTCAAACGGGCAGTAAGATGCGGCACTATGTTTTTTTACTTCTTATTTTATATTCCAGTAGATTTAAAAATTGTAATTATTATTTTGATATTCGCTCACAAGATGTATTCTTTATAACCTCCTGTCGTAGCACTAGATTTGCAAACCTTTAAAATAACAGAACATCACATAATGGTCTTAGAGAACAACGAACGTTTATTGAAACTAAACAAGTTAGTGGTTCTGAGAAAAGTAGTTTAATTTGCTATCAACTGTAAAATTACACTAGATAAATACACATACTCCACCCCTCCACCATAAATATATACATATAATTATAAAAAAAACTATATCGACATATTATGTAAACTTTCTAGTGGCTATTTACTCCCCTATAAATTTGAGCTTTCTAAGCCGTTGTGTTGAGAAATAGTTTTTAAAGAGCTAAGATCTAAGAATTATAAAACTATATCGTGGGAAAAGCGCCAATTTTTTCTGTGCATCTAGTTAAAAAGAGTGTATTTGAAAATCTTAAATGAAAAGTAATTTTTAAAAATATATGGAATTAACTTTTATGTACAGAACATTTGAATTGTTTGCCCAATTTAATTAATAAACAACTATTGTATTATTATTATTATTATTATTATTATTATTATTTTATTATTATTATTATTAGCACCACGTCTTACTACCCATTCGGGTTATACGCACTTATGCTAATGTGTAATGGTAGGGTGATTGTGAGATGAAATGGAGGACCTACAGTTTAACGTGGAATCCGAACCACGGTGGAGGCCCGGCATTCCACACATTCACAATATTGTGATGTTAAAATAACCCAGCTCTTTATGCTAACCAAATAAAATATTAATATTTCACCTTTATTTTGCTAATAGACTTATTTTAAACCTATGTATAATATATATGAACCGTAAAATTCAGTTCATATGCATCTTTATTTTAGTGGAATTTATACAAATGTAATTGAAAATACTAGTCTTATTTGATAAATAAAAACAACGTAATATTTAGTTTATAACACGCTGTAATAGATATTAATGTTTATTATTTATACGAGAAAGTATCAAAATATGAAATGGGTAAAATATTACACAATAATATTGTTTGTTATTTCAGTACTGGTAGTATAATTTTAGCGAGTATAAAATGAAACAGTAAAAATAAAAATACTTTATTTTTAAGTTGATTTACTTTAGTTTAATTAAAAATGAACAGCTTGTTTATTTTATATGTTGATAATTTATTGAGAATTTATTGAGAATTGAAAACTATAGTTCTAGTTTATTATTATTATTATTATTATTATTATTACTATTAATTATTACACGTTTGCTTTTATTGTGCGTAGGACACTTAGCAAACAGCTCTCTCAATGAAACTGTTAGAATAAAAATTTTTAGTTGATTTTATTTAAATCCATCCATCCCGTCCTATGAATGTTACATATAATTGTTATCTATGTAACTATGTAATAATATTAGGCCCAAGTTTTAAAAACAGCTAATCCAGAGCATCTTTGTACTTTGTAGACTTATGATTAGAAAAGCCAGTTGACGAGCTTATGGAAGGCCTTCCTCAAAGGGTATGTAGGGGATCTCCCGTAGTTTGCCTCTCGCTCACACACGTAGGGTCTGACGGTTTCACAATCCCCGATGGAATAGCCTCCTCTGAAAGGACTCTCGAAACTTCCGACGGTGCCGCAATGCTCGTCGGGACCGGGCGTGAGACTTTGACCACCTTCCCAAGGGGCGTTGTAGCCTGGTTGAATGACAGGAGTACCTAAACTCATCACATACATGTTATTGTTAATTATTATACTCGAATGGCTGCAATAGAGGATAGTTTATTGATTATTGTTTTTTTTTAATTAAATTTAAAAAAAATTATACTATCAATTTGTTAATTTTTTTCCCTCCTATAAATAATTTTATGCATTCGTTCTTCTATAAACAATAATTTTATAGTAATTTACCGATGAATGATTTGAGTAAGATTTGAATATTTTTAAAAAGTAAATTAACTCTAACGATTTTGTTCAAAATTGGTATTGGAGCACTATTTTATATTATGTATGTTTATTTTTCTAAAATAAACTACTTCAATGGTAGTTTACTTACGACAAATTATAGATAATTTATAATTTTTCGAAATTGGTTTTGAAGATTCAGTTCAAAATGGGTTTCTGGGAACAGTTTTAATGATAAATAAGAATCTGTTTTTATTTACTTTTTAACTAAAAATAATTTTATAGAAGTTAACCAATAATTTATTTTATTAAGTTTTCAGTAAATGACCTTCAATTAAGTTTTCCTTTTAAAAACGAACATATCTTTTTAATCACAATAAACACTCATAATATATAAATTTTAAACCAAATTGTTCAAAAATTGCTAACCAAATGTCTAGTTTCCTCCAGACAAGACAATATTGTTGTACGTAGAACTTTGGTTAAACATATTTGAACAATTTGAACAATTTGATTTAAACTGTGTATATACAGTTAAAACAAAATTGTTCTAATATTTTAATAAATATATATATATATTTATATATCAAATTGTTCAAATATTGTTATATATTTATATATTATTATAGTATATATATTTATATATATATAATGGTATTTATTTAATTAACAAGAGAATGTTTGTTTTTACGAGGAAAACTTACTTGAGGGTAGTTTATTGAAAACATATTTTTGAATATTTTCTTCCAGACTAAAAGACACAATGTGAAAAAGTTTGTGCAATTGTTTCGTACCTTTTATTTAATGGTAAAATCTCTTATTTAACAAACTGACAATTTTAGCGAATTTGTTCTTTGTGCCGTTGGCTTAAAAATGGTTGAAAATCATGATTATAGATAGTATTTACAGGTAAAGCTCTCACCGTAAATGCTCCTGAAGTCTCCATCTTGTAGGTTGTCGCGGAAACCCGCGTGCATGATGATGTTAGGATTGTGGTGGCTTTTTATGAGATTCTTGACGATCAAATACTCCGCTTCCGAGTCCAGGACTACAAGATGGCCGTCCTCTTCCACGCAGATCTCCTCCGCGCGGTCCCAGGTTTTGGGGTGAAGTGCATCTTGTAGTAACCAACCCCGGGGAAACGTTTGTACCCCGCACGGGCGTGGCAGTGTACAAGGAACACGGCCAGGGAGACCAGAAGGGGGGTTGCTCCAAGCCTCGTCATTCTGACATACACATGTGTATCCCCGCACGCATATTAGTACCAGTTCGGGTTATACGCATATACAGGTGTTTGGAAACTCCCAGCTCAAACTGCACATATAGCTTGTTTGAACCAAAAGTAATACAAAATACCAATACACTTTTACCGGGAAAATATGCTAATATCATTAAATTGTGAATGCCAGGCCTCCACCGTGGTTCGATTCCACGTTAAACTGTGGGTCCTTCATTTCATCTCACAATCACCCTACCATTACACATTAGCGTAAGTGCGTATAACCCGAACGGGTAGTAAGACGCGTTGCTAATAATAATAATAATAATAATAATAATAATAATAATAATAATAATAAAATT
Source organism: Timema cristinae (assembly GCA_039000515.1). Taxonomy (NCBI): domain Eukaryota; kingdom Metazoa; phylum Arthropoda; class Insecta; order Phasmatodea; family Timematidae; genus Timema; species Timema cristinae. The sequence goes on along the minus strand of JBCFYV010000024.1, from coordinate 18,201,882 downwards.
GTGTTCAAAGTTTCAGCGTACAGCGCCGGGATATCAAAGCTGTTCAAGCATGCGTGTACAACAGGTTGCATAGGAGCTAGGCACGCGGCACTACACACCTCGATATCTTGGAACACGCAGTAGAATGTACCACAATATTAATAGTAAACAATTTACCAGTCCATATAGAAATACTAACACATTCTGAGGGTCATCATTAACGATCCCACATCACAGAGAGTGCTTGCCATTATTACATGTGCAGTGCCACGTGCCTAAATCCTAGGTAACCTGTTTTACACCCATGATTAAACAGTTTTGCTATCTCGGCGCTGTACACCGAGACTTTGAACACAATTCAATGGTATTGGCCTAGTTATCCGGATGTAAGTGTATCGGTATTTTGTAATACATTTGGTTCAAACAAACTATATGTGCAGTTTAAGCTATGAGTTTCCAAACATTCTGTATGTTAATTACACTAATGTAATAGAGATAAGGAAGGTAATATTTTTGATGAAGTGTGTGCTCGCATTTTTATGGAGGAAGCTTGGGCTGTCATTTAACTTATAGGAAAATAAAAACTTCAATACACCTGGCCGGAATTCGAATCCCGACCCTTCTGCACTGTCAAACCAAACTAAATTTTAGTAACTAGATTTATTTAACGTACACTTTCCAAACCAACTTATTACAACAGCACACTAGAATTTCTATGAGCGAGAGTGAAAGGATCTACCAAATTTGCCGGGAAAGGTATTTACGCATAGCTCACAGGGTCCTTTTAGACCACACTCTACATGGGATCGATGGCTTTACTTCCTCTACAGAGTCAACTGTGCTACGTATTGTTTATCACGCAATTAAAATTTGTTGAGCTCGACTGGGTTTGAACCCATGAACATCGGGTCCTGAGGCGAGAACTTCACCTCAAAACCACTGAGGTCGACAAACCAGAGTAAATGAGTTTAACATTTAGACCACGTGTCCACCAGTGCGGGTAACTACACATTCATATTCTCATCATGTAACAAGTAGAGGGTGAACTGGGGGTGGTTTTTCCTAAATGGTTTTCCACTCTTCCTCCACGCAAATGCGGGTTCATTTCCTCTAATTCAACCTTCCCAATTCCTAAATCCATTAACGTAATTAGTACTTAAAGCGTATAACCCGAACGGGTAGTAAGGCGCGGTGCTAAATATTAACAAGTAGATGGTCGAACCGAGAGAAGGGGTTGTATCCTCGTTCCCGGCAAAGATTTATCTGATTACCAAGCCCTTCCTTCACCTCTGACAAGACATCTTGTGAATGTGGGGAATGCCAGGCCTCCACCGTGGTTCGAATCCCACGTTAAACTGTAGGTCCTCAATTTCATCTTACAATCACCCCATCATTACACATTAGCGTAAGTGCGTATAGCCCGAACGGGTAGTAAGACGCGGTGCTAATAGTAATTTCAATTTCAATTTCCTTTATTACAGTGCTGGCCGACATAGTCCAGGTAAGATAGTGGGAAAATATTCATTTCTTAAAATAAATTAACCATACACTTTCTCAAAGTGATAATTAGGAGAAAAATCGTAGAAATTGAATGTATATACCTTGGACTGAATTGGCTCGTAGATTTTACGTTAAAAAAATCCATAAATGGGCCGAAAACTGGTATTGTCACTTTTAAATTGTGAACTTTTTTTTCTAAAAACACAAAACAGTATGTGATAGTGCTTAAAAAGACGAAAAACATGAGCCATGGTCGACTTAAATTGGTTCACAACTTTTTTCAATAAAATATCAAAACCGCGAAAAATTGCCATTTTTTCACATTTAATTACAGGGTTTTTAATTATTATAGGAACTTGTTTCATGGCTTCAATTGTAGCTATTGTTGGTGCCTACCTAAAATAAAATTTCAGTGCAAAAATAATCATAACCTTTTGCGGAAATCGTTAGTATGTAAAAACAGGTGTTCCCGAAAAACTGCTTGGAAGCGGCCAATAATGGTCATAGAGTGATTTTTCAAAACGCTATTTGTTCGTGAATAGTTTATCTACAACCCACATATAATGAAATTTAAGCAGAGTACGATTTAATACCTAAAAAACGCGTCTGAATACCGGGGTGTTTGTTGCTTCGGGCGCTCGGTCATGCGAGCGGAGAAGTGGTGGCGTGGTGGGGGAAGCCTCTCTGGCGGCCGGGCTTCGAGCGTTGGAAAGCAATCGCGCGCCTTCAAATTCGCTCAGCCGGAAAAAATCTTGAATACTCTGCAAGTACTGGACGAAAATTGATGTTTCTTTTTATAATGTAGGGTATCTCGCCGAAATATTAGTAGTGGGCATATTATTGACGTATAAGAAGCAAATGGTGAATGGCTATTTTTGACGATTCACATAGGCATGGTATTATTTGCCATTAAAAAAAATCTAAACATTGATATTGTCTCGGTATTTTGGAAACATAATAACATCAACGTTAATAAAAAATTGTTATTACATTTTTATTGATATTGTTATTTTTTTATAAGCATTACATACAAAGTTATAGGTTTGGATCATGCACAAATATGAATGTAAATAAAAAAACATGAGATTTTGATTACCGCCAGTACATATAGAATAATTAATTTTTTATAACATTAGCAACATCCAAGGATATAGTAATAGTAATATAATTGGGGTCACTTCCATAAAGTCAGTACTGTAATTACACTTGTAAAATATCTGTCCTTTGATATTCATCAAACAATTTAAAACTGCAGCATTTGACCACATGCCCTTTGGGGCAAGTGATATACATTATTATGAAACCTTTACTTAAAGGTTACTAAAAACTGGCTACTAAAATTATATTTTATAGATTAAGCATAGCTCAGGACCAAATGCAATTAACAGATTTGATTCATTTTAAAATCACAACACGGCAATCAAATTAATTTAGTTTAGAAGTCTTTATTTAAGAAAATAAACTTTTTAAAATTATTCTTCAAATTTATATGTTATTACAGTCACTACACCCTATCCCCATCTTGAACTAGTTCTATCCAATCCACCTCATTATACCCTATCTCTTTCAGGTCAACTTTAATGTTATATTCCTATCTGCGTTAAGGTATTCCAAATGATCTCTTCCCATTGGTTTGGCAGTTAGTACCCTGAACAAGTTTCTAGAATCTCCCATTCGTGTTGCATGTCATGCCCGCCGTAGTCTACGATAGTTGATTATTATAATAATGTCTCGGTTGATTATTATAATGTCAGGGTATGTAACTCATTATTATGTAACCTCCTCCAATCCCCAGAAGCCTTATCCCTTTTTTGAACACACGTCTTACTAAGCACCTTGTTTGTTTTCAAACATTCTAGATTTGTTTTCGTCATGTAAGATAAGATGCCATGTTTCACACCCATAGAGAACAACCGGTAAAAATATTGTTTTGTATATTCTGAGTTTTACATTCCTTCAAAGCAGGAACGAGGTCAACAACTTACTGAACTAGTAACAGCATGAATCTCCCGAATGTATTCCTCTAAATCCAACATCTATAACACATTAATGTAATTACTACATAGGCCTATCTGTATATCCCCAATGGGTAGTAATAAGGGGTGCTAATAATATATATTTAAATATGTATGTAATAGAACAATAAATAAGTTAATTACATAATTACATTTTTGAACTGATTTTACATCATTTTTCTTACCACAAGCTTATTATTGCCAGTTAGGTTTATACACAAATGTACTAATTACGCTAATGAGTTAGAGATGAGAAAAGTTGATATTTTTGAGGAATTGTAGCAGTATCTGCGTGTAATAGTGTAGTAGAAAATTATTTAGGAAAAAACAACCATTAATGTAGGCCTACTCGACCAGAAGTCGACCCCCGACATCTGAGAACGGTAGAAAATTTTGAATGGTTTCGAAACACTGTAGTTGAGTTAACTAATGACGTAGAGAGAATTCGCTTGTTATCTGAACTTAAATAGCAATAAGCTCACTTTATTCATCACAATTAAAATTAATCGCCAACAGTATTTCTTTGGAAGTATTAGTTGATTGTTTGAATAACTCTGAAAAGTAAGCAATACTTTATAGGATTATCTTACTTTTGTTAAAGGAGGATGGGAAATTTGCTCTAGATTATTTAAAAACGTTTAACTTACAACGGCTTCGGCTATAGTTTGAAGGGAGGACAGGTTCTTTATTTTTTTCCTTTGACAAATTATGATAAATGTAATGTTTTCTAGCATTATAACATTACATTTGAGTTTCCGACGATAATAAAATAAAATTGGGTATAGGCTTATAAAGGTCCTGACACAGACTCTGTATCCATAGGTCCATGGTCCATAAGAAACCGACGCCACAGTATCAGATAGCTCTGGCCACAGAGTCCTTATCTGTAAGTCCTTACTTTGTAGACGTTGCTCAACTTTAACTTTCTAAGGACTAGTTTATATGGATGACCAATCACAGTTGAGTAAATATGGGCATGCGAGTTGGAATCTATCTTAAACACCAAAATAAATTGTTCATAATTAGATTTTATTTTTTGATTGGTTATATTCTTTTGAAAGAATATAAACACAAATGAAGCATAAAAATAATTTTGCTTTGCTTACATTCAGAATATTAGTATTGGTACCTACATTGGTTTTGCACTTTCCTCCAAATTTATTTTAAGTTTGATAGTTAAAACAGTGTTATAAATTTATTTATTGTGATTGTACTAGATTTAAGTGCATCCTGGAAGTTTTATCAACAATTTTTTTTTTTTTTTTATTGATCAACTGACTTATTGGCGCTCGCTTCTTTCTGTACATGATTTTCTTTTTAATTTTTTAATTGGACAAAGTCTCTATCTCATTGGTTGGAACGGTCACGTGATTACAGATATGGACTGTAGGCCCTATAGTTGCTATTAGAATTTCTTGAGGAATGGACATTCTCTGTAGAGCAGCTAGAACACGATTTGCAGCGCTTGAGCGGTGGGCCGTCAAACTACGCCCTTAGTGCAAAAGTGTGCTAAGTAAATAATGATATTTTAACCTTGCTTTTTTTATTTTTGCTAATTAAAAAATACGAAAATGAAAAGACTATTATAAGAAAATATACTATCTGTTAAATGCTGGTCTGCTTGCACATTTCTACAGACATTAGTTGTTTTATGTTTGCTAATCAAACATAATAAACAAATATAGTAACACATTTCAGTTCCAAATTTTCAGTTTCTGTGTTCCTAGATATTTTAAAACTTAGTATTTAAAATATCTAGTTTTTACATGTCTCATCATTAATCATTTCTTACTTACTACCCAAACTATATTAAGGACAGAGGATTATCAGGGTGACTTTAAAATAACAGTATTAGTGAAAAGAAAACATTGGTAATCCTTTAAAATAGTTTATTGTTTTGTATTTCAACACACATTATAATAGGTAAAAGTTTAATTTAACAGTGCCATAGAGGGGAAATTATGCCCATACATTAGTAAGCTAAATCAAAGTCTATACAAAGATACAAACACAAAAATTTCAACTTTTACAAATGGTGACCCATGTCTAATGATAAACATAAAAAACAATCACATAATTGTTAGTATTATTGCTCTATTTAATCTTTAGATGAGTCATACTGTATTTGAAGAGGTGGATTCCAAAACACACCAAGTCAATTTTTTGACTTTTCATGTATATACAATTTTAATACTATCATTTCTTTCCCTAGGAATGAAATAAAACGGTGTGTTCCAAACTACACTAAGAGCATAACAAACAGATGTATTAAATAAGGCAAGTATTCTAAACTGAACATAGTTTTACATTTATGTCTCCCAAACCATCCTAAGTCACAGCAAAGGCGCAGTAGCCACGGTGGTCTATGACCAAGTGTAGTTTAGAATGCATTGCTGCAGTCAATATTGAGACTATTCAATATCCTACTAGTATTTAAACATTTCAAACTAAAGTCCAGCCATCATTCAGAGTTCTAATGTCAGGCGCTAGAGGCTGCAATTAGTGTTTCCTTTTGGCAGTTCAGAAAGTAACGGTACGTTCTATTGCTCCCTCTTTGTTATATGGTGACTTTATTGCTTGAATGCTTAAATTAGTGATGCTATTAATGACTCTGTACTTTCCGGAGAGTTTAGTCGGCCTCTACATGAGACAAGCAGAGGACATGAAAGAACAAAAAATGAAGACTTAGGGAGAAAACTGTCTGCATAAATGCCAGGGACATTTTGTCAGCAAAGGGTAAGCCAATAATAGACTGTCCACATACACACAGTAATGGGTGTAATGCAGTGGATTTGGATAGTTCTGACATCGATAACTTATTTTTAAAAAAAAACATTAATTAAAAAACACATTAATTAAAAAAGAAATTGAACAAGAGGACCTATAAATGAGAATACAAGATCATGGAATGTCGTATTATACTTTGTTCGCAAGGCTAATGGTCCTATTGTTCATGTTTGAGCAAAATCATTCTCATCTATTACTATGGTTGGGCGCACTCGAATTAATGCTTTATGTATATATATTTTTTAAAGCCGAACGCAGAAGTCATTCCAGAAAAACTGAAAATGAAATTAAAATCTCAGTTTCTATTTTAAATTTTATTTGCCACTATGAGTGCGGTAAAAGCTTAAGAGGCTACCTGTATTAAATCTTTAAAAGCTAATTTCAATTAATGACTTTGGGCAAACTCTTCCAGCTTTGATTCAACTTGTCTTTTTCTGATGCAAGTTCTAGCTAGAATAAGAACCATACAATAGTTGGCAGCTTGTTGCACTATGTAAAAAAAAAAATATATATATTTTTTTCTTTCTAAAATTGAACATATTTTCTTGTGAGAGGTCACAGCTGTATGCCCCCTGAGAGAGATTTTGGCCGAATAGAGAATATATTTAGGAAGTTGGAAATCTAAGCCCTGAAGAATACCATAATATTTACTGCCAGCATGGTAATACTGAATGGAATGTAAAAGACTACAAATCGTGCTGTAAAGAGACTATAAAATCTAAAACTCCTTTTAAGCTTCAAGAACAAAGGGTTATTTTGTAATTTAAAATCAAACACAATGTAAGCGCAAAAAATGCCTACACTGATCTATAAGAAAAGTGACATATTTAATAGAATCTACAGACAATTTAGATATGCCTCAAAATAACTGTACACACAAAGAAAATAAACTTTTTTTTTTTAAGTTAAACAAATGCATAGCAAACTATGAAGCAAGACTGTTTTATGAGGAAACATTGCGGTATCCACCAGGAGTCAGTGACAATGCCACTATTAGTTTTGATGAACAAAAGCCTTTTGTGTAGCAATGCAGCCACCTATCACTCTGAATGAATAAAATTCCCTGTGTTTTTAGTTACCATTGATTCTTTTTATTTAATATTATTTTTAATGTCTCCAAGATATTACAAAAAACTTTAATAGTACAGAAAATTTAACCTTTGTGCCTTACTGACTGACATCTACAAAAACCTTTGTTGCAACATTTATTTATGATTTTGAATTTTTTTAAATCACCATATTCTTTAATTTCTATTGTAAGTCTTTTATGTTTAATTGTTTTTAGTGTTTACCCTTAAGATAATTTCAAGCAATTACGAATTAAATAATGTATTTTTGGGTCCTACTGCCTACTGCTTGACAATTGATGTTGCTAATATTCTTTTTTCAAAAAACATTTTATGACTTAGTCTTGTTTGAAATTCTTCATATTTTTTGTCCAATATAAAATTGCATTATTATGTTATCTAAATTAATCACAGTTAATTAAATAAAAAACAAACTGTGTTTTCATATCAACTGCCCTATATTTTAGAATACGATTTTTGGCGTTTACTCGAAAAATCTACATATAAAGTTAGCTTGTTTTGGAATCCACCTCTTCAATTGTGGTAAAATAATATAAACATTTTCACTTGTACTTTTTGTAAAATGAAATCAATTTGATTACAAGAATAGGCTTGCCAAAATTACAGGTGGGGACTTGATATTCTTTACTCTCAATAAGTGTGAAAAGCACACACTTTGTCAGAGGTGAAGGAAGGGTTGTTGTGTATTCAAATAAATCTATTGTCCTAATGTCAGAAAGTAAATTATAATAGGATGTTCAAAGCTTTGAAATCTCAAAGTTGAAGTCAAAGGTTAAATCTTATTTGCTTTGACACTCATAACCTTAACATCTTCGAAACATTTCGAAGGACTAAGAAAACTTCAGTATATTATGCCAACAGGTTGCTTCCACTTTCGCCTCAATCCTTGCACCATGAACACAATTGCATGGGCTGCAAAAACAGACTTTGAGTCACTTCCACCAAAGTCTTCAAACCCAGTAATCTTGTCTCCACTGAGAGAATACTTTAGATGTGGCTCAATCGCCATATCATCAAAGATAAGGCTGCAATATTTGTCAATTTCTGATAATTTAGAAACTCTTTGCCTTAAATTATTCATGATCTTGGCGTTTAAGCCAGGACTGAACAGAACCTTACTCAACAATCTCATCATTGTCCTTCGAGATGGCAGAGCGAATACTTTAGATAAGAGTCTGTAGCCATTCCCACTTTGCTTAAAGAGAGAAAGAGCTATAATCTTGTCATCTAAAGTGAAATCTGCCCTTTGCCTTGAAAGATTTGTTTCTTAACTGTGATATTAAAAATGTATGTGTCACATTGTCAACATCCTTACCCCATTCCTAGAAATGATCTAGATTTGACATTTCTTCTGCCACTCGAAGACGCTTTCGAAAAGAAGTTTTTTCTTCTTCAAAATGGAAACTTGCCACTTAAGTCTCAAAGCTGCCTTGTACATATGCCTGACTTTCGGTGTCAGTTGATTTTGTCGTGTTGTGTTCACAGCTCGTAAAATACCTTCAGGAACATTTCTTGAGCCTAAAACAATATAATGATCTATCTCAATGTAAAACTATCAAAAATATTGCAATGAAGTGAATAAGTGTCACAAGTTTATGAATTATTGAACTATCTGAGGATCCACCTTGGTGAAGTAGTAGTCTAACGTGTTAGTCTTGTGTTGGTCGGCAAAAATTGTTCAAAATATCAAACCAAAATAATGATGGAAAAAACAAGCTTGGTGCATGATGTAGCGGCATTCACACTTGGGAAAACATTGTCTTGCTCACGTTTTCTATGGTCTTGCTTGTGGGACGGGGTGGACAGAGTCAAGTCCTATTGGCTGGCATTGGGGGGGGGGGGTGTCTATTCTTATACCTGACCCACCCCAGTTACTAGTAATAGAGCGCTCATAAAGATAATTGCAAAGCAGCGACCTAAATAAGTGCAACAAGCACATTTTACAGCCGATTTCCTTAAAAAAAATTACCTTTTTTTCCACATTGTAAGAGTTTGACTATTTTTGTCTAGCTGGCTTAATAGTTATCTCTATTTTATTTTATTCAGTAAAACTACATAAATTATTTGGTGTTAATTTGGATAAAACTGCCTTGGCGCTCGGAAAAACTTTATTGGATAATTATTTTAATGATAGAAGACATAATAAACCTATGTTAATCATCAAATCTTGGAAGCATCAGCAAACAATATCACGTGTGACAATAAAAAAAAACATTTACCTGTTTCTTCTTGTCATAGTTTTCCTCTGAATTTCACAAAAACACTTGTTTAATAGCTGCATCCACAGACTATTTACTGCCGTCTGCCTCAACAGTTTCAAGTCCACAGTCTACGGAGAATCATTACAAGTAATAATTGCTAGCGCTTATTTTGGACATTAGTTGGACTAACCCGCAATAGTTATCTAACTTTGCAACTAGAATGCGCGCTGATAGAAGCCCAGCTAGACGGCTATTTAATGAACTACTTGAATATCGTTGCAGCGGGGTTTTTATCTAAAAGAAATTTTAAATGAAGACAATTTCAGCCATATTCTATTTTACTCCAAATATTCGTTGATTCATCAAAGTATTTCTCTTTACCATTTCCTTTTACTCAATCTCTCATCTATACGTCACTATTCTAGCAATATTCCTAGTTCTAAATTGTATAACCTCTTTGGTGTGTATTTGGAAAGTTCCTTTTTTTGTGTGTGTGAGTTTGTTTTAAGAATTGAAGGGGATCGATTAGTTTTTGTTTTGTGATTGGCGTCGTTTTTAAAAATGGTATTAAAGCTGGGATGTTTAAGTTTCCAATGAAGAGGCAAAAAGGGACAGTGCTGCAAATTATTACAATTTTGAATTATAAAATATTTACACAAGAGTGTTGAATTTATCTTGGAGAGGAAGTGAGAAGTTTATTCATATCTTTAATTAAATATAAAGTATATGTATTTTTTTCAATCCAGAATGTCTATGGGTGGGAAGTTTCCAATTTTTTTTTTTTTTTGCTGCTACAATTTTAATCAGTCACTTAGTGGTTATATCTTAAGATAACTTACAAAAAGAAAAATTGAACTATGAGCAGCAAGGCTACTTATTAATTTTAATTGAAATTATGTTATACTAATCAATACCTTGTTAACAAAACAAAGTTTATACATATTAATATAAAATTTACAAACACCAAAATTTTAACTTTGTTTCAAGTTTTTTTTTAAGAAAATTATGTTACCTTAGATATGTAAATTAACGGAGCTCCATAGTCAGGATTAGATAAGACTAAAATTCAGAGTACATAAATAACCAAACAAATAACATAAAATAGTGTTTTTATTTATTTCATGATAACTTAATTTTGTTACATTACAATATTATATAAAATACAGGTCTAAGTGCATTTCTTACATGTTCTACCCCAAGCATTATCAACCAGTTTCTTGTTGGATCATGTAATATTGCAACGGCAACCAGACAGGCAAAGAGAAGGGGTTTCCTAATCATGTGTTTAAACCCAGTAGTCCTGAGATAAGGTTTCTCATGCAACTGAGCTAAATAAATTTTATTTTATTTTACACTACTAGAGGAATTATATTTTATTACAACATTTTTCATGGTTCCTCAATAAATGTCGTTACTTCGAGAGGGACATTATTCTCAGGGTCGTAGAATCAAGAGTTGACTGTATAAAGTTATGGTTGACAACACCCAAAGGGCATGAGCATTAGAAGGTCATTAATAAACCCAGATAAAATGTATATTATTTTAATAAATTTCTTAACCAATAAGCATAAAGTGTTGTGTATGTTTTAATTTTCATTGTATGGTGCAACATTACATAGAAATTGATCTTAAAAGATTCTCACTAGAATTCTAATATTTGTTTTAGACTTAATGTTGTGATGATTTTTTTTAGCCAGCTGACCAAACCCCATCACTACAGAAGATTACTCATTCCTGGTTTGCTAGTCTAGCCACTGATCCAATAGAGCTAATAATGCATGTGGGTCGACATACCTTCCCTGAGCTTAAGCTCGCCGTCCTTCAAGTTCTCAACGTATTAGGAGAACAGCAATGGGGGCAGGAGTATATAAAAGGTTTTGCAGGTAAGATTTTTCATGGTGACAATTCCTTGTAAAAAAGTTAAGAGGCTAACATGGGACCAGGGGCATTCTTAGAATTTGTTATAAATAATTGTGTAGGCTCCCATCTACACAGCCAGTCTCCCCAAACATAAGTTATTCTCATCCTAGTCTCTGTAATCGTGTATGTTATATCAAAGGGTGTGAAGTTGTATGCCAAGCTTTTGACTCTGACTCAACTATTTTTCTACTATCTGACTCTTAACTCATTCATAAATGGCTAATGAATATTAATTAGTAATGATAAATTTACTGCACTAAAATAGCTCCAATACAGATGACTTCCTGGGAAGCTTTGTTTCCCTTGTGATCTATATTTACTTATATTTAAATAAATTTGTCGGTCCAAACTACAAATATTTTTCCTAAAGAATAAAAAAACTATAAATTTAAAACTATATATTTTCTATGTATTGTTATATTATTTTTATTTTGAAGCCAAAGTCAAAAGTTGGTACATTTTTACCAATCCCGACTAACCAAAATTTCTTTCGACTCCACAACCCTGTTTACACGAAGACCACATACTTGAGTAGAGTTTTCTCTCTATATTGCGCCAACTTCAAACCTCTCTTGATACTGAGCCCATTTTGTACTGGCCAGAACTTGCCGCAACACTATTTATTTGGTATTGCATCCCGACACTGCTTCATATCAGCTTATGGTACCTTGGCATTGGAACCAGTGGTATGTGGTTTGTTGATGCAGCTAATTGACCCCAAACTTTTGCATTCACTTAGTTGATTAGAACCCTATTGAAATCATAGCTGACATACTGTCATTTAACTGCCATACTGTCATTTAACTGCCATAACAATTTTTTAAACAAATTTATTATTCCATTTTTTATCATAATATTGCAATTCTACTTTAAAAAGATTGCTAAGGTTGGTATTTTGTTTGACATTTTGAATCTTAAAATTTTATATTTTGGAAATTTATAAAACTAAATATAAAATAAATTATTAAATGCAAATTTAATGAAGAAAGCCCACCTAGGAAAAGAGGGAAAATGGGGGAATAATCCAATGCACAAAGGTAACATATTCCTTTCTTCTGTCTTTTATGGTACAAGTAGTCATACACATATTTAAACACAGAGGAATATTTCAGCATTGTTGCTTTTATCAAACAAAAAAAAGGAAGAGGAAATATAACTAAAACAAACACTGAACTACTCCATTTTGAATTAAAAAATAAACTTTTAGAAACACTTTGGTAAAAATAAATGTCTCACAAATCTGACTGTGATTTCGAATATAAATATTTACATGGAAAAAAGTAATAGAAAAATAATAGTGAAGATCAAAAAATAATGTTAGTAAAATTAAATAAAAAGAAAGAAGTGGTTGGCTTGGACCCAAACCAAACACTTTCTTGGTAAAGCTAGTTGGGATGATCCTTCAAATCAACAACTTTTGTTTACTGAACATACCCTACCTACAGATAAAGGATGCAGCTATGGTTACACACATGGCTTTCTCATACTCATATCTTTACATGGGACTTCCAGAAGAACACTTTTTACAATCTCAGCCCATCAAATCCTCTGTATGACTGTGTTACATTGATTACATTTTCACTATCTGGCCTCACGCTTAAGCATCCTTGAACATTTTCAAGATAATCTCAACAATTACAGCCTCTCAAACTTCACCCACAATAAATCATAACACAGTTTCATCTTTATATGAATCTTTTCCTCAAAACCAAACTCGCTCTACTGTTCATATAATACCCACCAACAATACCTCCACGGTCATATCGACCATACTTCTCTCTCTCTCACACACACACGTCTTTACCATTCCACCTTAACCCCTGAACCAAACGAATATGTTAAGAATCCTATTATCCATCTGAATATTTTGAACAACTTTCCCCACTTTTGCAAGACAAGAGGTTACCCCAATCCTTTAATAGACAACTAACTCAATCCCCAGAGCACTCTCTAGAGAAAAAAATTCCCTCAAATAAAAGTTAAAAATGTTCCTTTCACAACACAATACCATCTTGGTTCATACCAAATCAACACTATCCTTAAAAGTGACTATAAGCTCACAAGTAGTCGTCACCCGAGAATGCAAGTGTTCTATCTCCAAAATTGTTACATTTGAGATATTTGGTGCTTACGTTTATTTAGAATGCATATGATTCACCTGCGGTGAAATTGAGACTACTATATAATTACTTAAGAAGATACAAACTTGAGTTGGCATCCAATAACATTGGTTTTATATACAAGGTCAAACTTCAATGCTCTTTTACACAAAAGTGAAAAATTGGACATAGAACACTTGAATTCTCGGGTGACATAGTTTCACCCAGACCTAAAACCTTATTAATTTATCCCCAAAAGTCACTTTCAAACGGCCGTCTAATCTTCACAATATTCAAGTCCGCCCCAAACTTTCTAACCCCAAGAGAATCCTAAAGAAAAAACCTACTACCATAGTATCATACTCATGCGGTAATCCTTGTTGCAGCACATTTGGGGTGCAGATAAAGGTTTGAGAAATTTATTTACACTCCAAGTTAAAGGCAACAATTCTGAAATATTATATTTGTGTTTAAATGTGTGAAGATAAAAAAGGTGATGTTACCTTTGTGCATTGGATTCTTCCCCCCATTTTTATCCTTCCCTAGGTGAGCCTTTTTTCATTAAATTAGTTTATTTTCATTTTGTCTTTATGTTATTCAATTTTCATCATCATCATCATAATTATCATCATCCATTGTTTACAGCCTGTGGCAAGGTCAGTTTAGTAAAATGCCTCCATCTTCCTCTAGTCTTCCATCAATCTTCCACCTTTAATCGGGTCCATTTTTCTTCTCTACCTTGCACATTTTCTGTTATCTGCTCCTCTCATCTCTTTCTTGGTCACACTTGCTGTATTTTTCCATCCTCATTACTTGACTATTCAATCTCATTCTTGCTTCCTCTACTATCTCATGTACTCCCACTCTTTCCCGGATAATTTTATACTTCATCCTGTTACTCCTTGTAATATCTAGCATGCTCCTCACAAATTTCATTCTCATGGCCTCCACTTTTCTGGTCTTTCCTATATTCACTGTCCAGTATTCTGCTGCATATGTAACGATGGGTACAAAGTATGCCTTATACAGCACTTTCTTACACTTCAAGGGCACTTCTCTTCTCCATAGCAGGTCTCTTAAACACCTAACAACTCTCCCTGCTGCCCTCTTCTTATTAGATCCTCTCTCCTCCATACAACTTTATAGCATTACTAAGACTTATCCATAACCTCACCATGCTAAATTTCGTTTCACACTTTTTCACTTCCTCATTCCATCCTTGCAGCTGTTCCTGTACTTCCTCTTCCTTCTCCACCCAAATCATCAAGCTATCAACAAACATCATGGCTTTCATTCTCCCCTCCCCAAGCTTCCTTGCCAATCTATTCACAACAATTTCCATTACCATTACAAATAGTAGTGGTGAGAGTGCACTCTCCTGCTTCATTCAATATTTATTTTGAACCATTCTGTCTACCCCTTCTCCATCTTGACATAACTCCTGTTATCCACATACTCTGTACTCTCATTGAAACTCCTCTTTCCACTTAAGTCTTTTCCATCGCTTCCCAAACTTTATATCTATCTAGATTACCATAAGCCTTCTCCACATCCATAAATACCATTAACAAGTACTTCCCCAAATTTGTACCGTCTTTCCATCAGCTATTGTATGGCAAAAATCGAATCTATTGTAGACCTCTTATGTTCCCTAAATTCGTGCATTTCCTTTCTCTACCTTCCTTGCATTTTCCTTCTTAGTCTCTTTGCCAGTATCGTCTCATATATTTTTGTACAGTGGCACTTCAGCATTATACCCCTATAGTTCACACACCTCTTCCTGTCTTCTTTCTTGAAAATCGGTTTTATAATTTCCTTTTTCCGGTAATTTTCCCCCTTCCATATCACTCTCATCATCTTGTATAACCATTTTATTCCGGCTTTTCCTGCAGCTCTTACCATCTCCACATTTAGTTCGTCCACACCTGCTGCTTCCTAGTTTAATCCGCTTTTATTCATCCTTAAACTCTTTCCATGCAGAACACATTTCTCCTATTTTGCTAGTTCTGATATTCTGCTTTACTCATATACCTTTACTCTTCCAGGTTGAACATTACTCAAAATATCTCATTCATATTTCCTTTTATTCTCCTCCTCCTTTCTTCCTCATTCGTCCTTATTCATCCATCATTCTTAAATTCCAAATAATAACAATGAAAATAATGATCAAAATAACATTTTAAAAACATATTTACATTTCATTGCAAGTTGCTTACATTTTAAACCACATAAATAATAATATACATTAAACAATGCTTGCGCCTGACCTACAAGTCATTATATTTTCGATTATTTTTAAAGTATGTTTCCAAATATAAAATAACTAATTTGTTATAGAAAATGTATGAAAGTATTATCAAATCCATACAAGCATATAACGATATATAAATCTGTTGCAATAAATTATAAAACAATTTAAACAAAAACCCTTTTGTATGCTGTCAATAAGCTGTGAAAACATACCTATATTAAATTTTCCCTGGTCGTAAACAACACATGACCAATTATAGCTGTTAAGTTGATTGAATTTAAAATAAAAATTTCAAGAAAGATTTAGTATTTATCATGCACGAGGGAGAACAAATATACTTATTTTTATTTAAAATTATAACATTTAGAGTATCTAGTGGTAATTAATTTATATCTTAGATTTTAAAATGTTTTAAAGCATTGAATCAATATATGCAGGGCAAATGTTCCACTATTGCAAAATGTATCAGAAACCTGGGTAATGACAGGATACAACCATGACTGTAAGATGAAATTTCTGAGGAGTAAGGTAGGAAGTGATAAGGATAGACAGGGTGAGAGTGAGAGAATAAAGAAGGAACCTCTGCAGGATAGGATAGAGAAGGAGAGATTGGGGGCTATGGACATGTGAAGAGGATAGAAGAGGGTAAGATTCCAAGGGGATGCTCGAAACAGGAGGCCAAGAGGAAGACCCAGGTACATGTGGCTGAAAGGAGTGTGGAAAGGAGAGGATTGGATGATTGGGCCGGCGTGGAGGAAGAAAAGTGGGGGAGGACAGGAGTAAATGGAGAGGCTTATGTTTAAATCAGACCCTGCTTTTGGCAGGAAATCGTCTATAATGGTTATGATGATTCAAGTTTGTATCAAGTATTTTTGTGTATTCATATTTTGTCAGCATTTAATATAATTGAGAATGTGTTTATATAATAACAAACATTGTACCATTATATCACAAAAAATAATAAGTGTCTTTGGAATTAAGGCGACATTTCTCGACAATGGAAAAATCATCTGAGTTTAATGATAATCCTGATCCCATTTACATGGTGTATAAAGCACTGGTTATTTTTTTTGTTTGCAGGTCTCATAGAATTTCTTTTGGATCGCTCTACAAAAGCTACCAAGCTATGTAAAGATGCCAAATATGAGGTCCTGAGAACGATTGTGTCTTCTCCAACTTCCGAGTCTGTGTTTGGGATTGAAACTATCCTTCGGTTCAAGAACTACATTCGAGGAGGTCCAGTATATGTTCATGTGGAGACTGAAGTAGCTATTGAAGGTCCATCATGAAGTGTAAATAACCTTTTGTATAATTTTCTAAAACATTTTTATGTTGCTATTTTTTTATTTCCCCCCATTTGAAGAACTCTGTGTTAATTCTATTTACATTATTCATTTTATATTTTGCTATATATTAATGTTTATGTAATAATAATTAAAATACATTATGGGAGAAAATAACCTTTGTTTGCTCTAAAAGTTCTTTACTAGATTAACTATGGTTTTATGAGAGCTGGTTTTTAATTCCTATTCAAGGACTTTCTATATATTTCTCATAATTTTGGTATGGTAATTACTCCAATTCATTATCTCAACTAATGAGAATATTTACTATACCAACAAATGGCACTTAAATATAGTTATTTAAGTTAAACTTATACTATTAAAAGTATCATACAAACAATTATTATAAAACTACATAAAAAAACACTCAATTTTATTTGTAAAAGTGAACACATTTCCAATAAATCTCTATAAATCACTTTCATGAGAGTTCTGAAGATCTATATCTTCATTTGTAATTCATAATTAACATGATATATGCACAAAATTTATTCCTTGAGTCATTAATTATGTTTATAATAAATGTTGCACTAAGTTTGTGTCTGTTTGATTGATTAAAGGGTAATGACTCAATGGTTTTGACAAAGGAATCTACTATAATGTATATCGATGCACTTATAATGTTATTTTCACTGTGCCACTGGATATGACCGCTTTTTCTTTTTAGGAGAGCAAATCTTCAAAAGCGAAACTATTGGCGCTTCATAGGTGATGGACACCACAAAAGCAAGGATGTAAGATGCCACTGCTTGTCCCAGGAATAATATCATCTGAAAAAATAACTTCTTAGTATTTGATGTGACATTCCAAAAGGAGGAAAACCACATCTTTGCTAATATTTAAACTAAGAAAGAAGCTACTGGAAAGTTAGCTAAACAACAAGGGCACACCAAACCCTTCGGCCCTTAACCCCAGTTTTCTAGACCGGAGTTGCTACTCTTTTTTTTTTTTTTTTTTTTCTATTCTAGTTGCTCCTAATTACTTTGTCCTCACACCACTTGAGTCTAACTCTGTTCCAAACCCGCTGCTTCACAAAAAAATTTGGAAGCGCCAGCGACTGAACCAGGGACCTCTGGATCCATAACCAGAAACTCTGGCCACTCGACTACAGAGGGTCAATTTTATTCTTGAAAAAATGTATATATAATTTTCAAATATAAAATAAAATTTGATTTTTTATGTTAAGTATATATAAAATATTTTATATTGGTGACAAGTTCTAGTTTTTACTTCAGTACATAATTTTCAAAATATCTCACCACTGTTTCTTTGCTGAGATGAAGAGGACTGTCCATCTTCATAGCCATCACCCTGATTACAATGGGATGTACCAAGTAAGCGCAATAGGTTACTCTACTGAATGGATACAGTATACTTAAAGACAGTAGCTTATCCACATAGCCTGAAACAATGGCAAACATTTATAGGCCACCAAGTTGTGTTTTTATTGAATTACGTTGGTCTCATCTTGCCCATGTTTATAATAATATCTTACATTGGAATGAAGATAAAGTTTGTCAAACATTTAAACATAATTATGATTAAAACAGAGCTAAAAGAAACTGCCCAAACTAGTCACATATCCTCTACACTTGAGGTCCTTACTTAGATATTAAATATTTGTCATTTAAATAGGGGGATATATTTTACTTGGGTCATTCATGACACAATAAGATTAGTCATCAACTGTTTTATGTTAACTAACTGATCAAAGTTAAAAGCCGAACCTACAAACCTACAATTAGGCACACAACAACAACAAAATAAATATTTGTTCCAAGTACAAATCTTATCTCGAGTAAGCTTGTTTTACAATACCTCCTAAGTATTCAAACCTCAAATGTTTTTAAGTTAGAACTTTGTAGAACTAGGGCTATTATGTAAATTTTTGAAGATATTGTTTTGTGAGAATTTAATGTTTTTTTAAAAATATATAATAGCCCACTTTACCTTATTACTTTAGTAGTACAATTATTCTTATGCTAATCACTGTTTGGCCTATTATCACTACCTTGCCTAATATCACTGCTTTGATTAGTTTCACCACCTTAATATCACTGCCGTTCCTAATATCATTGCCTGTATCACAATATAGGTAACGCTTGCAACTGACCTCCATAACCAGTGGAGCAAGCAACAACAATCCAAGAAAGGCCAAGCGCCCATGCAGAGTGGCTGAGCGAAGAGTAGGCCGCAGCGGTGATTGGGTGCAGATGTGCGTCATATAGGCCATATATCAGCAGTAGGAACAGTGAGGTGGACGTCAGCCAGCCAATTGTTACTACCAACTATGGCATACAAAACTAATAGTAACCTTGTAATTTGACCACAACTTTTCAATTATTTAATATTTGTTTAGAGTTGACCACCTCTGTGGTTTAGTTATCAGAGTTTCCGGATATGAATCCAAAGGTCTTTGGTTCAATCCCCAGTGCTTCTAACTTTTTCTGTGTAACAGTGGGTCTGGGACGCGGTCAACTCAGCTTCAGGAGGACAAATGTATAGCTACTTGAACGAAAAAGTAACAGCTCCAGTCTAGAAAACAGATTCAGTCTAGAAAACAGATTATTGACTAGGGTGTATTGTGCTGACTATATGACATCCTATATCTGCAAAAGCTGGCACTATCTTCGCCAACAGATGGTGGCCACTCGTTCAGTATAGCTTGATTATAGGCTGACGCCATAAATTTTTTTAAGAGCGATGTAAAAATATTAGAATAGGTCGAATAAATTATTTTACAAATCCAAATCTGATTCTAAATTTTGAAAAAAAATTATTAACATAAATTCAAATATAATAGAATAATAGAAAATTAAAATAGTAACTTAATTTTGACATTTTCTGTTATAATGCATTATTGATAATATTAATAAATTATATTAATTGTTAAATTAATTAGTTATGTTTTAGTTGCTAATTTTGTCTTAAAATTATGTTGGGGCTGAACCACCAATAAGAAGTATTATTGTGCTAAACAAATTATTATTTTTTAATATGTATTTTTTTGGATTTGATATTTTTTTGAATCCTGGAATATCCTTAAGAATTTGAGGTTCCCACCCCTAAAAAAAAATCCATTATTTTAAATTCTAAGATTCTTGTAATGTCTTGATACGTTTGTATCCAATCACCACCTCTATAATGGGCTGATTAGAATGAGTCATACCTTGTTCATGGTGATCTTGCAGTTGGTTTTGTATAGAATCCATCCCACTGACATTCCTACCAGATATGGTCCTAGGCGAGTCCATGGCTTGTCGTATATCTTGTCAAAGAGAGCCAGTGGGTCCATACTGCAACAAGAGGCTATATTCAATTCACTGACAACATAAACACCTTGCATTGCAAGCTGAGAATGATTTTTAACAATGATTTAAGATTTCTAAAAATTAATGGTGGGCTATACCACAAAACAATACTTCCGTTTTTGGCAACCATAAAATATAATTAATTTGGTGCTAATCTTACTTACACCTCCCACTTAGGTTCCAACCTTATTTTTAACTAAGGCCCCAGAAAAAAAGGGTGTCTACCTGAGATATACAGTGTGTAGTTGAAATATACATTTGTAATATTATCTTGAATTTTAATATTCTTTTGATTTGGATTGCTTTTATAGCAATCACCATAAATCTACCTAATTCAAAGGTCCATATTGATTAAAGCTTTTTTTAAACCCTTACACAAAGATCTCAAGTGAGTATTAAGACAAATCAAAACTAGAACCAGTATACTTTAAATTTATATTTTGAAAACAGGACTGGAACTGTTAAAAATCCCTTATAATGGCATATCTTTTCAATAAAACTAATAGTAATGATACGGTACCTGGGCATGTGTTTATTGTGGTAAGCTATGATTCCTGTAGTAAACCAGGAACTCAAAAGAAATGTCAGCAGAGTAAATGCTGCAATGCGGAAATGACTGAAACAAGTAAGGTTAGTTATTGTCTCAATTAATTGCATGACTACCATTCCTTACAAATTTGTAATACAAAAACTTTTATGATTTTATGTAATCTTGTTAGATTATTTTATAATTCTTAAAAAGTAACTAAATATTAATCAAGTAGCATTATTTGAAAGTTGGTTTGCTGCTGTAATTTTTGTGCGTAGGATTATTATATTTTTAATTATGGATATTTTAGTACCTTAACTCATTAAAGAAAACAAAACTAGCTAAAGCAATTATTTATCTTTATATTATGAAACATCAGTAACTGAATCTTTCTAGTAAACCAACAACAACAAAACTGTTAAAATATCTTAGAAATTATTGTAAGATATTTATAGCTTCAAACTATATTTTAACATTAAAATATCACTCTAAGAATATTGGTTAGTTAAATATAACTTACTATGAACAAAACAAAGTGTTTAAAAAAAACTACATTAAAGAATTACCTGACAGCGAGGATGAGAAGAACCGCCCCCAGAATGAAGAACTGAGTGTCATTGGCCAGGTACCAGCTCCACATCATGCACTGATGATGTAAAAAGTATAACAAAGGATAATTATGTTATGGCAGCCAAAGATATTTATCAACCACACACTTTTACTTGTACTTGTTCTACCAATCATTGGAGTAATTGATTACAACATTCATTATAGTAGCATTGCATTACTTTTTATAATAAAAATTAAATTAATGGTCCACTGTCAATAAGAGGAGCCAATCTGACTCTCAACAAACTGATAAAGTTATCTAAGGGCATGGAACTGCGACATAGACACTGTGACTGTGACACCAGAACATAAAGCCATATCTATATTAATAAAAATAAGTATGTGTCTGCCTTTCTTTAGTATTGTGCGATATATACAATACGCAGAGATCTGGAATTTTAAAATTAATAGCTCCTGTGCACAAACATTTGCACTTCAAAACTGGAATTTAAAATTTAGCCTTTACAAAACTAGGCTGGAAGAAATGAAATGATATATTTTTTCTGTCTGTTTGAAGCAAAGAAAGTATTGCATAGAATAGCCACGCTATACTATATACTATAGCAAGACTTTTTGTGCTGGTATCTTGGTCGTGATAACCAGATCGAAAATATGGTCATAGCCTAAGTATCAATATGTTTTATTGGTATGCTCATCTTTACTCTGGATATCACAATTTGGTTTCAAATATCAGCTGGGAGCACTAGAGTTTATTTTTCACTTTATGATTTTCAAACTTACATTTACGTCCTATTTCCATGATAATAGTGGTGTGTTTCCTTAGAATTTATTAACTTCATGTGGTTTTCAGATAGTCCGAGCAGCTAGTAAGGTGCATAAAACTATAAAAAAAATTATCTAGAAAGATGTAAATATATAAATCATCATAATCAATTGTTTGTAGCCTGTGGTCGGGTCAATTTAATAAACTGCCTCCATCTTCCTACCTTTCTTACTCCTTTAATTGCCTCCATTCTTCTCCTCTCACTTACACACTTTTTGCTATCCGTTCCGCCCACCCTCTCTAGGTTTTTTTCTACATACTTTATATCCATAATTTTCTTTGGCATACTCCCCCCTGCGGGACGGGGTTTAGAATAGTCCCGCAGTAACCCCTGCTTGTCGTAAGAAGCGACTAAAAGGGGAGGCTTCTGTGCAGTACGTACCTCGTGTGGGACAAACCTATCCTATATCTTTCCTTTCACATCATTTTCTTCTTCCTTCACTTTCCCCCTTTTTTTCACTCTTCCCCCTTCGCTTTATCTACCCTTACCTTTTTCTTCCTTTCCCCCACCGTTCATCCTGCACAGAGGCCTTTCCGTTGACGACCTTGGCAACTAACCCGGCTCTTCTCTGTTTATTATTGGATACCACTGCCTTGAGCTCCTAAATGAAAGTGCGCCGGTTGCAATACCTTAGTAGAAGGGCCTTAGGGATGACAATAACCGGGTACCCTACTTTGGGAAAAGATCGGTTGCGTTCATGAGGGCCCGGACGTAAAATTGGCACTTTCCTACACCCACTTGCTGCGACGACCTCTGTCTCGGCGATGCCCTATGCGAAGGTTGTCATGTCTAGCGTCGTATAGGGCCTCTCGTCGGGACAGTTAACAGGGCCATATGTGGTAGTACCAACTTGGATCACCCTGGGTCTACGATCCGAGTATGTGTGGTTGTCCCCAATAACGGCATGGCCAATAACTTTGTCACCGCTGGCACCGTACTGGCAATTTCTGCTGGCACCTCACAGGGCCGTAATATTGATAAGAGGCGGTAACGGGTAAGGCCGTCCAGCCCATCGATGGAAAAGGTCCAGGAAGTGGTGAGACCCCAGCCCCGCTTTCTGGTAATGTCTCGAGCAGAGGAAAACGAAAGTCTAAAGCGAGTAAGCCCATTCATCCTCGAAAGAGTGATAAATGGTGTAGCACAGTCGGACGTATCAATTAAAAAACTGCGTGATGGCACGATAATGATACAGACAACAACTGACATCCAGTCCTCAAGAGTTATGGCAATCTCGGAAATACCGTTGAGCAATACGTCTCATATACCGGTGAAGGTGGAACCTCACAGGTTCCTCAATGTTTGCAAGGGAGTGGTCACTTGCTATGACCTCGACTGCGTGAGCATTGAGGATATCTGTGAGGAGCTTTCCCCTCAACACGTCACCGAAGTATACCGTATTGGCACCAAAAAGAACGGACAAGATCAAAAAAATGACACGTATATCTTAACTTTTGCGACACCTACCCTTCCAAAGGAGGTCCGAGCAGGCTTCCACGTGCTCAGGGTCCGGCCGTATGTCCCTAATCCTAGGCGCTGTTTTCAGTGTCAGGAATTTGGGCATACGAAGCTGAGATGCCGTGGTAAGCCGACCTGTGCGGATTGTGGACAAGAGGCTCACGAAACACCATGTGAGTCTCCGAAGTTCTGCATAAACTGCAAGGGTCCACACTGCCTGGTCTCGGGCCTGTCCGAAATGGAAGGTAGAAAAAAAAGTCCTGGAGATTCAATCCGAAAAAAAGATCTCATATGCCCAGGAACGCAAGGAATACGCATCTAGTCAGGCTCCGGTATTCCAAACATCATGCAGCCAGATTGTCAGCCAAAACATTAACTGTCCCAATTGCCATTGCGCAGTTAATCTCGCTAAGACGTCATCGCGACCTGTGCCATTGGTCTCTGCTCGAGACATCCGTATTGAAAACGCGCCAACCAAGGTGTCGCCGAAATTGTCAATAGGGGCAAAACTGCCACCTAAGTCGTCTCCCCCACCTGTACCACCCAGGAGGGCTCCTTGGGGAACACCCCCGAGCCCCCCTCGGGGAAATAAATTACGTGCGGTCACTGTTGAGTCGCTCATTCTCGCCTCTGGGCCACCAGAGCCCGGGATGAGTGGCGAAACAGGTGAGGCCGTAAAGGCGAGTCCCACTGGTGCCTTGAAGAAGGACCAGCGAGTGACCGCCGAAATAAATATTAAAAAAGCATCGAAGGCCTTAACAAAGCCTTCGCGCAAGGATCCGACTACCCAGTCTCTCCAAAGTAAAACGAAGCCTCTCCTGAAGCGGGAGGTCCAGGAGAGACTGGGAAAGGCAAGAGGACCTAAAAAGGCCCTCAACCAATTTTTATTATTAAGGGATAGTGACATGGATTGTGAGGATAACTAAATATTATATTAACTACGTATGACGCTACTACAATGGAATTGTAGGGGTTTCTATGCTCGTGTAGATGAAATTAAACAACAAATTTCTTCCCTGCATCCTTCCATCTTGTGTTTGCAGGAGACCCACTTCCGCCCAAATGACAACCCGATGCTTCGTGGGTACGATGTGTATCGTACCGACAAGCCTTTCTTTGATCGGGCTAGCGGAGGTGTTGCTATATTCGCACGAAGCAATATATAGATCACAAAAATATTAATATCGTTTCTGATCTCCAAGTGATTGCTGTCAGAGTCTCCCTCCCTTTGGAGGTAACAATATGTTGCATCTACCTCCCACCGGGAGAGCGTGTTCCTAAGAGGACCCTAGAGGCGCTCTTTATACAACTATATCATCTTGGGGGACTTTAATGCGCATAACCTGGTGTGAGGGTCCAATATTACTGACGCACGTGGGAGGATGGTAGAGGATATTCTTGTCTCGGGAAACCTGGTGTTAATGAACACCGGGACCCAGACAAACTTCTCTACCTTTAATGGTGTATCCTCTGCCATCGACCTAACATTTTGTAGTCCCGGGATCGTTGCCCACTTCCTTTGGGAGGTCCACTCGGACCTATGTGGCAGTGATCATTATCCCATTCTGCTCTCACCACTTGAAGATCCTCCCAGTACAGCGCGGATACCCCAATGGGTGCTAAAACGTGCTGACTGGGATAGATTCCGTGAGCTCGCTGTATTTGGTGAATCCCAACATCCTGACGTCGATATTAAGGCTGGGCATTTTACTTCGACGGTCATCGCGGCGGCGAGTGCTTCCATCCCTAAATCCGCGCCACCGTCCTGTTCCCTGGTGGAACGAGGAGTGTCGGTTGGCTGTCTCTGATCGTCGAAGGGCCCTTCGCCTCTTTCATCGACGTACAACTTTGGAGAATCTGGAAACATTCCGGATTCTACGTGCTCGAGCTCGCCGTGTTATTCGAGAAAGCAGAAGAGATTCTTCGAGACAGTTTATTTCTACCCTTACAATTACCACTCCCACAACTAAGGTTTGGGACAATATACGTAAATTAAGTGGTAACAAAAATTCCATTAATAGTATACCTGCCCTCATGTCTAACGGTTCGCTTGTCTCCTCCCCTGTGGAGGTCGCCAATGTATTGGGCTCGATGTTCGCCGCTATTTCTAGCACTGCGAGCTACTCTAACGAGTTCGCGGTGCATAAGCGCAGCATCGAGCGCCTTACTATTGATTTTGGCCAAAGTCGGGGGGAGGATTATAACTCCCCCTTTAGTAAAGAGGAACTTACCTATGCCCTATCCCAGGCGGGCAATACAACTTCTGGCCCGGATGATATCCATTACGAAATGTTGCGCCAACTGTCCCCTGCTGGACGGGCGTTCCTCTTAGACTTCTACAATTGTGTTTGGGAATCTCGTCAATTCCCAACACTGTGGAGGCAAGCAACCGTTATCCCAATATATAAAAGTGGCAAGGATAAATTAGAACCAACTAGTTATAGACCGATAGCCTTAACTAGCTGTGTATGCAAAATATTAGAAAAAATGGTAAATAAACGACTTATATGGTGTTTAGAATCCCGCAATCTGCTATCCAATATTCAATGTGGTTTTCACCGTAACCGATCCACGGTGGATCATCTCGTCCGTCTTGAGACTGCTGTTTGTGACGCCTTTCTTCATAAACAGCATCTTTTGGCTGTTTTCTTTGATTTGGAGAAGGCGTACGATACCACATGGCGTTATGGCATCTTAAAAAACCTTTTTAATTGGGGGTTCCGGAGGAACCTCTCTATTTTTATAGCTAATTTTATGTCAGATAGAAACTTTCGAGTAAGGTTAAACAACACCTTATCCGATGCTTTTATTCAAGAAAATGGGGTCCCACAGGGCAGTCCTTTGAGCTGTACGTTGTTCGCTATTGCTATAAATAGCATTGTAGACAACGTGCGCTTACCTGTTCGTTCATGCCTTTTTGTGGATGACTACGCAATTTATTGCAGTTCATCAAGTCTCCACAGGGCTGAATGACAGATACAACTCGCTGTAAACAATCTATGGTTGTGGGCATCTCGTAATGGCTTTCGTTTCTCTGCGGCCAAGACGACTTTCGTCCACTTCCATAGATTACGCGGAATACAGCCAGCCCCCAATATTTTAATGAACAATGTTGTTTTACCTGTCTCCGAGACCGTAAGGTTCCTGGGACTTTTATTCGATTTTAAACTAACTTGGATCCCCCACATCAAAGACCTGAAAGCGAGGTGTATTAAAGCTTTGAATTTACTTAAAGTTGTGAGTGGTCGCTCTTGGGGTGCTGATAGGGAAACCTTGATGCACCTCTATAGAGCCTTGGTGAGATCAAAACTTGATTACGGCAGTTTTGTATATGGTTCCGCTAGACCCTCGGCGTTAAAGATGCTCGATAGCGTCCACCATGCTGGCATTCGACTGGCTACTGGTGCTTTTCGTACCAGTCCAGTCGTCAGCATCTGTGCTGACGCCGGTGAGCCCCCTCTTTCTTACCGGCGGTCTTACCTCCTGGCATCTTACGTGTCGAAACTGCATTGCATGCCAAATAATGTTGCTTACCGCCCTGTATTTCATCCCCCTAGCCGTGTCTTGTATGAAACTAAATGGCGTAGTACAAGGCTGATTGGGATCCGGATGCTATCGGTTTTTGACACGTGTGGGATAGTCCTGCCAAAGGCTATCCCCACATCACCAGGTCGAGTTTCTCCCTGGAAGATACGCCCCCCGAAATGCCATTTTGATCTTGCCAAGTTCCCTAAAGCGACCACCCCAAACTTTGTATATGAGAGGACCTTTAATGAGCTCCTCTCCACTCGCTTTCACGGATTTGAGCGCATCTACACTGATGGCTCTAAATCTGGAGTCTCCGTGGGATGTGCTTTTGTTGTGGAAGGATCCAATTTTAAATTTGGTTTACCTATTGAAACCAGTGTTTTTACAGCTGAATTATATGCCATTTTTAAATCTTTGTGTTTTGTATACCGAAGTAGTCACCGTTCTGTCCTCATCTGCGTTCTGTCCTCATCTGCACGGATTCCATGAGTGCTCTGTTGGCATTGTCCACTCTCTACTCCTGGAATCCCCTCGTGCAGATGATACATGAACAAATTTTTAAAATTGATTCACTAAGCACCCGGCTCGCCTTTTATTGGATTCCTGGTCACGCTGGTCTTCCAGGAAATGAACTGGCGAACCAGGCAGCCAAGGAGGCAGCACGCCTGCTCCGGAGGCGAGTCTGGGTGTCCTGTTTTTAGATCTAAATGGTTATGTTCAGCGTGGAGTCTTACGCACCTGGCACGCGCAGTGGGTCTCGACCCCTGCTCAGAACAAGCTGCGGTCCATCAGGGACGGTGTATCGCGATGGCCCTCTTCTATACGAAAGTCTAGAAGAGAGGAGGTCATCGTGACGAGACTCCGCGTCGGGCATACTTCATTGACCCATAGTTTTTTACTGAGAGGGGATCCACCTCCAGTGTGTGAGTTTTGTGATACTCCCCTTAGTGTGCATCACATTTTGGTGGAGTGTCGCAAACTAGCCCCTATCCGTCTGGCTCTTGATTTTAAAGGTGACTTACGTTTTTTATTACGCGATAGTGCGGATGGAGTTATTTGTTTACTCCGTTTTATACGCCAGGCGGATCTTTTTAATGCCATTTGAGTCACTTTTATAAAGTGGCTCTTTTGGATATTATCTCATATTGAGATCTTTTTAACAGTTTTATTACAATTTAACATGTTGTTTTGTCTTTTTAACGTATTATAATTTTAACATGTTGTGTCATTTTAACGTGTTATATTTTAATATGTTTGTTTTGTCTTTTTATTGGAGTGATACACTTGTGGTTTTTTTTTAGCAGGTGTATCACTTAATTTATACCAAGAGCCCATTTGAGAACTCCTATGGAGTGTCTCAGATGGTGAATGTTTTATCTCTTTCCCCTACGGGGATTTTATTATGTTTATAATATATTTCAAGGCCCTAATGACCTCGATGTGTCGATGGGCCTTTAAACAATAATAATAATAATAATCTTTGGCATACTCTTTTTTCCATCCTCATTACATGACCATACCATCTCAGCTTTACTTCCTTCTTCTATCTCATTAACTTCCTGTAACCACACTTGATAACTTCAGTCCTAATCCTGTCACACCTCATGACAGCTAACATGCTTCTCACAAACTTAATCCCCATGGCATCCATTTTCCTGGTCTCTCTTAAATGTAATATCCATTTTTCTGCTGCATTTGTGACTATAGGTACAAATTACACCCTATATAGTACTTCCTTACACCAAGAGCACTTCTCTTCTCCATAGCAAGTCTCTTACACACCTATAGAACAGCTCCCATTGCTGCCATCTCAATAGATCCTCTTTACTCTGACCCTTCGCCTCCAATATTATTCCAATACAGCAAAGTTGAAATAACCTTGTTTGTCATTTCACTCTTCTGCTAAACTTAATAATATTTGTTGTTTTACATAATATTAAAAACATGTGTCAAAATATCTTTAATAAAATGTTCACTTGTTATTAAAAAATTATAAAAAAATTTTTAGCCAAAATTTGAAAAATTGAGATATAGATTTAAATTTCAATGGTGTTAAGATGTGTAAATAGTAATTCACACGCCCATTATAACTACTACATAGTGTTCACTACTGACCATATCCTCCACAGGAAACAATGTGTTGATGTAAAGGAGGTTCCTCCACCAGTAGTTGGGACAGTTGATATGGTCCAAGGTGTGTGGCTCAAATACTGAGTTGAAGTAGAACCACTTCATGGAGACCTCCGCCAAGCCCAACACAAACATGTAGGGCACAGTCAGGCTAGGGCGAAACATATCACAATCTGATCAATTGATTACTTGTAATGACACAGTGATACCAGCTATATTACTTTATTATGAGGTATTCTACCTTACGTGAGTGAACCTAGACCACCAATACCTCCTGTATTCTACTTCTTCCTTCAGCTCCCAGAATTTTCTTCTTTCCTTCTAGGCATCTAATATTGTAATCCTCTTCCTTCTTAAGCTCCTCTTTCCCTCATCCATGCTTTCTATGATGTCTTGCAGAAGACCCTCTTGTAATATATAACGACTTATTTACTCTTTAGATGGAAACACTCTTATTTAAACCCAAAGTTATAAGGTTATTTAAGAAAGGAAATATGAATGTTTTCATAGATTTGAATTTAATATTGTGTCAAACTTAAGTCCTGAGTAGCTCCCACCTGTCGGTACATAGTATTTTTGAACGCCTGAAGACCCAGAATTCCAGGAAATTTTTGTTTTTAGGAATGTGCGAAGCTTGAAAAACTTTGACCTTTGAATATTCTTTCACTTTGACTTTGATTAGAAAGTAAAATTCCAAATTTAACAGTTACGAAGCTTTGCCAAAAAAATTATTTAGATTAAAAACACACATACTTTTTTGTTTTTCTTCCTCATACCATTCAATTTGACTTTGCTTAAAATTGAAAAAGTGGACTTTGCACACTCCTATTTGTTTCTTTCGCATTACACTTTTAAAATAGTTTATAACCACTAAGCATAAGCCCCTCTGATTAGCAGAGAACGCTTATTCTTTAACAATTTAAGGATACAAGACAAATGTAGCTTGGGGAGGTAATACAGCTCACCCCAGTCTATTGAAATTAATATTGGGAGTTAAGCATGTATATGTGTTTTGCAAACCCAATTTTTAAGAAAATACCATAGTAACAGATTTAGTTACTAACTCTGTCAGTCTTTATTTTAAAGAATGCAAACATAGTTAAATCTAGACATGTACTGAGTAGATAGGTTGCAAGCCACACTATTCAAACATTCAATGTATAAAAAATATAATAAATGTATTGAAAAAGTCATTCTTTTACTACACGGCCCCAATAAAATAAAAGGTCACAAGGAATGGTACAAATAGCACCATAGTGTGGGACAACACACCAAGGACGATGGAAGTTATTATTAAAAATATCTTGGAAGGTTACTTTATGTCATGAAAATAGAAATGAAGATACCCTTCTTAAATTATTGAATTTAAATAGTCTTTCTACTTACACATTGCATGAACTTTATTAATCATTTCGCCTCATGGGTAGCATTGCAACATCTAAAATTTCAAGATTTAGGCCAATATACAGCGTGGGACCAAAACAATTAAACTATTAGTAATTTGAAAACTAACACTTTCATTGGAAAGTAAATATTCAGCTAAATAAAAGCAAGTTATACACCAAACTTTTTTCACTTTTTGAAGATAATGTCACTCAGGTAAGCTTCACCAGATTTCAGGCAAACCTCAGAATGTTGTCCATCACTTTCCTTAGCATAAGTCATCTAATTGGTTCTGCCCTCACCCTGTACAATGAATGGTCTAGTATCTAACAAAGTTACAATCTAAATAGGAATGGATGTTAGTCTAATACATACATTTCTCTTCATCAATACAAAGGGACTAATTGGTAAGTGGTATTTAATGTAAAATACATCATTTCAGTTGAAACTTGAAATAAAACTCACCAATATATATTAAACAAATGATTCATTGTGTAATATAAAATTCATCTTACCAATATATTTTATTCAATTAATTTCTCAGGGATAATTTGTATCTTTAAATATCAAATTATGTTTCTGGAATCAAAGTAAATTATATTACACTAAGATTTTATTATTTATTGTTCATAAAGTTACAAAACAAATTAAACTACATTATCAAATTCTTTGAATTGAACTTTAGACTGATGAAAATAGAAAATAAAATGTATCAATGATGTTGGTGTGATAATTTTTCTTACCGTAGAAATCTGTATCCAAGCAATCCTAAGAATTGCATGAAGTTGGATAGAACTCCTGTGCTCATTGTGAGCTTTGTGACGTCAATCTTTGCTACTGTCCGGAAATACAGGAATGACACCAAGACACCACTGTGACAAACACAAACCGTTATAAATTTAAAACTTGATTGTCAATCAATTCCAGGATATTTTTTTATCAATGATCTTGACTACCATTTTGGATTATGCCTATGTACTAATTACAGTCATATGTTAGGATTAGGAAGGTTGAATATTATACTAAGTAACCAGTTTGCGTGGATGGAGAGTGAAAACCACCCTCTATACCCGACAGGAATCGAACCGTGATCTCCCAATCATCAGCAGTCTAGTTTGTTGCAAGAGTAGCACCTTAGACCATATGGCCACCAATGTGGATGTTACATTAATTGTATATCAAACAAATATAGTACTCTATGTGACAGAAGTGTTCATTGCACATTCCCCAGTCCTTCATAAAATGTAAAAGTCTCACCTGATGAAAAAAAATGTGTCGACTGAGAAAGCTCCATTGCTGATGGTTTGAAACAAAAATTCTTTTCGACCAATCCTCGGTATTCCATATTATCTGAAAAGGTAAAATAAATATATTCTTTAAAAACACATTCTATAGAAACCTATATTTTTATGTTAAATTACAAAACTCAAATATCTTATAATTATTTCCTGGCCCTTTCATGTATAACAAAATAATGTTTCATGGTGATTGTGTGTTACTTTATTATAATTTATATTGGTCTATAAAATTAAAGATGTTCACTAAATACTCCCAAGAGTATATAAAGAGAGTTGCGCAATTCCTAACAAGTATATATTTATATTGTGTTATGCTGTTGGACCAATTTATGGGTGAAAGAATGCACATCTGTACTTACTCTATGACAATAGGAAGTCCAAAGTTCATTGGCGCACTCACGAAAATATGCCACCTATCTCTATCCTGAGCTAGTTCTATCCAGTCCACCTCATTACACTCTATCCCTATCTTGAGCTAGTTCAATCCAGTCCACCTCATCAAACCCAATGCCTACTTGAGCCACTTTTATCCAGTCTACCTCATCACGCCCTATCTTATTCAGGTTCATTCTAATATTATCCTCCCATCTCCGTTTATGTCTTCCCAATGGTCTCTTCACACTGGATTTTCCAGTCAATACCCTGAGCACAGCTATATTTCTTGCAACAGCTTCCTCCTTACTATCTCCTAACAAAGCTAAATCATCTGTGTATCCTAATGTCTGAGGTTCAATCCTTGGTCCGGCACAGGTTTATCTGATTACCAAACCCTTCCTTCACCTCTGACAAGATGTGTATTAATCACAGCTTGTGAATGTATAAAATGCCAGGTCTCCACCGTGGTTGGATTCCACGTTAAACTGTAGGCCCTCAATTTCATCTCGCAATCACCCTACCACTACACATTAGCGTAAGTGTGTATAACCTGAACGGGTAGTAAGACGCGGTGCTAATAATAATGTATCGTAATAGCTCCATTGTACCGTTTAATCTCATGCCTCCATGCCTCATTACTCTAATAGAATACTATAAGGCTAAATTAAAATGTAATGGAGAAAGTGCGTATCCTTGTTTCAACTCATTATGTATTAAGAAAGTATCTGATAAGGGACATTCAACTCGTACCCTACCACGCGCGTATCAGCCAAACATACCTCAATTGGCTTGTCAAGTTTTTTGGGTATCCCAAACTTGACTAAAATTTCATATAATTTGTTTCTTTGAATTGAATCATGGGCCTTTTTAAAATATATAATTGATGTACCATAATGTTGTATTCACACTTTTTCCAATATTTGCTGAATAATAAAGATCTGGTCCGTTGTTGATCTATTTAATCGAATTCCACAATGATGATCCATAATTATTTTCTCTGCATATCATGTCAATATCATTAAAATCATTTAGATAAAACTTAGTATGTATAGATTAGTAAAAATATTAATAAAACTAGTTAATTCTAGGGCCCCAATTCTAATCCATTAGCTGATATGTGTTCTATCTTATCAATGCCACTCAAAATTGTTGTAGCCAAGATTACTCTAGCATTGCTACTCTACGTCTATGAATATTTGGTTTTAATCCTAATTAAAAATGCCAAGTGAATACTCTTTTTATCAATTTGTCTAACGTCTAGACTGGATTTAACTAAGGTCGTTATTTATTTTGGTTAAAAAGTTTTTTCCATTTATAGACTCATGGACTATTAAGAAAATATCCAGTTTCCTATTCTATCTTTCATGTTACCTGAGAATTTGAAGGCCCCAATGCAAGTGTGTCCGAGGATGACCCAAGCCATACTGATGGATCTCAGCCCATGAATGGTTGGAATGGTGTCCTCACCAACAGTCTGGTCACAGATAGTCTTCAGGTTGAGACGCACAGAGAATGACAACACCACCTCAGACCATATGCCTATAGGAATGAGTTCACAAAGAGGTTTGCATCATTGTCAAGTAGGGTCATGCGAAGCTTCAAAATGTTGAAGTTAAAGGTCAAATATCCTTTGCTTTGACCTCATAAGCCTTCGCATCTTTGAAGCAATTCGAAGTAAAAAGAAAACTATGATACATTATGAGCAGATTTGAAAAAACTCACTATATATATCTCAACATGTAATTATTTTTAGAACAGTTACCAAACAGTATTTTACAGCCAACTAGTGATTAAATGACATCAATAATGTAAGCTCAGATAAATTCAGATGTGTCACCATAAAATAACAATAATGTGTTTTGTTTATTACACATTTCTCTTTACCTAAATGCAGTGAAGGATTTAAGAATTTGGGGGCCTCGGTGCGGCATACAGTAGGGAGGTCCAATAAACCTGTGTAAATTACATCATAGTGTGTCTGAGGAAAGGTAAAAACCAAGCAACTGATTTAAAAAAATATAATTGTAACAGAGTAAAAGGAAGTAAGCTAAATAAAGACTTCATTAAAACACTCACTACATAGCAACGTTCCTTACTTTCTTTGCAGCAAACATGTAAATAATGTATTTAAAGTCCATTTCATGAAGTATATCACAAGTAGGCACAAAACAAGAAGGCATGTACAATATAAAATTAGAAATGTTGTCTTTCTTGTGGGAGTTTGTGAGGGCCCCAAAGTGATTTCCCCCTCCCCGTCTTAAATCTGGCATTGTCTATATGCACTTAATGGATAGTTTGGAAATTAAAAGTAGTATTATGTTACAGCAATAAAAACATGATATTCTGCTTTGAAGGTTTCAAGCTAAGCTACAACTTGACTTCACATTTAAAAAGTGACCTTCACACACCCCTATTGTTGAGTACTTACACTTAGGATCACCTTCACAATGTCTTCTTGCATTGTTAAACTCTTGCTCATTTCCATCTATGATTCTACCTTCAAGTCATTCACATAGTCAATGCTTTTGATTAATCAACAAAGGATTTAACCAGGAATTGTAAAAATGGCTTTCATGGAATGTTACTATACAAATGTTTCATTTTTAAAATTATAATAAATAATTTGTTATACTATATAGCAAGGGTCAGACACCTTTTAAGAATGAAGAGCTATTTACCAAAATATGTTTTACTCTGGGGCCACCAAAAAAATGTTGATTTTTTATATTAGAATTTTTACTTTTTACTTATGTATTTATTAGTGACAAGTTGAGAAAATAAATATTTTAAATGTAATAAACAAAACATAAACTATAGTGTTATCATTTGTCACTTTTAAATATTTGAGCCTAACATTTTGAGGCATGTTACAGAGTAAGCTTATTGTTAAAAACTTATGTATGAAGATATTAATTGAATAATAAATATAGGACTAGTGGGGACTACATAACAATGAAGTTGAATTTCAAATAATACTCGGCAACCATCCTTTTATTTATCAACTAAACTATTTTTAAAAAAAATTACAAAATATAAGGCGGGCACCTAAAATCTGATAAGAGAGGAACCGCATTACCGACCCTGCATATAGTGTTTAGGTTGTTGGTTATTTTACCATCACATCTTACTACCTGCTTGGGTTACAGCCCTATGTACTAATTTACACAATTGTGTTAGGGATAGGAAAGGTTGAGTTTAAAGAAAATGTACCCACATTTGCATGGAGGGATATTTTAAAACCATTTAGGAAAAACCACCCAGGTTTAACAGCCATTCAGGTATAACTTATAAATAACATAATACTTAAATTAATGTGACTACCAAACAAAAACATGTAAATTTTTAGATTTCATGGCAAAACTGTCAAAAAGATATAAAATGGTGCACACAAATCATTAATAGGCACCATTATCATGTACAGTACCTTATTTTCTTTAGCAAATATTCTTTTTCTAGCACCAACAATGCATTTTTTATTATAATTTCTAATATAGTTAACAGTTCAACATAATAACAATCCATTGCCTATTCTTATCAATAAATAATTCCAATATTAGTGTGGGCAGCATATTACAAACGCAAAACATTGAAACACATAAATATTTAATTTCTTAATTATTTTTCAAATATGCATAAAGATCTGGAAATGTTGTCTTAAGTTTTATTTATTGATTGATTAATTATTTATTTATTTAATAGGTACCTTATGTAACTAAAAGATGAAAGCCTGACTTTTTAATATTTGAAGTATTCTATAAATACTGGTAGTTTTAAATTAGTACATTTAACAAATAATTTAAGAGGTAGGAATGAAGGTAAATAGATAAGATGGAGAAACTAAATTGATGAGTTGTGTGAGTAAAAACACCCCCCTTAGACTAACACCTATTTAGGATTTAGCCCCATTTTTGACCAACGGTGTAAATAGCACTTTAACAACTGTAGTGCTCTTTGATATAACCGGTTACAAGCTCATATTGACTCACCAATGTTTTCCACGTTTCATAAAAAACTTAGAACATAACCATTTTATGATATATTCCTTGCAATATTATTGTACCATTCTACTGATTTATTTTATTCTAAATTCATAAGTGTACAGTACTTTATCTTGAAATTGTCTGGTAGGTAACTTACTTAACTGGGGTGTGTCTTCAATGTTCTGTGGTGGCAATACTTCATTGCATATACTCTGTTATAAATTGCAATGTTTCCATTACTCTCCTTCATCTCTGAAATAATAAAAACAGTAACTGTACCAAAAAATTGGTTTGAGGGTTAGTGTAAATAATTTTAAACCTTCATAGCTTGACATTGGGATATTATTTTTCACAGTGAAAATAAATATCTCAACATTATCTGAGTAAGGAAGATAAAAACTAATAATAATTGCTGGACTAAAGTTTGCTGGTGTACTTTATTTATTTGAGGTATTTAACTTTCACTTTCTGAATCGTCTTATTATATCATCACACGAGAATTTTTATGAGCAAGATTATAGGGTTTACCAATTTTGTCGGGAAAAATATTTTTACATACCTTTTAGGGCACTTTACACGGTACAATCAACATGAGAATGACGAATTTACTTCCCCTCTGAAGGAAGTTGAAGTTTATATTGTTCTGTAAAAATCCATCGACCCCGGCTGAGCTTGAACCCATGAACACTAGGTCTTGAGGCGAACACTTTACCACAAGACCCCTAAGGTCGATTTTTGCTGGTGTTAAACACGAAACAAATGGCGGCTATCAACATTTAATTCAAGTGTGAAATTGGGTACTTTATAATGTATCATTTCTATTTTTTTGAGAGCCTAAATAATAACCACTCACTTCAATGGTTGAACGGTCTTGTGATAGACTGGTCTGGTGATAGTGGAGAGACCGGGGTTTGAATGCCGGTAAGGTATATTGAGGATGGTTTTTCCTAAGGGATTTCTCTCTCTACTTCCATGTAGATGTTGGAAGATTACCTCTAAAATGCTTCCTTACTGATCCCTACCTCATTAGAGTAATTATCATGTAACAGATTGAAACCCTGAACCTGAACAGGTAATAAGACAGGGTGATAAAAAAAGCTTTTTATTTAAAACATCTGTGCGTTGTGTCTCGCTACCGACCCAGGCTATTCATATATTTACATTTATAGGGTACATATGAGGAAGGTCAAGGAGAAATGGCAAACTATTTATGAAAATCTTCCCTCAGAACACCTGGTTAGGATTCAAACCTATACCTCCACATCAAAATAAATCCATTAAATCATGAGACCAAGAACACCTTCAATGTGGGCTGTATGTTTGTTTATGGTAACTTGAAAATTGAATATTAGTAAAGTTTGTAATGAATCTACAGCTGCTTTGTTATGACATCGACCAGTTTGATAGTTAAATAAACATTGAAAATAGGAAGAAGGGTAAGACCTACACACTTACCAGAAAACTGTAGGCCTCAAAGAGCCCAATTACAACAACAAAACACATAATTATGTAATTTTCTGGGTACATTAGTCCTCTTCTTCTGCTAATTATCGGGGTACTTCAGATCCCTTCTTCAGCAGAAGAAGGGAACTAATGTACCCAGAAAATAACATAATTATGTGTTTTAATTGTGCTATTTGAGGCCTAGTTGAGGCCTGGTTAGTATGTGGGTCTTGCCCTTCTATCTTCCCCTTCATTGTTTATTTAATATAGCCGTTTGGCGCCATTTTTCCTCAGTTTGGTAGTTATAAACATTTGACAGTATCAAAACTTTAAGTGCTTGAGTTAATGTGTTGTAACCTACCATTACTGATGTTATTGTTATTACTGGTGACTGTCAGCCCTTTAGCAGGATCCAGACACTCGGCTTTGTTTATCGCTGGCTGTCCGATTCGAGCTATTTCATATGAGATGTTATTAGAGAAAGAATGAGTGCTCTTGTGCTCCAGGTACAAGTCATAGCCAGTTCCAATAACCAGCATCACCGCTATGAAGGCCGAAAAACCTCTGAAAATATAAACAAATATATCGAGGTATAATATGTACTGAGTTTTAACCATGGTCCATTTCTTTTAGGTTTTATGCTTCAACACATTAATTTGATTGTTTTGATGTTGAAATTTAGTCATTTGGCTAGTGGAACACTCATAAACTTACTTTGATGGTTGGTTAGGACTAGCAAGTAATACATAAAAGTTATTATTTTTGAATTTATTTTCGAAATGAGAATTTTAGGGGTACATTAATGTAGGTATATGAAGGTATTCCTTTTGAATATTAAGTCTTAGTTATAGTCTTAAAATTTAGGCTATGATGTAGAACTATCTTCAGTGCTTTAATTATGGTGATACTTCATAGACTTTAAACTTGTATCAAAATTATTTTATTATTGAATGGGAGGGGGCATAAATGGCTTGATTGTCCCCCTTCCTCCACCCTCCTTGTTGCACCATTTATTTTGACTCTAGCATTTGGCATACACTCATCAGCTGTTGTCTCTGCCTACTGACAACGGCGCTACTAGACTACTTGACTAACTAAGATTTCTATAATCTACTAAACAATGAATCTCCTTTAAATGTTTGACGATTTTTGAAGTTGGGATTTTTTGTAGAGTAGGGATCAACAGTTGGAAAATTTTAAATTTGTCTGTACAAGTCTGTGGTTAAGGACTTTCATAATAGAAAGTAATGGGGTACAGAATAAGCCTAGAATTTCTCAACTCCAGATCTCAAATCTCACAAAATTCCCAACTTTCAAGCTTTCAACCAACATTGGGGGGGAGGGGGGGGACGACCCCCAACCCACGCCTACCCCACCCCCGGCGCGATGGCCCTGCTCCCAAGAACCCATAAATTTTGTGCTAAGTGCTTGTTAAAGCAATAACAATAAAACAACTTGTGGGTTACTAGTCCAAGAGTTTGCTATATGTGGTTGTATGTCAGGTATACTTAGTGAGGTTGAAGTCACCACAAGTTGAAATAGAATGGAAATCACCGCGAGTTAAAATGGGATTAAAATCATCACAACTATAGATGGGATGAAAGTAGCTATAGGCCTATGCTAAGGTGGAATATAAGTTATTATAATTTAAAAATGGAATGGAAATCATTGCAAGCTAAGGTGTGATGGTAGTTTTTGCTAGTAAAGATGGAATAGAAATAGTACTTAAAAGATAAATAGAAGTCACTGTAAGTTTTAATATGATGGCAGTTACTGCTAACAAGATGAAATAGAAATCATAGTACTTATAAGATAATTATAAGTCGCTGCAAGTTTAAATGTAATAGTAGTTACTGCTAGTAAAGATGAAATATAAATCATAGTGCTTATGTGATAAATAGAAGTCACTGCAAGTTTAGATATTATGGTATTTACTGCTAGTAAAGATGAAATATAAATCATATTGCTTAGAAGATAAATCGAAGTCACTGCTAACAAAAATGGAATAGAAATCATGGATGCTTAAAGGATGAATAGAAATCACTGCAAGTTAAGATGTGATGGTAGTTACTGCTAGTAAAGATGGAATAAGAACCATAGTGTATAGAAGATAAATAGAAGTGCTTCAGTGATGGAAGTTTTCATGAATCAAAATATTAATTTCAACCACATTTAGGCCTATCCTATAACATTTTTTTAAATAAATGAAAATAGTTTTTAGTTTTTTTATATCTGATCTAAAGAATATATTATTATTATTATTATTTTAAAATTCATCCAGCTCCATCATGAAATATAGTCACAACTTTTAGAGATACTATAGTAAATGTAGGCTAAGTTTGATTAAGTTGATTTGTTAAGTAGGTAAAGTTACCTATGTCAAAACAATAAGCAGTTGAAAATATTAGGTTAGTCAAATTTGTTGAGTTAAAAAATCAATGCCTATCCTGTTTATGGTTTTAAGAAGCTCTTTTAGTTTTTTAAAGTGTAGTATTGACTAAACTATATAGTTGATTCCAGAGTTCAACCTTTTTAAATAAAACCTAGCATTAAATTACTAACATTAATGAAACTTTGTTAATTTACTCTTTATAACAAAATGTATAAGTATATGTGTTTTATCATTAATATCTCAGTGTTTGAGTACTATACAAATATGGTTTAGCTTATCATTAATATGTAAATAATGGAGCTAAGATTGGATTAATAATTTCTGTTACATTTTGGCTGGTGAACAATGCTAAACATTTTTTTTTACAAAATATGTGACAACCCTAGCCCAAGTAATTTAATCACTCTTCCCCCCCACCCCCTCCACTCTTTCCGGGGAAAATAGATTTTAACAATGATCGATTATGTAAGCAACAAATTTAGTAAAATAAATTCCTTTGAAATAAATTTATTTATGAGTTTTGGCCTGCCTCATAATATTTTCTCCTGTGCCACAGTTTTAATGCAATCTGATTTCAACCTTTAGTTTCAAAGTATTTTATTTGTATAAGATAAATATATAAAAAATTTATTAATTTATCAAAAATTTGCCTTTGCTTTGACTCTCATATATGAGAAAATTATACAATTTTAAAAACCACAGTTGAATACCTTATTTTACTTTTTGAAACAATTGCATCAATTCATATTTTTTGTGATATTTTAGGGGAGACTATGAATGAATTTACAAAGTTTAATTGATTGATTTCTCTATGTTTGATAGCATACCCTCTTAAAATGTTTTAAAAACTATTTTGTCTAGTTTAGACTTTAAATAAAATTTTGTATGTGCAGTATCAACATACAAAAATTCATGACAACTTCAGGCATTTTACCACTTAAGCACTTGAAATGCACAAAATACCTAATTTTTTATTTAACTTATATACATATCCTTAAAGTTAGCCATGAGTATTGCTCAAATCTATCAAACGTTTTAAGTGCTACAGAAGGAAATGAATGAATTGGTATGTTAATTATTTCATAGGAAGATTTCAAACAAATTTGTTTAAGATCTCAATACAATATACCATTTAGGTGCAGGAATAAGTTAAATGGTGCTCTAACGAATTTTAAACTATTTTTTGTTTCCACATTTTAATTTTCTTTAATTTTAACCATTGTTTAACTAACAAACTTGACTTTCAAAATAAATATTTTAAGAATTTTCTTTAATATCTTAATTGCTCTTATAAAAAATAGAGCCATCATCACTATCATCATCATCAACTGTTTCCAGCTTGTGGCCAAGTCATTTATTAAAAAGCTTCCATTTTCCTCTATCCTTCCACCACAACTCCTTTAATTTCCTCCATTTGTCTCCTCTGACTTTAACACTTTCTGTTATCTGCTCC
Source organism: Timema cristinae (assembly GCA_039000515.1). NCBI lineage: Eukaryota > Metazoa > Arthropoda > Insecta > Phasmatodea > Timematidae > Timema > Timema cristinae. The sequence continues at coordinate 18,160,028 of JBCFYV010000024.1, read as the reverse complement.
TCCCATTTTTTTTTTCTTGGCCTCCCTTGCAGTCTTTTTCCTACATACTTCATTTCCAACACTTTCTTCAGCATCCTCTCTTTTTCCATCCTCATTACATGCCCATACCATCACAGTCTTACTTCCTCTACTATATCATCTACTCCCTGTACTCCAACATCCGATAACTTCATTACTAATCTGATTTCTCCTCATGACAGACAGCTAATGAACCATGTTAGTAATTTTAATGATTTATTACTATAATCACATTAAACTTTAATAATTACATCAACGTTTTTATTGCAATAAAAATGTTAGGAAGTCACAGACAATGCTTATTTTAGAGCAAAAGCTTGTTGAAAATAAGGCAAATGGGTTCCCCAACAAAATCATTATATGTTAAAACCGATTCAAATCTCAATTGAAAACTACCTTAATCTTTATTGCAGAGCATACTTGACTTATCTATGGATATTAAAAGTAATGACACATCTGATAAGCATGAAGGAAACTACATTTTACGAGCACAAGTCCTACAAGACAAGTATTTCTATTTGATAGTTGTATGTTAATTCACACATGCAATTACGCTTGTACACACTCTAAATGCAATTGCAATAGTTTACATTTCAAGTCACATCACGACTAACTCACACTAGTATCCAGAAGGTGGTGTCTTCCCAGATGTTGTAGCTGTGGTGTGGGGATCTCACATTAGATACTTCCACAGTCCTGAGTTCGTTCCCGACCAACGAAGAGAGTTCCAGTAGTAACTGAGCGTCCTCTGAGTTGCACGAATAAGGCAGGCAGAGGCCTATGTGAAGATTGCGAATCTGTATATAGGAAGAATACAAGTTATTTCAATTTAGTTTTAGAATGATTTTGTGTGTGGTCAATAAGTTGAATTGGTGTCTTTATAGGAACTTAATACATATAATATATATTGTGATGGACAGGGCCTCACATGCAGTGGGGTGTCTCCCATGTCCTCCGTCGGCGAACATGAAAGATTGAAAGATAAATAAAATTATAATACAAAACAATGATTTAGCAATGTTAAATCCCCTTAATGTTCTGAAGCAATACATGTTACAGCTAGATGTAATGCTTTAGGTTATACTGTATAATTTTTATGTAGTCTCATAAAGTAATTGATAACTTGTTCAAAGTATGAATTGTATACAAGTAATGGCTTGGATTGACTGTTGACTTGTAACTTCTTTACTTTGGAACCCCCCCCCCAAGAAGAATTTCTGTATGCGCCCCTGGTGATGGAGTCTAGACAACATCAACTTCTGTATGATAGTGATAAAAACCTTCACTGGAGCAGTTCAAATTACTGAATGTTGTGACTAACGTTAGTTGACATACGCTCCTGTTTATCATTGATATAAGCCTCCGTCCAAATTACTGTATGCTTGTGACTAACGTTAGGTGACATAAGCTCCTGTTTATCATTGATATAAACCTCCGTCCAAATTACTGTATGTTGTGACTAACGTTATGTGACATAAGCTCCTGTTTATCATTGATATAAACCTCCGTCAAAATTACTGTATGTTGTGACTAACGTTAGGCGAGATTTCGGCGACTAGTCCAGCTCGACTCGTAGCTTGTAAAATCCCAGGAGGAAGGGTGAAGGTAGGGAGGTGTTACGAGGGTCTCGAACACCCAGACTCTCACATAGAGATGCTGAACCTAGCCAGAAGCTGTTGCCGAAGAAGAAGCCGGTGGTGTAGCGGCCGGTCGCATCGTCCACTGTAAAAACAACAAATGTACGAACTTGTTGTTTTTAATATTTTTATTTCATTGATTTGTAGTTCTGGGTACTAACAGGTACTTCATTTGTTAATTATGAACTACACAAGACATTTTTGAAAAATAATTACAGTAACTCATTTTTAATTGGATTTATAGTTAAAAATTAGAATGTTTTAAAAATATCTGGTTAAGTGTTGTCACCATCACTGTTTCAGGTGGAGGCTCGAATCCTGATCTCTCTATCATTGTAAAGCCTAACTGAACATTTAGTGTTTAGTTCACGTACCCATCGATGTGGTTAGTTTTTAATTAAATCGTTTACTTTTGATAATTTTATATTCTATTTTAATACAATTTTATAAACAGGATAACATAAATATTGCGACACAATCTTAGTTTATTGTGGTTTGAAATACAATTTTCAAAGACAAATTCTTAGTGCTCGACTCTTAAATTAACTTTTCTCCAATATATTCAGTAGTATTATTCTATATTAGTGTATAGTAACAATTTAATTACATTAGGGCCTAATACTTTAAATATGAATAAAAATAAAAATATTTTTTAAAACCTAATTAAATATGTCCTATATATTGGCGTAGGGATGTGGTGACCACGTCGCCTAGTGTCCTTGACAATACAATCAGCCAGCCGAGTGACTCCCGGGAAAAGGAGTACCCCAGTACTGTAGCATGTCAATCAGGCAGTTTGGACAGCTACAAATGAATATCAATATTTTGATAATTTAAGACAATAGAAAGAAAGAAGTAATATTAACATATTTAAAAGTAATCTACCTCAAAATTTATTTTCCTGACTAGGTGAAGTCTCTGATACAATCACGTAATTGAAACACATGGTTGTTCGAAAGATATGGTCTTTTGATAAATACTGTAACGGATATCAAAGAAGAGGATTGAAATTATCGTATTTATGAATAAAATGCTTTAACACATACCCGTTGCCATTGGATGATGTCGGATAGATTCGCATGCGATTTGCCATGCTGCCTGCAAGTAAATATTGTAAAGGACGTCTATATAGCTAATTCTCATAAAAATAATAGCTGAGCCTAAAGAATATAATTAAAACGGATATATTTAAATAAAAGATGCTTCGGTATCTACTCACCATTTCAAGATGTTCTTGGATTTGTTCGCCACGTGTTAGAAAAGAAAATTATTCAATGATGGCGGCCTGACTTCAGCCACACGTTCTTTCATTACAACCTAGGATGAAGAAAGAAGCGTAGAATGGACTCGACCTAGTGACCCGCTTGCCCTTCAGAGAAGACTAGCGGCCGTCCAAGGATACATGTTTTCCCCCTTCCCCAATAGCGGTTCTCCCTGCTTCGTTTTCCTTTCTCCCCGCCTTCGTCCCTCTCTCTTTTTCCATATTTCTGAGTTTATCACCTATTTTGTTTTGTTCCGTTCAAGTCAGATTTGAAAGTATATAAAGGCTGCTTCTCAGGTTCATATTATACCCAAACTACTACAACCCAGCGTCGAAGGAGGAACTTCTGCAACTTTACTCAACGAAGATAAAGGCGACCATGGAGTGTTGGCCGTCAGATTCACCGCCACGTCGGCCAGGAGGACATACTTCAAATACTTAAGTATCCTGGCAACATCGTTAGTCCTTATGACTTAGGGCCTAGTTTTGTTGTAAAAGAGAACTAGACAAACGTCTATCTAGACATGTTTGGTATTTTGTCTGTTCTGTGTCTATAGTCGAAGCGACTTTCTTTTTGTTTGATAATTTTATATTATGTCGAATTGATAGTTAACCTTTTCAAGTCTTGTTTCCTTCAAAATTAAAAAAGGTTTATTTAATTGGTTAAATATTGTGTCCTCCTGTCTGAAGGACAAATATTTAGTATGACTAGTATTTAACGTCCCTTTAGACTTAGTATATCAGTCCTAGCGACTATGTTTCTCTGTATCCTTACGATACAGGCTTTACATTATGGGCATTTGGCTTCGAATGTAGTAAGGTCTTAGTCAAAGACTTGCTAACCTCCACAAGCTCCATTTATTTATTCTGAGTTAATGTTTCTCATGACGCCGTGGACGTCATCTGCATTTGTTTAATATTAGTATGGCTACAACTAGGCTGTATGTCTTGTTTCCAATTCCCAGTTGGGTTGATAGAGTTCTATGTTATGGTTTGTTCAAGTAGTCACACTTCACGTGCGGTATTAGCTTGGGTCAGCAACCCGCGGAACTCCGCTTGTGCCATATGGGGTCCGCGCAAATAATATTTTTGTCTTTGCCTGTTTTTTTACTCCTATAGTTTTGGTGTTGCTTTTTAGTGTAATTCCTATTAGCATTGTTTGTACTATTGAATGCTCTGGCAGTATCGATAGGGAAAGAGACCAGCCATAGTACCTGTTAATCGACACCTGTTGTTAGCCATCGACCACTGTTATCTACTGATCTTACTTTTTTTTTACTAACCAAAAGTGTTTTAAGGATATTGCCTTAAGACCCAGTCTAGCTAACTGATTAGAGTATATATGTATATCTTGTGTCCAATACCTTTTTGCTAATGACTACTTAATTGTTTTCTCCTTCAGAAAAACCTACCTGGGGCCTGGCTCCAGCTCAGCCCTTGTAGCTACAGCAAGACTATCAAATTTCACAAAGTCTTATTAATTGAAACAAGCTTCAAACTTGTGATCTTTAACATTATTATAAACCTAATTCTTATTATTTATGTTTTTAATAAATGTATTTATTGTTAAACAAATTATTTTTCCATTTAAATTTCACCTTGTTTGTCACGTTATCAAATTAGTCTATGAAGGACCATTGTAACAGTACTAAGTGACAACGGCCTCTTATGAGGGCGAATGAGCGGATATAGATCAAGAGTATCCTCTTGCCTTTGGGGGTGAGAAATCACCCCCAAAGGTGAATGAGCCACAATTTGGTCAATGACATAGGAGGTGTAATTCAAGGGGAAGCCGCCGCATTTAAGATCCTCTGGATTCCCAAAGAACAACAGCTTATGAGATATGAGTCGTGATCTAGTAAGGAACTTCACAGTTAAATTGTCTCCCATTTGGATCTCCGGGAGGAAACTACTCTAGATTTCACTTCACCAAAGAAACGCATTGGAACATGGAATGTTCGAACACTTCTCCAAAGGGAGAGGCTATATAATAAGTATCTACTATGAGATTTCATCGTAATGACTGTACTACAGTAGTCGAGTACGCTCTTTGCTCTATCTACAAGGGCTTCTATAAATGTATTGTTACAATCATTTCTCGTGAAATGTCGATACTTTGATAGATTTTCGTCAAAATTACATTTGAGGTACATACATACCTACAGATTATGCCACATGCCTTTGAAAATGTTAAGGATAGAAACATTTCATATCAGAATCACATGTTGGAATTGGTAACAGCAAACTTTCAAGATCCCGTGAACTCGTTTTTTTCATGCTGTTTGAACTGTTTGAATAAAAAGACATGTATTGTATTAAGAAACGCCTGGTTGCTGATTAGATCATGCACACCTGAGTAACTCACACGCCATTGGTTCAACAGGCTGTGATGAAACTCCGCATAGCCAAAGACACGTCGCGACACCAAGAAGGTCCACCAATCCCATTGCGACGAGAAACCCGTCCACCAACGGGAAAGAAGGATGGCATCGCTTTTTGTGAAACACCGAATGCATCCTACTAAATACTACCTCAACAAATCATTCATAAAAGCCATTTTAATAATAATAACAACATGTTTGGACTACATCATCCTGCAGCTCAGTTTGCCGGGAGATTATCCAGTACTGATGAAACATTGCCCAGGGGACGCCCGAATGTACTAATCGTACATCTTTTCGTGGAAACTTTTTCCATGTACTATTGAGGTGAGGGGCTGATGGTAGTGAATATGACGAGGTAACGCAAATTAAGATCTTAACCTAATTTTAATCAAATTAACCAAGTCCTATTGACCATAGGAATTATTACCCTTTCGAGAAAAATCCCGCAGTACCAGCCGGGAATCAAACACGAGACCTCTAGGTCAGAAGCTAGGGTCTCTGACCACTATACCACGAGGCCTGTTGCCAGTTTCATGATAAGATCCCATGGACTCTAATTACCAATTATTTTACATGTACTCATTTATTATTCTTGACACACTTTAGTAAAGATAACTCGTTTCTCTCCACTGAACAGACAACTAGCAAACAAGTGAATAAGAGCGAGTAAGGAACCAAGAAAACAAGAGAAGAACGCACGCGAACCGGAAACTCCGCATGTACGACCGGTGGAGGACTTAGTAGTTACCGGTGAAAGTAGATGCACTTGAAAGAAGGAGATAGAAATGGAAGGAAATGGTTACACAATCGCTTCAAGATGTGTCTGTGTTATGAATATTACATCATACAACGTGACTTCAACATTGTGGTCCAGCAGGAAACTAATTTATCCCGTCTGAACAAACGTGTTTGGCTGTAGGTCTACAGTCCAAACTTCAATGGGAGAGCCTTTTGAAAAATATAAACGTATTTTTTGTCAAAAAATTTATAGCATTCTACTTCATAATTAGTGTTATTTTGTAGCATCGGATGTTTTATGATAGACACGAGACAAACATAAATAGTCAAGACTTACCTCGTTTGCTTGTTGACTGGGGCTGCGCGGAAGAACGACACAAAACCACCTAACGCACCTTCACTGAACCGGAAAAATTGAATACTGACTGTGAAGACTGAATGTCAAGTTCAAGCCAACGCCTTGGGTTGAATGGACTTGCGCAGTAAAGAGATACCCTCCGAGAAGACTCCCGAACGCCCACGGCCTCTCTCGAAGCGAATCAACTTGCGCTTTCTTGTGTTCCTTTTTTATTCTCGAATGTTATTCCCCCCTTTTTTCCCATCTTCCCCTCTTCTGTGCTTTAGGGTATATATTCTGGTGCCTGTGGCTACGAAATTTACAATTAGGCCTGAGTTATATCAGGGATAGGATAAGCTCCGGCTTTCAGCTACGTAAAATGTAAGAACTAAATCCATTTTTGGCAAATTAAACTTCTTTTTTTTTAAGGTAAATCTTTTCATAATTCAATTTTGGCTTAAATTTCAAATAACTTTAAAATCAATCTGACAGTTAGGAACATAGTTTTTTTTAGAGATCACTTTATTGCATCACTTATCGCCAGTAGAGTCACGAATAATCGATTGTATCGATTATGTACTGTATTGTTTAAATTAATGTTCACGGGAAATATTTTATATTTGAAATTAGTTTATCTTGTTGCCATTTGCTACGTCCCGTTTTAATGGGCGAATATTTAGTATTTGAATTTAACATATCTTATTGTCATACGCTATGTGCCATTTCTTATGGACAAATATTTAGTATTTGAATTTAACATATCTTATTGTCATACGCTATGTGCCATTTCTTATGGACGAATATTTTATATTTGAAATTAGTTTATCTTGTTGCCATATGCTATGTCCCATTTTAATGGGCAAACACTTATTATTTGCTAGGTGACCTGGTGGTCTAGGGGTACGGTGTCAGACTTCTATGCTGGCGGCCGGGGTTCGATCCTCGGTCCCGGCACAGATTTATCTGATTTCCAAACCCTTCCTACACCTCTGACAAGACATCTTGTGAATGTGTGGAATACCAGGTCGCCACCGTGGTTCGGATTCCACGTTAAACTGTAGGTCCTTCATTTCATCTGACAATCACCCTACCATTACACATTAGCGTAAGTGCGTATAACCCGAAAGGGTAGTAAGACGCGGTGCTAATAATAATAATAATAATAATAATAATAATAATAATAATAATAATATAATAATAATAATAATAATAATAATAATAATTAATAATAATAATAATAATATATAATATAATAATAATAATAATAATAATAATAATAATAAAATAATAATAATAATAATAATAATAATAATAATAACTTAATATTTGAATTTAACTTATTTTGTTGTCATATGCTATGTGCCATTCCTAATGGACGTATATATTATATTTGAAATTAGATTGTATTGTTGTCATTGACTAGGTGGCATTTTTAAAGGATTAATATTTAATGATGGAATTCAAATTATCATGTTGTTATTTACTATGCGCCATTTCTTATGGGCGACATCTTAAGTTAACATTTAAGTAATCTGATGAATATTTAACCTCAGACTCTTTAGCTTTGAATTCAATTCATAGTTGTTTATGAATTTAATCTATTTTCTTTATACATCGCAACAACAACAATGTATATAACTTTTCCTGAGGTAGACGATCCATTTCGATGAGCTCGCCCGAATTGCGCCAATACCCCCCTTCCCAATAATGGACCCGAATTGCGCCAACTCTGAACATAAACAAATATTAATACTATGTCTGGCAGTAAGAAGGACACAAATCAAAAAATATAAATCAAACAATATTATATCAAAGTGAAATGTTCGTTTTTAAAACATTGTCAATAATATCTATATGTATGCTAAATAATAGTATAACAAACATAATATAAACAAGTCATACAAAGGAGTTTTGGAAGGACACACACTTCACTAAGCTTAATCTGTCTATTTCTCCATTCCTAAACTGTTTAAGTTTTTTTTCAACGAATGATTGTTTCAACTTAGACTTATTATCTGTCTTTTGCACATTACCTTCTCTTACACTGTTGATTCGAATGTACGTGTCAGTTTGGACCGATTTTAAATTTTGTACGAAGACAAAAATGTTTGGGTGTGAGAAGCACATGATGAATTAAATCTAGAATGGAAGCTCTCGCACGCAATTGTTGTCCTCCATAAGTCCGATGAGTCAGCTGCCCAAATGCGTGGCGGGAATGTCGCTTGCTCCATCTCATCTATATATGTTTCAGTTAGGTAATCTGCGAAGCTCGTCAGTTTTGTATCAGTTGGCTGGATGCTGATCAGATCGCAGAAAGCGTCTTCTACTTCTTCGGGCCTCAAGTAAGTAAGCCCAAAACAGTATTGGAGCCATTTCCCTCCATCAGAGTTTTCGTCTTTGTACGTGGCAGCCAAACCGATCTTTTGAATCTTTCTCCACCTAAAAGGAATCATAGTGGATGTTAATGATAAAAATATTAAAAGGAAGCAGGAAGGAAAATAGGAACGTAGCATTCATTGAATCATAGTCTAATTTAATACAGATCATAAATATATTTTACAAAATAGCCTATCAGTGACCGTAGCCAAAAAAATGTGGCCGTAATCATATGTACAAAAATGTGATGACACCCACACAGACAGGAAAACATTTCACTTTTTTTGGCTGGCATATGTTTAAAATGGCCAAGAATAACAAATAAAAAGTAGGCCTACGACAGAATCGCAGATACTTGATCATAGCGTATATTCACTTTTTAATTAATGGGTCAGCTGAGACAATATTATTCGACGATTTGATAGTTACACTTATATAGATCTCTGTGTTAAAACCAAATAATAAATCATTTTATTTGGCTAATATTTTTAATTTGAGTGTTTTAAATTTGTTTACCATATGTTTGTTTTATTTTACTAAGCGCACAAGTTGCTAATGGTTTTTGAAAACTAGTCACCAAAAACTATCATTTTTTAGCACCACGTCTTACTGCCCGTTCGGGCTATAGCCTATGTACTAATTAATCTAATGGGTTAGGGATTGGGAAGGTTGAATTTATAGGAAGTGCATCCGCATTTGCGTGGAGATAAAGTGGGGAAACCATTTAGGATCAAACCACCTCAGTGCACCCGGCTGGGTTCGAACCCAACCTCCCCGGTCTCGAGGGCCAGTCTAGTGCGAGAGTCGCGCCATAGACCGTCCGGCCACCCGAGGGGGTAAAAAACTATCCTTGAAATAGTTTGTTTTACCCAAAACTAAGCAGGCCCCTCACAATGTTATTATTCATTATAAATGCACGCCGATTAAAAAAAATCGTTAAAAATATTTTCCAAATATTTTGAGTTTTTGAAAATAGTCATCTACTACCCTTAAAAGAACTTTTCCCCCTAAAACAAATAAACAGTATTAATTGTCATCTTAAATACACCCAAAATGTAGCCTATGTTTACATCAAAATTGTTAAAGATATTTTTGAGAAATTTTAAATTATTTTCAAATTAATCATTAGTAAACTGCCCATAGTTCAATTATTTTCTGAAGATCGATTATACAGTTCTATTCATAATTTAGAAAAAAACTCTACAGATATACACTTTGAATAAAAAAAAATCAAGCCGATGATTGGGAGGTTGGGGATCGAATCCTAATCGAGTGAACTGAAGGTGTTTTTCCCTAAATGATTTTCCACTCTCACTACATGCAAATTCGGATTCACTTTCTCTGCATTCTACCTATCTCATACCAAAGCCTATTAGCATAATTAGTACATAAGGAGGCCTATAGCTCGAACAGGAAGTAAAACGCAGTTCTAAGAAATCTTCAAGAGTGAAAAATATAATAATAAAGTCACAAACTATATAACATTATTTATGTAAAGTTGTAAAATAAAATGGTTTAGCTTACCATGCTTGCGTTAAATGAAATCGACAGCCTACTATCCTGGTTTGTGTAAAAGTCGACACGATGCACTCGTGAATCGCTTGCTCGAAATCAATCACAATGTATAAAGGTTGAAGGTGAAGTTGTCCCTTCTCGCACTCCTCCTTTAGGATTCACATAGCGTCAATGTAGCTCTGCTTTTTCTTGTTTTTAAGTAGGCAAAAGACTAGAGGTATATATGAACATTTGAAATACCCATGTACAGTAAAAAGCTGAAGAAAATGTTTCGGTGCGTATTCAAAGGTTCCATCCATTAAAACAATTTCATTCTGGTACAAATACTCAAGATTCGAGTCACAAAAAAATATCACGATCCCCTTCTCTTATTCGTTTCTCAACAAAATATTTTCGTCTTGAATAGTTTTTATTTCAATTGAATCTATGGCAAATTGAATCTCTTCGGAAGATTTAGGCAACTTTGGCAGTGTTTTTAGTTTAGTGTAGTTGATGTTATTCCTGATAAATTTAATGTCCTTGCGGGTTAATGTTTTTATAGTTTTTTCTGTGTCTGTACCTCTGTGTGGATTAACTTTGAAGGCCTTAATTCAATCTCATCAGCTTTCCTCTTAACTGCGTTGCTTTAAGGCCCGTTGACACGGTGTTAGTGGACTAATGCAAGTTTAAGGCCCGTTGACACGGTGTTAGTTGACTAATGCAAGTACACTAATTTGGCTGCGCGCGCACAGCTTGCACCGTGTAAACAGACAAGCAAGCTACTAACATGCAAGTCCACTTGCAACTGAAAAAGTTGGTCACCTTCCAACTTTACTAATGCAAGTAGACAATCCAAAATGGCGGCAACTGAAGAATTGGTTGTGCGGGGGACACTTATTTGTGGAATGTTATGAAAAGAATTAGTTTTTGTGCAATTTTAAGCACCGAATTTATAAAGATAAGAATAGGAGGGTTATTGCACTAGAGGATATTGTAAAGTTATATCAGGTGTACATATTCTCTAGAAGTTTCCAAAATAAAATTTTAGACCTACGTAAATTTTACAAATGTTCCTTACGAGAGATATTATTTAATATCGGTAAACAAATGTTATCAATAATTTTAACAAACCATTATTTCCTACCACTCAACGTGGCATGAGTAATTTTTTTGTATACGATCACAAAATATAATACAACTTTGTAGTACCGTGATTAGTTCCGGCAACATAATATTCGCGTTATCGGCAAGTAAGGTATGAATGGCCGGTGGTTTTCACGCGAAATCTTCGGCGCGTTTTCCATTCTCCATATTTGACACTTAAACCAATCTTTATAAGTTTTAAAATTAATTATAAATGATCAGCCCAAACACTTCAAACACTTGTAGTAATGCTTTGGAATCTTGAGTAGATACATAATTTAATATTATTATCGTACAGCAAACCAGATAGTCTATATTTAAACCAATCTACAAATTAATGAATTATTATTTTTAAGGAATATTTTAGGCCTAGCAAGCTAGCATTTAACAAATTATTTTGTCATTAGTATACCAAAATTTAAAACAGGGTTTAAAAAACCAGCGTTAGGCCTATTTAAAAAAATGCCCAACAAATTAATTAAGGCCTACTATTTTTTTTAATGTTTTAGGTCTAGCTAGGATTTAACAAGATATTTTGTTATTAGTATACCAACATTTAAATCAGTGCTGAAAAAACCTGGGTTGAACCTATTTAAAAAAATGTCCTTCCGAGTTAGGTTGTATTGGAATTTATTGACCTTATTTGAGTTTAATTTTATTTAACATATATGCTAAATAAGTTAACAAATCAAGTAAATTAATTTAATAATTATTTGGGATCAACTAATATATATTTTAGTGTATTAAGGAACTAAGAAATAGGAGACACACTAATCACTAACTTTTTTATGTTGGCTATATAAAACAATTTTTTTAAATAGGTAAACTAATTATGATAAATTGAGTTTACTAAGAAATTGTAAATTATTTGGCCGCCCATACTTATTATAAATTCACCCTTACTAGCTCCTAACACATAAGCATAATTAGTATATGCGTATAAATTACCCGAACGAAAAATGAGACGCAGTGATAAAAAAAAAAGGCTCCAATAGAGAGACCAGTTATCACCACTCTTCATTTTCAGCCATGTTTTTATAAGCGCTACTAATACAAGTGGAAAATACGTGTCAACACAACTAACATGTTAGTAAGCTAATACCACTAAACTTGCATTAGTCCACTAACACCATGTCAACGGGCCTTTAGTGGTATTAGCTTACTAACATGTTAGTTGTGTTGACACGTATTTTTCACTTGTATTAGTAGCGCTTATAAAAACATGGCTGAAAATGAAGAGTGGTGATAACTGGTCTCTCTATTGGAGCCTTTTTTTATTATCACTGCGTCTCATTTTTCGTTCGGGTAATTTATACTCAAATACTAATTACGCTTATGTGTTAGGCGCTAGTAAGGGTGAATTTAGAATAAGTTTGGGCGGCAACATAAATTACAATTTTTCAGTAGACGCAATTTATCATAATTAGGTTATTTTTGAAAAACATTATAAGTTTTAGTTAGGAAACAATATTTAATCGTAATTATAATAATAGAATTAAATGTAAAGAATAGTTACAATGTGTGATAGAAAATATGTTTTAATAATTAGTTTACCTATTTAAAAACAATTGTTTTATATAGACAACATAAAAAAAAGTTAGTGATTAGTGTGTCTCCTATTTCTTAGTTCCTTAATACATTTAAATATATTTTAGTTGATCCCAAATAATTATTAAATTATTTTACTTGATTTGTTAACTTATTTAGCATAAATGTTAAATAAAATTAAACTCAAATAAGGTAAATAAATCCCAATACAACCAAACTCGGTAGGGCACTTTTTTAAATAGGTCCAACCCAGGTTTTTTCAACCCTCTTTTAAATGTTAGTGGTGACCTGGGGGTCTAGGGGTAAGGTGTCAGACTTCTATGCTGGCGGCCGGGGTTCAATCCTCGGTCCCGGCACAGATTTATCTGATTTCCAAATCCTTCCTTCACCTCTGACAAGACATCTTGTGAATGTGGGGAATGCCAGGCCGCCACCATGGTTCGGATTCCACGTTAAACTGTAGGTCCTTCATTTCATCTCACAATCACCCTACCATTACACACTAGTGTAAGTGCGTATAACCCGAACGGGTAGTAAGATGCGGTGCTAGTAATAATAATAATAATAATAATATAATAATAATAATATTAATAAAATGTTAGTATACTAATTACCAAATATCTTGTTAAATTCTAGCTAGGCCTAAAATAATTTTTTTGAATAATAATAGGCTTAAATTGATTTTTTGGGCATTTTTTTAATGACCTAACGCAGGTTTTTTAGACCCTGTTTTAAATTTTGGTATACTAATAACAAAATATTTTGTTAAATGCTAGCTTGCTAGGCCTAAAATATTTCTTAAAAATAATAATTCATTAATTTGTAGATTGGTTTAAATATAGACTATCTGGTTTGCTATACGATAATATTATATTATGTATCTACTCAATATTCCAAAGCATTACTACAAGTGTTTGAAGTGTGGGATGAACATCTATAATTAAAACTTATAAAGATTGGTTAAAGTGTCAAATATGGAGATTGGAAAACGTGCCGAAGATTTCGCGTGAAAACCACCGGCCAATTCATACCTTACTTGCCGATAACGCGAATATTATGTTGCCGGAACTAATCACGGTACTACAATGTTGTCTTATATTTTGTGATCGTATATAAAAAAATTACTCATGCCACGTTGAGTGGTAGGAAATAATGGTTTGTTAAAATTATTGATAACATTTGTTTACCGATATTAAATAATATCTCTCACAAGGAACATTTGAAAAATGTAAGTAGGCCTAACATTTTATTTTGGAAACTTTATGTACACCTGATATAACTTTACAATATCCTCTAGTGCAATATCCCTCCCATTCCTATCTTTATAAATTCGGTGCTTAAAATTGCACAAAAACTCGTCCTTTCCATAACATTCCAGAAATAAGTGTCCCCCGCACAACCAATTCTTCAGTTGCCGCCATTTTGAATTGTCTACTTGCATTAGTAAAGTTGGAAGGTGACCAACTTTTTCAGTTGCAAGTGGACTTGCATGTTAGTAGCTTGCTTGTCTGTTTACACGGTGCAAGCTGTGCGCGCGCAGCCAAATTAGTGTACTTGCATTAGTCAACTAACATCGTGTCAACGGGCCTTAATGGATCTTATGTTCAACTCTTGATCTAGTAGTGGATCGTGGTTGTGTTCGTTTTCAGTCCGCGAGAAAATGTTTTCACCATCAAGAGTAAATATTTTAGCCTTGCAGTCCTTTTTAGTGCATCTCCACCTCTCTTCCCTCGTCAACTTTAATTGATTCACCTGTCGATACGTATAATTATAATAGACAATCAGAACTTTCCCTTTTTCACTATAAATCCTTTCCATATCAATAATTCTCGCTAATATTATCACAGTTCACACAAAACCCGAAAAATTTTTTTTTTTAAAATACACCGGGACAGTCACTGTTGTCGAGACAATTAATAAGTATTGGACAGACGGATGTCAATACTACTGTTACAAGTATTGTTTGGGGCACTTAGGGCGTTTTTACATTCCTTTACTAAGGGGAGGAAAGACATTAAGGGGCGAAAGCTTGTTTGCGATGGTCTTTGTTTGTATCATCCCCCCTCCTCCCTCACCGACAACCTGAACTGACTTGGCGCAATTCGGGTCCGGGATTAGTAAACAGTTTTTAATCCCTTAATAACTGGCGCAATTCGGGTGTGCCCACGTAAACTAGTGTGTGGCACTGCTGTAAAAGCTCATAAGGCTTCTTTATCAAGGACATAAATCCCAATAATTTCGCATCTATCTTTTCTCACGATTTGTCGAGGAAGACTTGACATTCCAGCAAAAGAAGACACAGAAGTTGTATGTGTGATATCAGAGAAAGTATCTCAGACTACTGAGAGGAACATGGATCATGAAAACCTGATATTACATCAGATAAACGGGAAAAACTCAAACGCGAAGTCACTCTGACGCTGGTTGACTATAAATGATTTCTTCTTTATGAGTGCCAAATTATTGTTTCTTATAGTAATAAACCTAATGAGCTTATATCTATGACATAACTCCCGAGATTTCTTACAGCACTGTCCCATTTTCTTTATGTGCCATAGTTTCAACTCATTGGCATGAGATTTATTACTCGAATAGGCATGAAATCTCTTATTCTAGTAGGCATGGACTCCCTTATTCTGGTAGGTATTTACTCCCTTATTCTAGTAGGCATGGACTCCCTTATTCTGGTAGGTATTTACTCCCTTATTCGAGTAGACATGAAATCTCTTATTCTAGTAGGCATGGACTCCCTTATTCTAGTAGGTATTTACTCCCTTATTCTAGTAAGAATAGAATCCCTTATTCTAGTGGGCATGGAATCCCTTATTCTAGTAGGTATTTACTCCCTTATTCTAGTAGGTATTTACTTCCTTATTCTAGTAGGCATGGACTCCCCTATTCTAGTAGGTATTTACTCCCTTATTCTAGTAGGCATAGAATCCCTTATTCTAGTAGGCATGGGCTCCCTTATTCTAGTAGGTATTTACTCCCTTATTCTAGTAGGCATGGACTCCCTCACTTGAGTAACTATGGTATTCCTTAATAATTAAGTCTACATGCCCCGTTTCCTCGAAAAGTTTTGGTCTAAAATGTGTTAATAAGCTTTGTGGATGTTTGACACGATAAACGAAGTTTGCCTCTGAGCTTCTTAATCAAACAATTATTATCTTTTATTAACTTATTTATTATGTTTACTACCTTTATGAATTAGTTCAACTTTAGGAACACAAAATAAATACAACATGATAGATTGAAAAAAAACACTAACTAAATTAATTAATGCTTCGCAATTTAATAAACTTTTGAGGTACGTATAAATAATTTAATAATAAAACCAAATATTATATTTTATTAATGTTCTCACTGCTAAGTATTAAAATGTAAAACATGTATGGTTCATAAGACCTGGCAATTTACATTTTATATAAATTTCTAGATATGTTTTGTATTTTATAGTGATCAATTATTGTGTGCTAGTAATGTATCTTATGTTTTAGTGAAGATTAATATATGTTCTAGAGATATATATTATTATATAATAATGGTTCTGATGATGGTAATAATGTTTAGGGAGCGTTAATTTGGTCTAGAGATAGCTAATATTTTATAATAATAGTTCCGATGTTCTAATGATGGTTAATACTGTTCTTGTGATAGCCTACATATTCTAGTGGTGTTTAATAATCATAGTGAAGGTTCATATAATGTTATATTGATGGCTAATATGTTCTAGTGACGTCCAATATATATTAGTGATTGTTAGTACACTCTCATGGCTCATAATAATAGTCTAATAATGTTTCATAATCAAGTGATGTTTCAAATATTTTAGGGATGATTCATAATGTTATAGTGATGGTTTTTATGTTTTAATATTGGTTAAAACAGTTTTTACTATAGATAATATGTAATATAATGTGGGTTCATATGTTCTCGTGGTTGTTCATACGTTCTAATGACTTCATTTTATTAATGTGATGTTTTATATATATTTTGATTTACTTGGTAATTTCCTAGAAAGGGGTAGTGGTAATTCTTATGTTCTAATGATGTATCATATGTTCTAGTGATTGTTAACGCCTTTAATTGAAGGTTAGTGATGGTCTAGTGGTGGTTAATATATTCTAGTGATAGTTTGTATGCTCTAACTATATGTTCTAGCGATAGCTCAATGTAATAATATGATGAACATGTTTTAGTGATGACTCATTCGTCTTAATAATAATAATTTAATTTTATTATTTATTATTATTATTATTATAAGGTACTACAATTTAACGTGGGATCCGAACCACGGTGGAGGCCTGGCATTCCCCACATTCACAAGTTGTGATTAATACACGTCTTGTCAGAGGTGAAGGAAGGGTTTGGTAATCAGATAAATCTGTGCCAAGACCGAGGATTGAACCCCGGACTCCAGCACAGAAATCTGACAACTTACCCTTGGACCACCAGGTCTACCATTCATACGTCTTATTGAATGTTCGTAATGTTCTAGTAATGGTTCACATGTTCAATGATGTGTAATATATTCTAGTAATAGTTTGTATTTCCTAATTATGGTTAACTGATATAGGATAGTTCATACTTTCTTTGAATATTTGTAATGTTCTATTTCATGTTAATGGTTTAAATGGTCTAGTGATGATAGTTTTAGTATTGTTTCTGATAATGGTTTATATTGTAGTAATATTCACATGTTGTAATGATGCAAAAAAAAATTGAGTAGAAAATCAATTGTTTAATCTTAACGTCGTTAACTATTAATAACCAGATTTTAGCCTTTTTTTTCATGTTTACAATATAATATTTTGGGTTGACTTAAACTAGAACACTCCCTGAAAGCAATATTTTTTGAGCGCATCGATAAGCTAATTAAGGAAAGTGTGTTAAGTATTAATTTTAATTTACAAAGTTAGTTTTTAATATGCTTTAAATCATTGAACTTATTTAAACGTACTATTACCTACTCAAGTTTGTCGGTCAAGGTATTTTATCTAACATCTAATAAATAATACCCGCATCGGTGATCGTATGACATAACACGTCCCTCTGGTACTGGCCTGGATTACCGGTGTCGGAATGATCTGGGTTCGATACCCTGTTGAGTTTACTAAGGGTAGTTTTCCTGAGTGGTTTACCACACTCCCTCTATGCATTTTCTTGTACATTTATTCTAAACCTGTACCTTCCTCATACATATTCCATTATCGTAATTAATATATATACATTACCTGAAAGAATACTAAGGTACGATGAAAAATAATAATACGTTGATAGTAATTTTATTTGATTTTGATATGGATAAAAATTAATCTTAATTTCCGAAGTATTGTATTATATTTAAAACCACTTACAAATTACCTCACAAAGGCTTCTAAAAATAACACCAAAAAGAAAATGTAGGCTCTACATACCAAACATGTAGATTTATATAATGGCCGTGTTTTTATGTCATATAGTAGTGATGTCTTTTAGAGGTTAGGTTAAGCTAGCTGAGATTTTTTTTTTAAATCCTGATCATCTCTAATTCTGAACTTTCTAAAACAACTGACAAGTAATACCAATATGGAATTGTTACAATTCCGAATTGTCACTTTCGGGATTCATATGTTGAATTAATCCTCTAAGAAAGTCCTGAATTTTTCCAATACAAACTTGTCTACAGCGACCAATATATAGTAAAAATACGAAATTACTACAACACCAGTTAGTAATTTTTACTATTAAAAACTATTCATTATTCGTTTAAAACAAGATTTTGAATACTGTACTAAATCCGACTTTTTTACATTAACCAAGATTTAGTAAAATTCCCAAATTGCTGAAATTCTGAGTTGGGAATTTTTTAGTGTTAATAAACGATTAATTATATAGCTAGGTCTAAAGTACAATAATGAATGGTACCAATTCTAAGTTTTCTACAGCAGCCAAGATGTAGTAAAAATCCAAAATTGTTACAATTCTGTTTTGATAATTTTCAAGATTCGATGAGTTATTCGTTTGAAATAAAATAATGAATTGTACCAATTCCAACTTTTCTACCGCAACGAAGATGTGATGAAAATCCGGAATTGTTATATTTATGAGTTGTTAGTTTTCAGTCGTCTCTCTCTAGAAAGGTTTGTCAGCCCTTGAATAGAATGCCCTAATTTAGAGGACGACTATGTAAAGGTTATAAATGCCATCAGTTGAAGTGACTGACCTTTAAGCGCCCAGGGCGTTCCTCTATGCAGTTCCTCAAGGAAAGTCCCGTACTCCTCTCCACATTGACGGCTCAGGTTGACTCGGGCCTTCAGGACCTCCCAAGACTCGGAAAGTCTGTACGGATTGTACAGGTCTAGTAACGAACCCAAGCCCGTGAAGTTGGTGGTAGAGTTGACGCGCCGCGTCTCTGAGTCTCCTCCCCAGTCGCTCCATTTCACCCTCGTGGTGGCCGTCTCACTGTCCTCCTCGGTAGTAAGAACCTCCGCTACATCGTCCTTGTTGTTCTTAGTCGGGAGAATATATGCGACGAGACGGTGTTCCGGGAAGATTCGGGATGACTGTGGTTTTTATTGACCAACACCGAGGCCAAGGCTAGCTCATAGTCAGAGTCCATGACAGGTTCCAAAGAGGACCACCCCGGTGAAGACGGTGGTATATTTCGGACCTCATCTAAATTTAAGGCCTCTAGATTTACATTATTTGTATCGTTTGATATCCTAATGTTCTCCAAAGATTCTAAAGTACTTCTATAACTTTCTAAGAAGGCTCTTTTTGGTCCATCATAGACTACTCCGTCTATTAAGCTACCTGAGGATGAATCATTGTTAATCTGAATGTCCAAAAATAATGGCTCACTGGCATGGTATAAACTAGTATTTGAGGTAATACCATCTTCTGGTATCCTTTCTAAAGCTGCACTTAAACATACTTTGATGACTAGAGTAACAAACGGACAAAGCACAGAATTTTGTGAACGGTGCCTCTTCATTGGTTTCATTTTTGGTATAAAATAATATATATTTATGAAGAAATATTAACGATAACAGAACAAAAAAAGCGAGA
This sequence comes from Timema cristinae, assembly GCA_039000515.1. Taxonomy (NCBI): domain Eukaryota; kingdom Metazoa; phylum Arthropoda; class Insecta; order Phasmatodea; family Timematidae; genus Timema; species Timema cristinae. Next base: position 18,140,042 of record JBCFYV010000024.1, on the reverse strand, counting down.
TTAAATATAGTAGATATATAACTTTAATCTCATGTCATTGAGAGTACGTTTTAAGTAAGTGATATAGTTGTGTGTTACTCCTCGAGAACATTGAATATGGCGTTGGAGACGGCTACAGACACTCCCAAAGGAACCGATGCGACGACGCGTTGTCAGCGACGAAGAAGACAACGGACTGAGATCGTTCACCTAGTGGACAAGTACCTCACTCACTGAGGTGGATCACTGGTCTGGCCGACACCGCGGGTCTCCACAATATTTTATCTTGTAGGTCACTATCTCTCAGGATGGAAGTCCGATGTAAGACTAGTGACGTCACACGCCCCTTTCTCCCGTGCGGGCTATCTTGGGTAACACGGCCCATGGGGTGGAGTTTCATCAACCAACACGCTTTGGGAAGTATTCACTAGGTTTTTTTTAAATGTATTGACATTTATTTTAAACATTTTGAGATTTGGTAAGGAGATTAAAATAGAATAATGTGATGAGAAATTAACTATAAATAAATATGAGATGGATTCATACACTATCCTATAAACAGATCTATGATCAGAACCGGTGGGCAAACGGACTAAACGTCAAGCTCTTCTAGTCTGGTTTGTCAGTGATGTGGAGATTACGGCTCAAAATAGAGCTGGATGTACTGAAGGTGGTTTTTCACTCTCCCTCCAAGCAAATGTGAATACATTTTTCCTCCATTATATCTTCCTGATTCCTTTAATATTAACGGTTTTTAAATGTGGAAAGCCCGGTTGGGGAGTGGATAGTGAAATTCTTAAACATTAATATTTCTGTCAAATTGAGATTATAAGTAGAGTTCAAATTTTATGACACAAAAATTGTCAAAAAGTTACTAATATAATGATATTAATAATACTATATAATTGATTTAATTTTTTCAAATGGCTAAAATTGTGATTGAAATCTCGTGAAGAACGCACATTAGTAGGTCGAACAGCCACTTATAAATTTAAACTAAAATAGTTCTGTAAGAAATGGAAAACCTCTAGCAAATAAACTATCGCATTTCGCTAAGCGTGAACTCAAGAGTTACATATAGGTTACCTAGTTCAGAAGCAATAGCCACCCCCTCCCACAGAAATATTTCCAGCTTTGTAGTAACACCACCTCACCAGGAAAGTGGATTTTTCTGTTTAACACCTTATTTCAGTCGGTAGCATGTGTGACTAATGAGCTAAAATTTCCTGGTTCATTTTCTGGTATGTTCGAAAAATTAATATTGATGAAATGTATGTTTCACCCATGAGCTGATATAATTAGTCGATTCAGAACATGAACGTTAAATACCTCAAATAAAAAAAGTTTCTATTATGAACGTAAAAAGTGTACAAAATTAATTTGAAGCCTATATTATTTTGTGGTTCCAACAACTGTATGGGGAAAAATCTTAGGTTTAACAGTTGATTGATTCACAAAACATCGTTATTATTCAACATTGTGAAAAATAAAGGGAAAAAACTTTATTTTATTAAATATATATATATTATATTCTCCTAAGGTTGTATATATAAAAAAATAGTTTATTTTATTTAGCTCAGTAGCACGAGGAACTTAATCTCGGGACCTCTGGATTTAGGTAGGCACTTATACTTAAAGTTTATATTATATTGTAATGGAAACAAAATACAAGGTTATGAAATTTAAAAAAAAATTAAGTTATTTGTTTGGTTATTTATGTATTCTGAATATTAGTCATATCAAATCCTGCCTATGGAGCTCCGTTAATTTACATTACTAAGGTAACATAATTTTCTTGAAACAAAGTTAAAATTTTGTGTTTGTAAATTTTATATTAATATGTATAAACTTTGTTTTGCTAACCAGGTATTGATTACTATACCATAGTTCCATTCTCCTTTTGGTAACTTATCTTAAGATATAGTCGCTAAGTGACTGATTAAAATGGTAGAAACAAAACCAAACAAAAAATGGAAACTCCTCACCGTAGCCATTCTGTAGTTGAAAGCTACATCTTTATATTTGATTAAAGATATGTATAATCTTCTCTCTTCCTCTCCAAGTTAAATTTAACACTCTTGGGTAAAACGTTTATAGTTCAAAATTTTAATAACTTGCAGCACAGTGTCCTTTTTTGTCTCTTGATTGTGAACTTAAACATTCCAGCTTTATTATCATTTTTAAAACCGACGCCAAAAGAAGACTAAAACTAAAAACTTATCGTCCACTTCCATTCTTCAAAAACCAATCAACCAACAAAAAAACAAAACAACTTTCCAAATACACACCAAAGAGGTGATACAATTTAGAGCTAGCAATATTGCTAGAATAGTGACGTATGGATGAGAGCTTTAGTAAAAGGAAATGGCAAAGAGAAATACTTTAATGAATCGTAAGACCAAACTATATGTATATTTTGTTACTCTAATTAATTATAATTAAAGGGGAGGGTTTTCTTTGTCACAATATATATATATATATTGAGAGAGAGAGAGAGAGAGAGAGAGTGTGTGTTAAGTTCTTATAAACTATAAAATAATCCCATAGTTATATTAATTAAAATCCATTACTGTTACCAGCATCTGACCTGGGTCAGTTTTTTAATCAAGTCATATATTTTCCACTACTGGTTTTGCTAGCCTGTCTTAGCTTCATATGCTTTATAATCTAACTTAAGACTAGGACAGGCAAAACATTCAGTCCCCATCCATTAATTCATCAGTGTGAAAGAATAAACCCGCATTTCACCAATGATATATTTTTCAGTAACGCCGGGAATTGAACCCGGGACCCTTAATTCAATAGACAGACACGGAAACGACTGAACTAAGGTGTCGGATTATATTAATTCAAATATACTGGACAGTAACTTCTTACACACTGCAGACTTTAGCAAACACGAGTAAACTTCAGTGAAAATGCCTGTTGAGCTCCGAATAAGACTTCTCGACAAATATATATCGGTGGTACACTACTATTTAAGATGCCATCGTCAACGTTAGAGTAATTGGGTTAATTATTAGATTTCGTTGTTGTAGGTTTGGCTGAAATTAATTTTGAGCATGGAAGTTTTTTTTAAACTAAAAATTAAACCAAATTAATTATATCACCGTAAAGTGCGATGATAATATCTTTATATCGTGCTTCCAATGTGTGCATGGCAAAAAGAAAAATATCAAATTAATACATTTCATCCTTCATTGCTCAAATATACAGATGATATAATAGGTGCAGGACTGCACCAAAACACTAGTTTATAAATAATTTTAATTATAGTCTATAGGTGATATTTTCCAACGATTGGCTCGTCCAATTGTATTCAACCTTTTTCGTTCGCGTACCCAGATACAATTTATCTTCATCCTCTTTGTATCCTTAAAGTTGTTGGTTCATAATGCAAGCTATACATATGCATTCTAATCTTAATCTAAATCTTAATAAAATTGCACCCACTTATGACCTAATATCTTATGCATCCTCCTGAATCGTGCCCTGAATATTCAGTGTTTATCATTAAATTATTTATTTATTTTTAATTTTACGTGCTCTCAAAGGTTTCTCCACGTTTATATACCCTAGGTTTAATCCCACTTGACTACTGTTTTCGTTTGAAAGAACATAATGAGTAACAGATTATCCACTCGAACAAATAAAAGTGTAATCATTTAACTTTGAAAATGAGATTAGCTTTAATTTCTGGAAAAAAAAATAATAATAAAAAGAGAAGTTGTACTGTATAATGTTAGTACAAAATTTGATCAGTTGAATAATGTTTGTTATTTTGGAAGATAAGCAAACAAGATGCAGAATTTATCATAATAAACTGTCAACTAAATGATATAAATCTGTTATGAACATGGGCGTAGAAGGGTGGGTGTCTATGGGGGAAGGTGGTAGGATATTTATGGACCCCCATAATATTGGGGTCTCATATTATTATAGAATCTTAAATAAGGTACGGTGTATTTTTTAATTTTTAATTTCTTACCCACCTCCGTGGCGTAGTTAACTAACGCGCGGGTTTCATGTTGAGCTAGACTACCGAGGATGGGGAGATCGAGTTCCAATCTCGGTCGGGTGAATTGGGTGTGGTTTATCCTAAATGTTTTTTACACGCAAACGTGGGTTCACTTTATCTAAATTAGACCTTCCCAATTCCTAAATCATTAGCGTAATTAGCTCTTAAGCGTATAACTCAAACGGGCAGTAAGATGCGGCACTATGTTTTTTTACTTCTTATTTTATATTCCAGTAGATATAAAAATTGTAATTATTATTTTGATATTCGCTCACAAGATGTATTCTTTATAACCTCCTGTCGTAGCACTAGATTTGCAAACCTTTAAAATAACAGAACATCACATAATGGTCTTGGAGAACAACGAACGTTTATTTAAACTAAACAAGTTAGTGGTTCTGAGAAAAGTAGTTTAATTTGCTATCAACTGTAAAATTACACTAGATAAATACACATACTTCACCCCTCCACCATAAATATATACATATAATTATAAAAAACTATATCGACCTATTATGTAAACTTTCTAGTGGCTATTTACTCCCCTATAAATTTGAGCTTTCTAAGCCGTTGTGTTGAGAAATAGTTTTTAAAGAGCTAACATCTAAGAATTATAAAACTATATCGTGGGAAAAGCGCCATTTTTTTCTGTGCATCTAGTTAAAAAGAGTGTATTTGAAAATCTTTAATGAAAAATAATTTGTAAAAATATATGGAATTAACTTTTATGTACAGAACATTTGAATTGTTTGTCCAATTTAATTAATAAACAACTATTGTAATATTATTATTAATATTATTATTATTATTATTATTATTATTATTATTATTATTATTATTATTATTATTATTATTACTAGTACCGCATCTTACTACCCATTCGGGTTATACGCACTTACGCTAATGTGTAATGGTAGGGTGATTGTGAGATGAAATGAAGGAAGTGAAAGCCCGAACTGCACCCGTAATTAAGGGATTAAAAATGTTCACTTAACCCCAACCCGAATTGCGCCAAGTCTAGTTCAGATAGAAGAGAGAGGACGAAATAAACAAACACCTACTCAAACAAGCTCTCGCCACGTCTTGTATTCCCTTCCTTAAGTAAATGAATGTAAAAACGCCCTAAGAGCCCCGAACAAGATCTGTATTAGCTTTTCTGACAAAAGTCTGGCCAGTATTAACAAATTATCTCGGCAACGGTAACTGTCCACATGTGTAATTGTTTTATTTTTGTTCGAGTTTTGTGCGGACTGTGATATTAGCGATAATGATTGATAAGGAAAGGATTTATAGTGAAAAGGGTAAGGATCTAATTATCTATAATAATTATACTTATCAACAGGCGAATCAACTGAATTTGACGAGGGAAAAGAGATGGAAATGCACTAAAAAGTACTTACTATATGGCCAAAATATTCACACTTGATGGCGGATATATTTCCTCGCGGATTGGAAGACCAACACAACTACGAACCATTACTAGATCAAGAGTTGAACAGAAAATCCATCAGCAACGCAGTTAAAAAGAAAGCTGAGCCGATTGAAGTAAGGCCTTTAAAGTTTATCCACAAAGAGGTACACACAGATAAAAAATTATAAAAACATTGACCCGTAAGGACATGAAATGTTTCAGGAATAATAATATTAACTACCAAATTATCTTAAATCTTCCGGCGAAATTCAATTTGCCTTAGATTAAATTGAACTAAATACTACTCTACACGGAAACTTTTTGTTAAAAAAGTAAAGAAAGAAGGGTGCGTTTTGACATTTTATTGTGACTCAAATCTTGATTATTTGTGTCAGAATGAAATTGTGCTAATGGATGGAACCTTTGAATACGCACCGAAATATCTTGTTCAGCTTTTTACTGTACACGGGTATTTCAAAGGGTCATACATACCTCTGGTTTTTGCCTACTTAAAGTCAAGAAAAAGCAGAGCTACATTGAAACTATGAGAATCCTAAAGGACGAGTGCGAGAAGAGATGACTTCACCTTCAACCTTTATACATTGTGAGTGATTTCGAGCAAGCGCTCCATGAGTGCATCGTGTCGACATTTACACAAACCAAGATAGTAAGTAAGCTGTAGATCTCATTTGGTGCAAGCATAGAAAGCGAAACAATTTTATTTTACAACTTTACATAATTACTTTTATAGTTCTTGACTTGATAGTTGATTATTTTACTTTTCACTGTTTATTTTTTATTTTATTGCACTGTGTTTTACTACCTGTTTTAGTTATACTTTTATGGGCTAATTATAATAGGGGGTTTTGGGATGAGATAGGTTGAATGTAGAGAAAGTGAATTCAAACTTGTCTGGAGGAAGAGTGGAAGACCATCTAGGGAATAACCCCTTCACTTCACTTGACCCATAACCGAGCCTCAACTTCCCAATCGTTGTCTTACATAATTTTGCTCAAAGTGTATATCTGTAGAGTTTTTTAATGATGAATAGGACTATATAGTAATTTATCTTCAGAAAAAAATTGAATTACAGGCAGTTTACTAATGACCAATTTTAAAAGAATTTGAAATTTCTCAAAAATAGCTTTAACAATTTTGATTAAAACATAGATCTTGGGTGTATTTAAAATTACAATTAATACTGTATAGTTGGTTTTTGGGTCCAAATTCTTTTAAGGGTAGTTTACTGATGACTAGTTTTCAAAAATTCAAAATATTTGGAAATTACTTTTAACGAGATTTTTAATAGATAGATTAAGCTCTGTGAAGTTTGTGCCCCTCGAAAAATCCTTTGTAAGACTTTTTTTTTTATGTATGACTATTTTTTTGTTATTATATTATAATTTAGCTTACATTTAGCTATTATTAAAAATGTTTTTGAAATGTAAATTTTACTGTGATGTTATAATGTTTGAATTTGTTTTTTATAGTTAAATATAATTATTTAAATAATAATATTTTTTGACTTGTGTCTTTCTTACCACCCGCCATAGCATTAATAGTTGTTTATATTCACAGCTGGCGCAATTCGGGTCCGGTCTTGGGAAGGGGGGTATTTCTCACAATTCTAGTCTGGTCTGGGGGGGCACTTTTAAGTTCTTGGCGCAATTCGGGTCCAGAGAAGCTAAGTTTATTGGCGAAATTCGGGCAAGCCCTGGAGGACCTACAGTTTAGTGTGGAATCCAAACCACGGTGGAGGCGCGGCATTCCACACAATAACAATATTGGGATATTAAAATAACCCATCTCTTTAGGTTAAACAAATAAAATATTAATATTTCAGATTTATTTTGCTAATAGACTTATTTTAAACCTATGTATAATATATATGAACCGTAAAATTCAGTTCGTGTTCATCTTTATTTTAGGGCAATTTAATCAAATGTAATGTAAAATGCAAGTCTTATTTGATAAATAAAAAACAACGTAATATTTAGGATACAATACTTTGTAATAGATATTAATGATAATTATTTATACGAGAAAGTATCAAAATATGAAATGGGTAAAATATTACACAATAATATTGTTAGTTATTTCAGTACTGGTAGTATAATTTTAGCGAGTATAAAATCTTACAGTAAAAATACAATTACTTTATTTTTAAGTTGATTTAATTTAGTTTGATTAAAAATGAATGGCCTGTTTATTTTATACATTGATAATTTATTGAGCATTTAAAACTATAGTTCTAATTTCATATAATAATAATTATTACATTTTTTTATTATGCGTAGGAAACTTAGCAAACAGCTCTCTCAATAAAACTGTTAGAATAAGAATTTTTAGTTGATTTTATTTAAATCCATCCATCCCGTCCTATGAATGTTACATATAATTGTTATCTATGTAACTATGTAATAATATTAGGCCCAAGTTTTAAAAACAGCTAATCCAGAGCATCTTTGTACTTTGTAGACTTATGATTAGAAAAGCCAGTTGACGAGCTTATGGAAGGCCTTCCTCAAGGGGTATGTAGGGGATCTCCCGTAGTTTGCCTCTCGCTCACACACGTAGGGTCTGACGGTCTCACAATCCCCGATGGAATAGCCTCCTCCGAAAGGACTCTCGAAACTTCCGACGGTGCCGCAATGCTCGTCGGGACCGGGCGTGAGACTTTGACCACCTTCCCAAGGGACGTTGTAACCTGGTTGAATGACAGGAGTACCTAAACTCATCACATACATGTTATTGTTAATAATTATTATACTCAAATGGCTGCATACGAGGATAGTTTATTGATTATTGTTTGTTTTTTTAATTAAATTTAAAAAAAATTATACTATCAATTTGGTTCAAAATGGATATCTGTTAATTTTTTTTCCTCCTATAAATAATTTTATGCATTCGTTCTTCTCTAAACAATAATTTTATAGAAATTTATCGATGAATGATTTGAGTAAGATTTGAATTTTTTTTTAAAGTAAGTTAACTCTAACGATTTTGTTCAAAATTGGTATTGGAGCACTATTTTATATTATGTATGTTTATTTTTCTAAAATAAACTAATTCTATTGTAGTTTACTTACGACAAATTATAGATAATTTATATTTTTTCAAAATTGGTTTTGAAGATTCAGTTCAAAATGCGTTTCTGGGAACAGTTTTAATGATAAATAAGAATACGTTTTTATTTACTTTTTAACTAAAAATAATTTTATAGAAGTCAACCAATAATTTATTTCATTAAGTTTTCAGTAAATGACCTTCATTAAGTTTTACTTTTAAAAACGAACATATCATCTTGTTAATCACAATAAACACTCATAATATATAAATTATAAACCAAATTGTTCAAAAAATTGTAACCAAATCTTTAGTTTTCTCCAGACAAGACAATATTGTTTTACGCATAACTTTGGTTAAACATATTTGAACAATTTGAACAATTTGATTTAAACTGTGTATATATACAGTTAAAACAAAATTGTTCTAATATTTTAATATATATATATATATATACCAAATTGTTCAAATATTGTTATATATTTTTATATGTATAGTATATATATATTGGTATTTATTTTAATTAACAAGAGAGTGTTTGTTTTTACGAGGAAAACTTACTTGAGGGTAGTTTATTGAAAACATATTTTTGAATATTTTCTTCCAGACTAAAAGACACATTGTGAAAAAGTTTGTGCAATTGTTTCGTACCTTTTATTTAATGGTAAAATCTCTTATTTAACAAACTGACAATTTTAGCGAATTTGTTCTTTGTGCCGTTGGCTTAAAAATGGTTGAAAATCATGATTATAGATAGTATTTACAGGTAAAGCTCTCACCGTAAATGCTCCTGAAGTCTCCATCTTGTAGGTTGTCGCGGAAACCCGCGTGCATGATGATGTTAGGATTGTGGTGGCTTTTTATGAGATTCTTGACGATCAAATACTCCGCTTCCGAGTCCAGGACTACAAGATGGCCGTCCTCTTCCACGCAGATCTCCTCCGCGCGGTCCCAGGTTTTGGGGGTGAAGTGCATCTTGTAGTAACCAACCCCGGGGAAACGTTTGTACCCCGCATGGGCGTGGCAGTGTACAAGGAACACGGCCAGGGAGACCAGAAGGGGGGTTGCTCCAAGCCTCGTCATTCTGACATACACATGTGTATCCCCGCACGCATATTAGTACCAGTTCGGGTTATACGCTTATACAGGGTGTTTGGAAACTCCCAGCTCAAACTGCACATATAGCTTGTTTGAACCAAAAGTAATACAAAATCCCTATACACTTTTACCCGGGAAAATATGCTAATATCATTAAATTGTGAATGCCAGGCCTCCACCGTGGTTCGGATTCCACGTTAAACTGTGGGTCCTTCATTTCATCTCACAATCACCCTACCATTACACATTAGCGTAAGTGCGTATAACCCGAACGGGTAGTAAGACGCGGTGCTAATAATAATAATAATAATAATAATAATATAATATATAATAATAATAATAATAATAATAATAAAATTGTGTTCAAAGTTTCAGCGTACAGCGCCGGGATATCAAAGCTGTTCAAGCATACGTGTACAACAAGTTGCAGAGGAGTTAGGCGCACCTCGACATTTTGGAGTACGGCAGCAGAACATACCACAACAACACACCAGTCCATATAGAAATACTAATACATTCTGAGGGTCATCATTAACGATCCCACATCACAGAAAGTGTTTGCCATTATTACATGTGCAGTGCCGCGTGCCTAAATCCTAGGTAACCTGTTTTACTTTGCTATCTCGGCGCTGTACGCCGAAACTTTGAACACAATTCAATGGTATTGGCCTAGTTTCCCGGATGCAAGTGTATCGGTATTTTGTAATACATTTGGTTCAAACAAACTATATGTGCAGTTTGAGCTATGAGTTTCCAAACATTCTGTATATTAATTACACTAATGTAATAGAGATAAGGAAGGTAACATTTTTGATGAAGTGTGTGCTCGCATTTTTGTAGAGGAATCTTGGGCTATGATTTAACTTATAGAAAAATAAAAACTTCAATACACCCGGCCAGAATTCGAATCCCGACCCCTCCGGCACTGTCAAACCAAACTAAATTTTAGTAACTAGATTTATTTAACGTACACTTTCCAAACCAACTTATTAGAACAGCACACTAGAATTTCTATGAGCGAGAGCGAAAGGATCTACCAATTTTGCTGGGAAAGGTATTTACGCATAGCTCACAGGGTCCTTTTAGACCACACTCTACATGGGATCGATGGCTTTACTTCCCCTACAGAGTCAACTGTGCAACGTATTGTTCATCACGCAATTAAAATCTGTTGAGCTCGGCTGGGTTTGAACTCATAAACATCGGGTCCTGAGGCGAGAACTTCACCTCAAAACCACTGAGGTCGACAAACCAGAGTAAATGAGTTTAACATTTAGACCACGTGTCCACCAGTGCGGGTAACTACACATTCATATTCTCATCATGTAACAAGTAGATGGTCGAACCGAGAGAAGGGGTATTTTAGGGAGTCAAACCACCCTCTCCCTAAAAATACCATCATTAATTTATCTTTGTATTTCTCTTTAATGCCTAGGTTAGTATCTTATTGTAAACATGTAAAACTCGCCTCACCTTCATCCCTAACCATCTTTTAAACACTCGAAATCTGAAACAGTGGGCACGTGAACTAAATGTCAGGTCCATATAATCTTGTTTGGCTTTGACGGAGAGATTGGGTTTCGATTCATGATTGGGTGTATTGAGATATTTTTTTAATTCTAGAGATGGAATGCTCGAATCCCCGAACCCCCTGATTTATATGGTATTCTAGAGATTCAAGATTTGCAAAAATTAAAAAAAAAATCGAATAAAATTATGGATAGCTTGAATTCAAATAATAATTTTAAGCAATTGGTAAAAGGAATGATATAAACTTGTGTTGTTGGAAGGGTAACGAAATCACAACCAAAAAAAGTACAAAATAGTACAAACAAATTAATTTACTAAGAAAAGCATTTTCTTGATTGTGTATGGCGTATTAGATATGACAAAAAACAATCTAATTTGTCGGAAGCTTCTATAATGAAACAAATTCTAGCTATATTTTCAAATGTTTTCACTTGAACTAAAATTTTCTTTTTTAAAGATTTGAGGATTCAAATTTATATTAGATTTTTTTTTTCGGGAAGTATAGGTTCTGACCCATCTCTAGTTTTTTCACCCCAGGCAAATGTAGGTGTATCGCATTTAAATTCTACTATTCTTACTCACATATTTATGAATACATGGCATGAAATAGAGGGAACAAAATAACGTTTCCAACTCCCAAAGTACTTTACCGAATACTCCTCAAGTCAGTAAACTTAATAATGGACCCAATAAGCCTACGCATCAAATTGAATAAAGTGCTCCACAGTAGAAACGAGCTACTCAACAAATAACAGCTCTACGATCAGTTAGTTACATTTTACGGCCGCATTAGATTCGACCCTTAGGAGACGTGACCTCAAAGCCACGTACGTGCCTACCACCCGTAGTAATGGAGTTAGAGTAGGACAGATGAATGGGATGAGGAGCGTGGCCGTACTTCACGATATACGAAAGCTCATTGAGGAGATGGAATTAGACGTCATGTGGCTGAAGGAACCATATAGCAAGAATGAGAAGATTTCACACATGCCACTAGCTACAAGGATTATAACAACTAGGATCAGACCATGAAGTGCTGTTATTGTGTTTAACAGACACATAACAGCAACGAAGATCACACAGTTCAGTGATGAGCACGTTACATATGTGAAACTCAGAACCAAGAGAGCCGGTGTATGTTGACGAATATTTAATTTTAACACAATGATGAAATAGAACCTTACCTGAAGAAACTGAAAGAGATTTTCAAGTCAAATCCAAATGGTCCGCCCATATATGCTGCCGATACTAACGCTAAGCTGCCCATGTGGTTTAGTTCGAGAATAGATGAAAGAGGGGAGGTACTAGAAGAAGTAATAAATAATGCTAGGCAGCTTGAAGTTGCTAACGAGACTAACAACCCAGCTACATATGCAGGAAGAGCGGGAGTATCAACCAATAGCTGTAACCCTAAGCAACACCACAGCCGCCAACAATATAGGAGAATGGCAGGTCAACTAGTAAGCTACCAGTAGTGATCACAATCTCTTAAGCTTTGATCTATCTACGGAAAATAAAACAATGTGGTAAATGAGGGAGAATTATGACGTCAATATAGAATCGCCAAAGCGGACTTACTCAGATTAAGAGAGATCTTGGTGTTGTCAGTTCCAGTGTCAACAGATGACAACGTTGACTGGAAGGCTAGGCAGCTAACGTGGTTTCTATAGTGTGACATGAGGGTGACAATACCTCTTTAGAGTGAATAATCTAGACTCACCAATGATTGATTGCAGAGATCACATGGGAAAGTCCGAATAGCCAGAAAGCTCTACAAAAGATAATCAGGTGGAGCAAGACCACTAGATACCTGATTGTAACATTGTACGAGAAGCGCAATTCCAAAATGTGGCGAAGAAAAGCATGTGATGACTAAAATAATCAGCATAGGGTAAATAAGGTTTCATCTTCCTATGCATACCATTAATAGATATCACGAAGCTTTGTGTGTATCCATTATGGGCTACGAAGCAAGCGTGTGGACATGCCATTTGAAGAACGTCGTACCAGCGAAAATACTAAATACACTTCCTAGGTATATACTTCTTAGGCTCTCTGTCACATATGCGATGACAGCTACCAAAGCGCTAAACATCACACTCGGCATAGGTCCACTGGACCTGGAGGTAAGATGGAATGGCGCAATGTACTGGCTGAAGAAACGGGACCTCCACCATGTATAAATTCTGACCAGGGTCGCAATATTGACGTCAGTGGAGATAAAAAGAAGCCTGCAAGAATAGTGGCAAAACAACTGGGTAAGGATCTAAGATGGTAGGTGGTGGGTCTTAGATATATTTTTGAGTATAGAGGAATGCCTGAGGCTCAAATACATGCAACCTACCCAGGGTTTTGTGGACTAGATAACAGGACATGCCCTATAGAAAGGCGTTTCTCCATGACCACTGAATGACAGAGACGAGAAAATGTGACTGCGGAGAGGCGGCAACAGCTGAGCACGTTGTTTGGGAATGTGGTAGCACTCAACATCTGAGGAACCAGCAACAAACCATATTTCAGTGACGCCATATCTATGATATTCTAAGTGATGGCGTCCTATGGAAACTCATCTATGAACTCGCAACTAAAATCTCGCTCAAGGAACGTGAAGACTACAGTGACAGACCAAAATAAGAAAGACAATGACAGAACAAAAGAAGCAGAAGAGACGTTAGGCAAGACGAGGACAACATCACAGGCGAGGATAACTACACAAACGAAGACAATGATGGAGAGGACTAACCTCACGTAAACTATAAGGATAGTGGGAATATCTGGAAATCATAAACCATCTAATACCTAGTTTAGCAAGTTACGGATGCGGAAATAAAAATAAGTCTCTCTCTCTCTCTCTACTTTTCCTGGAGAGGTCTGATGGGGACAGAGGTTGGAAACTGTGATTCCAGAGACAGCAGCGATTCCTATGACCGGAGCCTGGCCTCGATATGCTAGCAAGCAAAAAAAAAAAAGTAAATTTTGCAAGGTGACTGGATAGTTTAAGGGGCCCCATGGCCTCGAAACACCTGGCAACAAGTGTAAACCGTGGTCGGCACCGGCACACGACCAGAGCATCAATTGGCCTTAAGGCTGGCTGCCTGGTGGTCAACCAGCTCGGCCAATAGCAGCACAATACCATCAATAATACCACCCCGTAGGTCAATCAGGAAACCGTGTGATATCCCCGTGTGTAAATGCATTAACTTTAGTTAGATTTAAGTTAATTAGATTAGTATGATTATAGTAACTAGCCTCAATCCTATGTAGAACTAGAAATAAATTTAATAGAATAACCAAAAGGAATATTAAAAAAGAAAATAGGACGTATGACTCTAAATATAGTAGAATTGCCTAGTGAGGACCTCGTGGAGGTGCCCTGACCAACTATCCTTGCTACACGGGCACGCACTACCAACTGCTTAGCGCATGTCAAAGAGCCCCGCTCCCCACACACAGATTACTTTATCGGGGTCTTCACTATGTCAGACTCCAGCGTCCGTCACATTGCCCAGAAGAAGCCCCGTAGAGGCACCCCGACAGGATTTTTAGAGATCTCTCAGTACCGGAAGGTGGCAAAGACAGTCTAGTGCTCGTTTATATGAAACGTACGTGGGCCCAGATCGCGTCCCGACCCCGTACGTCGGGCCAGGTCCTTACGACTGAGCACCGTGACCACCTGACACTATACAGTCATTCATTCATTCATCAGCCTAGCCTAACCTAATCTAGACGCCAAAGTGGGATCATTCAAATTTAATGTGGGAGCAGGCGACGAAGTGGGATAAATTGTAAGTGCTGACGTGGGACGCGCCAAACTGTAATAACACCAAGAAGACCACCTATCAAAGAAGATGTAGTGTACGCATACATATTTATTTTGTTTTAAAATACACGTTTTATTTTTGATATCATGTGTGTCTAGTTAGGAGTTATTATGTCACTTCTACATATTTTGGTAGAATTTTTAATTGAGAATCGAGAACCGATGTAAAAAATATGCACTGGAACTAATAAGGATTTGGAACTGACTCATGTTTTATTTATAAAATATATATAATATATTTTTCAACTAGCCTTTCCTACTGTTATAACAAGAGTAGTTACTCATTTGCTATCACTTATTAATAGTACAACTTTTCATTCAACTAAGTAGGCTACCAACAATTAATCCTTGGATTCTTTAAATGTCGATATCTAAGCGAATTAAATTAAGTAACTATATAAAAAAACTGTTATTTTAAAAGCTATTAAAAAGTTATTCTATATACATTATAAAGCACTAAACACTTACTTGATATTTTGAAACACAATTAGGCTTGGTTATGTTTCTCTCTGAAAAGCACACTACTTGGCATACCTTTGGTTGTGAAGTCTTCATTTTAAAATATCTTTAAATAACAGCTTATTCAAACTAATAAAACAAGATTAATAAAATATTTCATGAAGATGATTTAATCACATCTTTGATAAGTAAAACATGTTATATTACGGTTCAGAAAAGATTATAATGGTTTAACTAACTTTGATGCTCACTTATAGGTCGAGATAAATATTTTATAGCTTAAATTAACTGTTATATTGTTGAATTTTAAAATGTATAATTATTATTCAGTTTCATCGCATCGCATCAGTAATAATTATTTATAGCAGAGGCTTTTTTTCTATTTAAAGTGAACCCATTGAAAGTGATTTCATAAATATAATATGCACATTAAATAATTTCCTGCTCAACTTACAAATTGTGTTATGGTCTAGGCCAGAGGTTCTCAACCTGTGTGCCGCGAAGGCTCAGTAGGTGTTTGGGAGGGAGGGAGAGGGGGGGGGGGGGAGTTTCAAAATGGAGCGGGTAAAATTTTGAGGAATAAAAATAAATCTTTTTAAGCCTGTGGTTAAAGTTATTTTTAAAATAACATAATTATTAGAATTTTAGCAATTAAACTTTTAAAACACAATCTTAGTACTCCTTTTTTTTTAAATTATAAAACCTCTCCTTAAAAAAACTTATGGTGTGCTTTGGCAATCTTAGCGTATATTTATTAATTTATTTGTGCTATACTTTAAATGTTAATGTTAGTCATATTAAATTTTATGTTTAATTATTAATAAAATAATGAATAAAACCCAAAATAAGAAAAGTTCCTTCTATAAAACTTTTACTATGTCTCAAATATATAGAAACGGATATTGTTTTACTATTGCACTTGAGGTTTTTTGGCATACAACTAGTGTATTGTGTCGATATTTTCAGACAGTTAATAGAAACCTACATGAGAGGTTAAAGAAAGGTGTCACACACTTTGCCTACAAGTTGTCCCTCAATTAGTGTTTACTCACCCAATGATCTGAGGGCTGATGTCAATATGATTTACTATATGTTTAATACATTATTTGTATTAATAATAACCGCAATATAAATACGTTGAGCCTTATCTCTCTCTAGGATTAAAAATAATATATTGGGGAAGGAGGGAGATTTACAAAAATATTTCAAAATTTAAATTACATTTTTGAACAAACTTAGTTAACATGATCAACACGCATAGCAAGAAGCATTCAACAAATCTTATGTATACTTTGATAAATCTTTTTACGGTAATTGAAATAACGAGAAAATTACTTAACCGATTTTGATAAACAACCGCTCATTTTTAAGGTTATAAATTCAAGATAATAGATTCCAACAAAAACTCTATTTTAACAGCTTTTCATTCTTTGTTCACGTCCCCATGAAAACCCTGTTTATGCAGATTTATATCTATAAATAAAATATTTATCTTTGTTTAAAAATAATAATTCAACTCTTACTTAAGTTGTACAGTACGGTATCTCAAATAGTTGCGCAGAAATTATGAAAATTGAAAATGTTCCTTCATGTAAAGTACTCTCAAGGTAATTTTTATGATGAAATGAGAGTTTATAATCTTGTTTATAATGATAAACAGTATCTAGATATAAAATTTAATCAAAATCATTAGAGTTTATCTCAATACAATATATTTTTTTCTCTTTTTACCTTTCTGTTTAAATTTAGGGTTGGATACCTGATTCCAAAAACCCCTCGTGTCTCGAGGGGACATTATGAACACCCTAGATACCAAGTTTTAGCCCAATTGGTAAAATAGTTTTGGCTCTAGTTTGAGGTAAAGACAGATGGCATTGCGAAAACAACTTTTTTTTTTGTTTCAGGGGGTCGTGAAACGTCAACATTTATCAAAATCTTGAGTTAAATTTTGTTTGGCGATCACAATACTTTCTCTCCGTGTTGTCAAGACAAAGTAAAATCTATCTGCAACATGCTTAAGTTTTCCTAAGTAGATATGCCAAGATTCAACTTTTTAGTTTATTGGCTTTGGAGCTATTCCCTCACGTGGTCACGTTGTTAAAGGTGTCAGTCTCATAAAGTCAAGCATGAAGGATAAGCCTATGACAATTTTGTTTCTTTTTACTGTTTCTTTTAGTTGCCTTAACCATTGGTCAAATGGTCTAAGGCGTAAAACTTGAAATAAATGTTAAAATTTACCAAAAAATTCCTGACGTGCACACGCTCAGGTTTCCCTTAGTGGTTATGCAAAATGTTTTGCACTTGAAATTCCAGCGTTAGCACACAAATAAATATTATATTTCATTCTTATTTTATTAAATGATTTTTTCCTTTATCGGAGTTTTAGTCGCCTTTTAATATTTAGAATATTCAATTGTAACTAAAATGTATCTATAAAAAGTTTTGGTATTTAGTTTTTGACTTAAGAGTAAACTTAAATACATTCATTCGGAATTTTTGTTATATAAATAGGAAACAAGTGTCCATTATTTCATTAAATTATGCATATTACGTATTTTTTATGCTAATTAATCAGGTGAAAGAGTGAAAGGTCAAAAAAGGTCAAAAGAACGAAGGTATGGATAAAATAAAAATAACAACATCCATACCGCAAACTGTGATGCCATAATTATCCAATGAGAAAGAAAGAATGTTACAAAATATTACCTGTTTATACCACTCTACCATTCAGGTCATTATGTTTATTGTACATTTTGATTAGTTCTACAAAATAAAGACTAATAGTTGACCAATTCGAATATTTCAAAAATGGAAGTCTAACGATTCTTTTTTACTTATTAATTCTTATAAGTAATTTTTTTAGCAGCACGTCTCACTACCCATTTGGGCTTTAAGCTTATGAAATAATTATGCTTGGTGTTTCAGGGATTAGTTTTGGTTATATTTATAGAAAGTGTGTCCAGGTTTTCGTGGAGAGAGAAGTGAAAACCATTTGGGGGGAAAACTACCCTAAGTACACCCAACCGAGTTTATAACCTCAATCTCCCCGTCATTGGACGTCTAGTCTACCACGCGGCCACCGATTCAGATATATATATAAGTTAATTAAAGGTCATAAGCTAATAAGAAAATTGTATTATTTGAACAGGTGTGTAAGTATAAGCTACAAATTGGGGAGTGTTTTTTTTTAAACCAGTACAGTTTACGATGGATAAAAGGTTAAACTCTTTTTATGTTTTTTACTTTCTCTCGAACTCTCGGAGGAAAGAAGTATAATGATTGTCAAAAAAATCGATTTTGAGATTTTGATCAAATTTCGACTCCCTGAAACCAAAAAAGTTGTTTCGCGATGCCGTCTGTTGGGCTAAAACTTGATCTTTGGGCTTTTCATAAGGTTACACAAGGATTTTTTAAATTAGATTTCTTACCCTAAAATTAAGTAAAGGTAGTGTACTGAAGAGATTTTTTTTTTTAAATGTATTCTCTCCAAATCCGCTCGAACTATTTAAATAAAATTCCAGTCACTGTTTAACATTGCAAACAAAATGGCAATTCTTAAATCCCCATGAAAATGACTTTGAGGGTATTTTACATAACAAGAGATTTCTAATACTTATCGATAATATCTCCGCAAATGTTTGAAATACGAAATAACCTAGCACTGTAAAGTTGTGTAGTACTATTAAAAATAAAGATAATATTTTAATGTGAAATGTATTTTTAAAAAACCAATAATTCCTTAGCTATATGGTATTTTGAAATAATGTGAAATTGTTTATTATGCTCTTTAAATTACAAAGCTGTTACCCGCCTCGGTGGCGTAGTTGGCTAACGCGCTTGTCGTGTTGAGCTCGACTGCTGAGGACGGGGAGATTGAGGTTCGAATCTCGGTCGGGTGAACTAGGGGTGGTTTTTCCTAAATGGTTTTCCCCTCTCCCTCCACGCAAATGCGGGTTCACTTCCTCTAATTCAACCTTCCCAATTCCTAATCCATTATCATAATTAGCACTTAAAGCATATAACCCGAACGGGTAGTAAGACGCGGTGCTAAATATTATTATTATTATTACAGAGCTGTTTCTCTATTCTCAACTTTTCTGTAGCAGTGTACGTTATTTCATTTATGCTCTTTGGTGGAGTGTTTCTGTAAAAATTCATATTATTTTGCTTCACAAATCTTAGGATCTTTAGTAAATATCACTATTATATAATTTTTTAAAGAGAAAAAGTTTGTGCGATCTACCGTACAATTTATTTTTATTGATGAATCTTAAGGAAAAGGAATGAATGGGGCAAAAATATATTCCAGAAAGTCAAGCATATAATATGTACACAAAGAAATTATCATATTATGTGAAAGAAAAGTAGTTTTTAATTTATAATCAGTTTAAAATAGTGATCAAATTACTTCATTTTTAGCTATACATTACTATTGTTCTTTTATATCTGGAGAGTTTTATTTTTATATAATTTTAATATACTGTACATAATGTCGTCACACTAAGTTAAGTTAATTTCTCAATTAAACTCAATACGTTAATTTTATTAATAACCAATAATCGGTCATTGCAAATATGTATTTAAAATAGATAAGTGGCCTTTCTAATCTCAAATCTTCTTCTAATAAATAAGTGTAGGCTTTCTGAATTTTCGTTATAAGTAGATAAAAATAAACAAAGATATTATCATCATCAGTTTACAGACTTGATATTTAAAAAGAAGGAAGAGTTTTACTCCACACCCCTATGTGATGCACCCTTAACGTTTGACCTTGAATTTGATTACATGCCAAACCAATCAATCAATCATAAACGTTTATGCGTATTTCCTTATTTTAAAGTTTATGTAACAAAACCACATTTTTTTGACTTCATTAAATAAGTTTAATTTAACTTTTGACAAATAGTAATCCCTAGAGTTTTTGAAGATATGAAATAGACATTGCTGAATTCAAAAATAACTTTTTATCTTCGATTAGAATTTTCCTGTTCAAATTCCACTATACTAATGACAAATACTGGGCACCTCCAATCGTTACCCAATTCATGAACTAGATGAGTTGTTGCCCGGTCCGTGAAATATACAAGCGAAGTACAGGTTTGGTATTTAAGTTAACTTAGATTTTAATCGTTTTAGAATAGAAGGTTAGGTTAAGTTAGATTGGGTTAATTTAATATATAACATCTTAAAACGAATCTCAGTTAAACTTATAGTAAATAGCACAATAATTTGCAGGTCATGAAATGGGCCTTTTCGCTATTCGGGTTATATGTATGTTTGTATATATTATATAAAACATTATGTATATACATACATACATACAAATTCATTCCTGTGCCGAAATTGTAACCAGTTAGTGCACTACATTTTTATAATATCCTATCATAACTACGGGAAAGCTTTTAACGAGTATCATACAAATGATATTAAATATTTATAACCTCCTTGGTTTCTATCATAAATTACCGTATGGTTCTTCTTCATCTTGTCTTGACACATTCTTCTGATCAGCATTAATTTGGACAGATTTGATCAGAAGTTCTTTAGTCGAACAAGTCCCCACTTTGTTGAGTAACTTCCTGGTGGGATACGTGATCTTCCCCCATTAGTAGACGTCTCTCTCGCAGATGTAAGGTCTGAGGATCGAGTACACAGCTGTAAGAAGCACCCTCCTTCCCCGTGAGAAACGAAGCCTCCGAAACTCCCGCACCGGTGGGACGGGTACTGGACGTAACTTAAACTTTCCAGAATTAAATAATAATAATATTTAGCACCGCGTCTTACTAGCCGTTCGGGTTATACGCTTTAAGTACTAATTACGCTAATGGATTAGGAATTGGGAAGGTTGAATTAGAGGAAGTGAACCCGCATTTGCGTGGAGAAGGAGTGGAAAACCGTTTAAGAAAAACCATCCCCAGTTCACCCAACCGAGATTCGAACCTCGATCTCCCCGTCCTCAGCAGTCGGGCTCAACACGACAAGCGCGTTAGCCAACTACGCCACCGAGGCGGGTCTTTCCAGAATTGCCATGGTACGTTGTAACCGGTCGTGGGCACGGGATTGCCTGTGGACATTTAGGAGGATGGGTACTATAGAATGAAAAATATAGAATAACTCAACAGTATTAGATTAACGACCTATTTTATGGCTTAAAATTTGAGACATCAGAATATTCCTAAAAACTAAGTATTTTTAGAACAAATGGCTTCGTATAACATATGTTTGTGTTTAAAGGGCAAGTCTTCAAGGTTATTTCAAGGTCAACTTTGTTGTTTTTTTGATAAAAATATTTTAACATAATTTTACTCTACACAAAAAAATACTTTTCCTGAAACTTTTTTAAAAATATTAAAGTTTCAATATATCTCAACTTATATAACAATTTTTATTCAAGAAGGTTTTATCACATTAAAATTGAATAGATGTTAATGGATATCAGTTTGAACATTTATTAAAGTAATTTTATAAATGATATTGCATTTAACGTAATAAATAATAACATAATGTAATACAAAGTTATTGGATTAAAAGTATTATAACAACACGAGTTAAAATATCTTCAAAAATGTATGTTAAGTGAAAAAGTTTTGGGCAAAAAGGTGTTTTTTTTGTGTGTGTGGAGTAAAATGCCATTAAAAATGTATAGATTTTCATTTAAAAAACAAAGTTGAGCTTGAAATTACATTTAAGATGTCCAACAAATGAAAAATGACGAGTGTTGTTCTCTTTCCCTCTTAAAATCAATAAATTTTAGTACAAAGCAATGATTTATATAATGCTTCATTTTCGGGATTTTCTAGTGTCTCAACTTAAATGCCACACATCTATTATACATGTATATATACGTCTATTATATATGTATATACATACAGTATACATATATATAATATATGTATATACATTGTAATGATACTGTTTTAGACCCTTCTCATATATTTAAAAAGTCATGGATGAAGATATTTTTCTTCAATGAACTGTATATGAAATATCCGTTTAATACTTAATCGATGGAGAATCACGTGCTTTTAGAAGTAATGTCAAAGTCTTGCACCATTCAACTTATATTTTTTCTTTCAAGATCAACTCCGTAGTGTTTACCAAAAAAGCAAGTGACGCTAGCTCCCTCTACCCAATCAAAAGCTATCCTTCACAACACCAGTGGCCAGGACTCTTTATATCAGTTGGTTTTGACACTGGCGACAAGGTCCAAGAGGCAAAGTGTAGGTCATATATAAGCCGTTTGTACGTATGACTCCATTATAGTGGACAGCAATACACAATAACTTTGTAATAAAACAGAATGCAGTAATATAGAAGTAATACAAAATGTTAACAGTGCCGGCGACATAAATCTACTGAACGCTGTAATAAATCAGTGCCGATAAAATATATAACAGTGGACAGCAATAAACAAGAACTTTGTGATAACATAGAGAACTCAGTAATATATCAAAGATAATTATCAGTGCCGTCAAATCTTCAGCACCAAGGGTGCAATGATCAAAATAAATCGTGTGCAAATTTAAAGGTATTACTTATTTCATAAGTGTAAGAAATATCACAATAATTGGCGTTCGATCACGTGGCTATAAATACCAATATTTAGTCGTATCATCATTGCCACCCAATCATGGGGTAGTAATTACAATCCCATTTTAAAAGGAGCCTATCGCGGATGCGTAACATCTTAATTGGCGCCCAACGCGCAACCGTAGTATCATAATTAGCACCCATCGCGCAGCGTAAATAACAAAACATTCCGTATCATCTTAATTGGCACCCAATACGTAACCGTATCTTTACAACATATACGAGTAAGTATAAATATATATCCTCCTTTATAAAAGGTCAGGGATCCAGAATGTTGGCAGAGCTAGTCTATTCCAACTAAAATCCGATTTTCCTAACGAATTTAGAGTTTGTTTTTTTCCACAGTGCTCCACTTGGCTCTTCACTATATTCATTATTTGTTACGTGGTCATGGAGACACTGATTTATGTATGGTTGCTGGAAGCTCAACTTGAAATCCCGCTTCACGATATCCCAGGACCTGATACGAACCCGTGACAAAAACCAACTCATTCTAGACCTATCTCCATTTAACAAAGGGCGTTTTTACATTTACCGACACGACACCGACATGACACCGACATCAATGCCGGTGGTCACAAAATCTTAGGTTAACTTATGGATTGCTTTCACACTCACCGACATGTTGTCATCGTGTCGTCGTACGCGCCGACAAGTCGGAAGAGTTTCGTCGCCCCAGTATAGTCGGCCGACAGTTTGCCACATAGCTTTGTGTTTGCTTCGTGTGCGTACTGCTTACACATGCCCTCTAAATATCTTACTTTTATATTGTGTGCACCCAAAACCGTATTGTATGCGCAATTCTTCGTCTATTGCGTCTTAAATATAACAAATAAAGCAAATATAATATAACTGTAGCCATTTTGACTATTACTAAGGACTAGACACGTTGTGGTAGCGCTAGAAGAGGACTTAAACCAAACAGGAGAGTTGCATCTCCTCGCCTGTCATTATAATGTGTCCTCGTGGATTCGGTCCGGTATCGTGCGTGGTGTCGGTAAATATGTACGCCAAACACGCTCGGAAACACGTATTTTCATTCGCATGACAGTGACATGTTTATACTCACCGCACTTGTTTAAATTTGTCCACTATACTGATCCACTCATGTGCTTTTAGTTGGATAAACGCTGTCAGTCAAAGCAGCCTTAATTTATAAGTCTAGTTAAGTTTAAGTATAATTTAGATTCCTACTGAACATTCTTGTACATAGGCCGTGAATAATCGCTTGTATTTGTACAAAAACAAAAATAAGTTCTTCAAAAAGAATAGACTTGTTCATTGTTTGCGTATAAAAAGTGATATCCAGAAAAAATAGTGGAAGAATCTCAAAAAGATGTAGAGAAATGGAAAGAAGCAAAAGTACAGAGTTTATCTCAAGGAAAGTTTGAGGAATCCGCCAATAGTGTTGTTTCTTCGTACCAGCAGCATGTTGTGAAAAATAAAGCTTCAAATATCATTAATTATTTTCAAAAGTTAAGTGAATTAAAGCCTATACATTTTCCCTTATGATAAATCTAATGTGTATGTATATAAATGTAACTATTATACATACGCTATGGTGGCTATATTGTCTAAACTGTCATCGTCTCAGTAGATTAGATGGCCGATGTTGGTGGGATGGGGTTCGAATACCAGTCAGGTCTACTGAGGGTTGCTTTTCCTAAATGGTTTCCCCCTCACCATCTTCCCCCAGCGTCAAGCATCTGATGTAGGCACTTTAACCTCGTCATCTAGCGCTTTTATGGTAAAGGCCCATCCTAGTCAGCATACAGTAGTGCTCTTACTCATATTGCAAACCTGACATCCATAACATAACATTAGCAGAGGCTTTTTCTTCATGAACCCGAGGAATTAGAGCTCGACGTCTTTATGTCTGTACTTGTCTGTCTTATATGTTTGTATGTGTAACCATCCATAAATAATAATACTCTCTGTAATAATTTATGTTTAGGATTTAAATTGGATTTTAAGAAGTATTAATTCTGAATCCCTCCTTTAGTATCACAAAACTTACCTTATGAAATAATGACATTCATTCTTGGTGAGAAAAGTTACGTAACACGGGGAGTGGGGGAGGGCTATGCTAAATGTCTACATGGTGTTACATGGGGGAAAGGGGGTAAAAAGGTAAGAAAAAAACTTTACGTGGTTTATGGACGAACCCTTTACCACACCACGCTCTCTACCCATTGGATAAATCATGCCTATCAAGAAAATATGGTTGTAACTACACCCTCATAATAACAAGCCGGGGTAACGGTAATCTAATTAGAACCGTTATTTAACAAGGCTCATTAATATAATTATGAAGTGGTTATTTTATTTTGTTTAGTATTATACTCTTTTTATAAATAAAATACATGCACTTGAGAGCTTGTTTCAGCATATTGGTTTAATTTTTACTTTAAATCCATTTGTGAATGAGGCACGTTAGTACAATATTGTTTACTAAAGGACGTTTAAAGATAATTATACCGGAACATAAAATGAAAAGATATTAAAAATATAAAATATATTCATAGAAAAAACTATTTTCTGTGTTTTCCTTAAAAAGGACAACATGGTTAATTTTTATTGTATTTTAATGGTATTCAAAAAATTTGAATTGATAACATAGGCTCATATTGAAGTGATCAATTAAATTTCATTAATGTCTTCCTGCATATTTGATCGTATTATCATAAACTTAAAAGCTATCAATAGCATTGATTTTTCTAGTCAAACAACATGGCTCTTATTTTGTAGAAGAGCTTCTTGAAGGGTCGAACTAAAGGATTTTTCTTCCTGTTGTAAGGGTCTCTCTCACAGATGAAGGGTCTCTTTGTGCTGCAAAAGCCCATCGTGAAACCAGGGCTGGAAGGGTGGATGAAACCTCCGAAAGCTGCACACACTTCTCGCCCGAAAAATTCACTCATTGGACCACCTCCAGCGAAGCTGCTTGCGTCATCGTCTCCTATGTCAGTGTCTGAAAGGAGAAGAATACCAAGTCATTCATTGGACCACCTCCAGTGAAGCTGCTTGCATCATCGTCTCCTATGTCAGTGTCTGAAAGGAGAAGAATACCAAGTCATTCATTGGACCATGGTCAGTGAAAATGTCTGCATGGTCTCCTATGTCAGTGTCTGAAAGGAGAAGAGTACCAAGTCATTCATTGGACCACGGTCAGTGAAGGTGTCTGCATTGTCTCCTATGTCAGTGTCTGAAAGGAGAAGATACCAAGTCATTCATTGGACCACAGTCAGTGAAGATGTCTGCATTGTCTCCTATGTCAGTGTCTGAAAGGAGAAGAGTACCAAGTCATTCATTGGACCACCTCCAGTGAAGCTGCTTGCGTCATTGTCTCCTATGTCAGTGTCTGAAAGGAGAAGAATACCAAGTCATTCATTGGACCATGGTCAGTGAAGATGTCTGCATGGTCCTCCTATGTCAGTGTCTGAAAGGAGAAGAGTACCAAGTCATTCATTGACACCTCCCGTTGGAAGCTGCTTGCATCATTGTCTCACTATGTCAGTGTCTGAAAGGAGAAGATACCAAGTCATTCATTGGACCACCTCCAGTGAAGTCTTGATCATCGCTCCTATTCAGTGTCTGAAAGAAAAAATACCAAGTCATTATGCACTCCAGTGAAGAGTATGATGTCTCCTATGTCAGTGTCCTGAAAGGAAAAGAGTACAAGTATTTAATTGAATTGTAAGCCTCATATTGAATAAAATCCAAATGTCTCCAATTGTATATTCTAAATAAAGAGTACCAATCATTCATTGACACAGTGAGCTCTTGAAAGTTCTAGGTCGAAAAAGATACCAAGTATTATATGGACCTACCTCCAGTAAGACTGCTTTGCACATCGTTCCTAGTGCTGAAGGAGTATTCATGAACTCCAGAAGCTGCTTGCATCACTCTCAGTCAGCGAAGAGAAGATACCAAGTCATTCATTGGACCACCTCCAGTGAAGCTGCTTGCTATGTGCATATCGTTCTTCCTAGTGATGTTCAGTCGTTCTGAAAGAGAAGAATACCAAGTCATTCATTGGACCACCTCAGTGAAGCTGCTGACATGTCTCCTATGTCAGTGTCTGAAAGGAAGATACCAGTCATTCATTGGACCACCTCCATGAAGCTGCTTGCCATCGTCTCCTATGTCAGTGTCTGAAAGGAGAAGAGTACCAAGTCATTCATTGACCACCTCCAGTGAAGTGTTGCATCATCGTCTCCTATGTCAGTGTCTGAAAGGAGAAGAATACCAAGTCATTCATTGGACCACTCAGTGAAGATGCTGCATATGTCTCCTATGTCAGTGTCTGAAAGGAGAAGATACCAAGTCATTCATTGGACCACCTCCAGTGAAGCTGCTTGTCATTGTCTCCTATGTCAGTGTCTGAAAGGAGAAGAATACCAAGTCATTCATTGGACCACGTCAGTGAAGATGTCTGCATTGTCTCCTATGTCAGTGTCTGAAAGGAGAAGAATACCAAGTCATTCATTGGACCACCTCCAGTGAAGCTGCTTGCATCATGTCTCCTATGTCAGTGTCTGAAAGGAGAAGAATACCAAGTCATTCATTGGACCACCTCAGTGAAGATGCTTGCATCTGTCTCCTATGTCAGTGTCTGAAAGAGAGAATACCAAGTCATTCATTGGACCACCTCCAGTGAAGCTGCTTGATCATGTCTCCTATGTCAGTGTCTGAAAGGAGAAGATACCAAGTCATTCATTGGACCACCTCCAGTGAAGCTGCTTGCATCATGTCTCCTATGTCAGTGTCTGAAAGGAGAAGAATACCAAGTCATTCATTGGACCACCTCCAGTGAAGATGCTTGTCATGTCTCCTATGTCAGTGTCTGAAAGGAGAAGAATACCAAGTCATTCATTGGACCACTCAGTGAAGTGCTTGCTCATTGTCTCCTATGTCAGTGTCTGAAATGAGAAGAATACCAAGTCATTTGGACCACCTCCAGTGAAGCTGCTTGCATCATGTCTCCTATGTCAGTGTCTGAAAGGAGAAGATACCAAGTCATTCATTGGACCACCTCCAGTGAAGCTGCTTGCATCATCGTCTCCTATGTCAGTGTCTGAAAGAGAAGAATACCAAGTCATTCATTGGACCACCTCCAGTGAAGCTGCTTGCATCATCGTCTCCTATGTCAGTGTCTGAAAGGAGAAGAATACCAAGTCATTCATTGGACCACCTCCATGAAGTGCTTGCACATGTCTCCTATGTCAGTGTCTGAAAGGAGAAGATACCAAGTATTCATTGACCACCTCATGAAGATGTTGCATCTGTCTCCTATTCAGTGTCTGAAAGAGAAGAATACCAAGTCATTCATTGACCACCTCTAAGCTGCTTGCACACGCTCCTATGTCAGTGCTGAAAGGAAGTACCAAGTCATTCATTGGACCACCTCCATGAAGCTGCTTGCACTCGTCTCCTATGTCAGTGTCTGAAAGGAGAGATACCAAGTCTTCATGACCACCTCCATAAGTGCTTGCATCATCGTTCCTATGTCAGGTCTGAAAGGAGAAGAATACCAGTATTCATTGACCACCAGTGAATGTTGCACATCGTCCCTATGTCAGTGTCTGAAAGAGAAGACCAGTATCATT
This sequence comes from Timema cristinae, assembly GCA_039000515.1. Lineage (NCBI taxonomy): Eukaryota > Metazoa > Arthropoda > Insecta > Phasmatodea > Timematidae > Timema > Timema cristinae. Next base: position 18,111,465 of record JBCFYV010000024.1, on the reverse strand, counting down.
GGACCTCCATAAGTGCTTGCACATCGTCTCATGTATGCGAAAGAGAAAATACCAAGTCATCATGGACCACCTCCAGTGAAGCTGCTTGATCATCGTCTCCTATGTCAGTGTCTGAAAGGAAAGAATACCAATCATCATGGACCACTCAGTGAAGTGCTTGCACATGTCTCCTATGTCAGTGTCTGAAAGGAGAAGAATACCAAGTCATTCATTGGACCACCTCCAGTGAAGCTGCTTGCATCATGTCTCCTATGTCAGTGTCTGAAAGGAGAAGAATACCAAGTCATTCATTGGACCACCTCCAGTGAAGTCTGCTTCACTGTCTCCTATGTCAGTGTCTGAAATGAGAAGAATACCAAGTCATTCATTGGACCACCTCCAGTGAAGCTGCTTGCATCATCGTCTCCTATGTCAGTGTCTGAAAGGAGAAGAATACCAAGTCATTCATTGGACCACCTCCAGTGAAGCTGCTTGCATCATCGTCTCCTATGTCAGTGTCTGAAATGAGAAGAATACCAAGTCATTCATTGGACCACGTCAGTGAAGATGCTGCATTAGTCTCCTATGTCAGTGTCTGAAAGAGAAGAATACCAAGTCATCTGGACCACCTCCAGTGAAGCTGCTTGCATCATGTCTCCTATATGTGAGAAAGTGTCCATTGAACGAGAAGGCAGTAGAGAGAAAATACCAAGTCCATTGGACACCTCCAGTGAAGTGTTGCATTGTCTCCTATGTCAGTGTCTGAAAGAGAAGAATACCAAGTCACATTGGACCCTCATGAAGTGTTCATTGTCTCCTATGTCAGTGTCTGAAATGAGAAGAATACCAAGTCTCATTGGACCACCTCCAGTGAAGCTGCTTGCATCATCGTCTCCTATGTCAGTGTCTGAAAGGAGAAGAATACCAAGTCATTCATTGGACCAGGTCATGAGATGTCTCTTCTCAGTCATGCTGAATGAAGATACAGTCTTGACATCATGAGTCTCACATGTCTCCTATGTCAGTAGTACTGAAAGGAGGAAGAGTATTCCAAGTTCAAATCATTGGACCACCTCCAGTGAAGCTGCTTGCATCATCGTCTCCTATGTGAGTGTCTGAAATGAGAAGAATACCAAGTCATTCATTGGACCACCTCCAGTGAAGCTGCTTGCATCATGTTCCTATGTCATGTCTGAAAGGAGAAGAATACCAAGCATTCATTGGCCACGGTCAGTGAAATGTCTGCATTGTTCCTATGTAGGTCTGAAATGAGAAGAATACCAAGTCATTCATTGGACCACCTCCAGTGAAGCTGCTTACATCATCGTCTCCTATGTGAGTGTCTGAAAGGAGAAGAATACCAAGTCATTCATTGGACCACGGTCAGTGAGAGTCTGCATTGTCTCCTATGTCAGTGTCTGAAATGACGTCGACTGAATGTTTGAAAATATGCTACGACATGATAGTTTATACCATTGCATACATTAAAAGTGTTCCTTAAGTCCCCTTCTTTGAAAAAGAGTACAGAAATATTAGCTTCAATACAGCATATGTTTCTTTTCCCTGTAAAAAAATGGTCAGGTGTCATATATTCCTCAGGGTATTGCTCACTTGCTGCCTGTATAGGACACTACATCGTCAGTTATGTATTGTTTTCTTACAGAAACAAACATGTATGGACAATTTAGAAAGGAAGGAACTTTATGAGCAGTTATAAAAGTTAATAAGTGAGTATATAACCCTAAGGTCAATCCGAATGTGCTACCTCATCCATTCGGAGAATGTTTACCGCAAAATAAAATGTTTATAATTTATAAAATTCCTTTCCACCAGAAGTCTATGGTATTGTTTTTTAAGATGTGGTTGATTCAAATATTTAAATGTTTCCTGTCTATACTCTGTTAAATATATATAAATATAATTTGTAATCGTTCAAAAGAAATCCTTTTCTATTTGCAAAGATTAGTTTGGTTACTATTGCGCGGTTTTCCCAAGCATTAATTTCAAACAAATGGGTTAGTACTTTTAAAATTATGTGCTTTTGTTTTAGGGCAAAAAGATGGTGGATATAGAAAAACTTGGGTATTTTATAGAGTTACAGACATGCTCACAAAACCAATATGATATTACACCAGCTCACTTACGATATATTTATTTGTAGTATTGTAAATAAAGCGTTGTACAAAAGGAACATTTAATGAGGCTTTGTTGCCAATTTTTCTCATTGCAATACAAACATGTTTATAGAATGAATGAAGTTAAGTCTTAATATATTTAAAAGAAATACCTGAATGTCCATCTTTAAAATGTCATTATGTCCGTGTCATTATTCTGTGGGAAACTCAATTCATCATTTCATTGAAACATATTACTATAATAAAGGCCTACATTATTATTATTACTATTATTATTAATATAGAGAATCATATTTTAATGAGACAGCTCTATTTTCTTTTATTGTTTTCACACATCACTCACTCACTATTCTCTTGCTCAAAACCTTTTAGATCCTGAGAAAAAAAATTTAACTCAGGATCATCATGTAATTTTTGTTTAGCAATTGTTATGTTATTGAGGTTATTATATCGCAATACTATAACGAAAATATATATGGCAATTATTTAATTAGATAATTTTAAGGCTATTTTCACAGGCCATTACAATAAGTCAAAGATTGCTAAGTTGTAATTATATCAAATTGAGTTGGTGCATGTCAGTTATTCTTTCAATCAAAATCCACTATACCGATTGTGCTGAAATTTCTTATGAACATTACTCGAAGGTTCGGTTAACATATAAGCAAATTAAAATTTATTTCCACCCTTTTGTTTTAAGATAGTGGCTGAAACACACTATAATTTGGTGGGGTTTTTTTTTTTCTCGGATTCTGGTTATAGGAGTTTCATCGGACCCACTTTGAAATGTTTGTATATATAGATTAAACATTACAGCCACCTTGAAAGAAAATGGCGGATGTATAAAAATACTTTTTAGCCCGTCCAAAGCTCTAGCTCTTAAACTATGGGAAGCCAGGTCGTTGCCTGTTATAATAATATTGTTATAAACTTGTTGGCTGACGATAATCAGGGGACGAAAGCTTGGCAGTAACCAATGCATTTAGGCATGCATTCTAAAATGTGTATCTTTGCTGTCTGCTTCTAAATCAATCAATGATGTTATTTGGCTTTTTATCCCCACCGTGTCTTACTAACTGTCAGGACTATACGCATTTTGATTGAGGTAATACGGTAAGGATGACGAAGGAATTCAGAGAAAATTAACCAAAATTTTCATGAAGGGGAATTGGGAAACCGGTTAGGAAAAACACTCTCTCTACATCTGGCTATGGTTTCAAACTCCGACCTCCCCGTTACTGGCAAGTCAGACTATATAAGGCTAAACTTTAGTCCACGTGTCAAACGATGCTGGTGATGGTATATTTAGTCTATTTCTATCAATGCGTCGCTTTCAATACAAGTAAGAAATGGAGAAAGCCACTGGATTTTCTTACTATCGTGAAGATCCCAACCTGTTGTTGATACTCTTCATAAATGCAATAAACCAGTCCCGTGGTGTAGTGGTCAGTGTACCTTGTTATAATCCTAGTGGTCCCAGGTTCGATTACCAGCTGGTACCTTGGATATTTTTTTTAAAGAGAAACTACCCAAGCGGTCACCGGGTTTGGTTAATTAGGCTCAAGTTAGGTTTAAGTGTTTCCACACCCTAATACTCCCTATCATCATCACCTCATCTTATCTTATCAGGACATGGAAAAAGCCTTCACGGAAAAGATGTACCAATGGTACATTCGGGCGTCCCCTCACAATGGTACATTAGTACTGGCTAATTTTTCCACAAACTGGTATACGAACTATACAGCCCAAACGTGCAATACAATATTATATTGATGGAACAGATCCCTCTCTCATGTAGTTCAAAACGATAAAGGTTATAAACATTTGAAGAACCAACTGCGTACAAATACTTCGAATGACAAGTGAAGTACCAGTTCAGGGCTGACGAAACTTTTTGACAGTGCGTGTGTCTGATTTTTCGATACTTTTCGGAAACATTCTTTCACGTGCCTATGAGAGCTTAGAGAAGAAAAAAGGAATATTGAATCATTTTATCATCATTGTTAATTATAGTTAATATACTTATTTTATTTTCAGAAAATATAAGCATTTATATAGACTGTCCAGCCCCTAAACAAATTTGTTAGAAGAAAAATCTAATTTTAAGGTGAAGATGATGATGATGATGATAATAATGTTAATAATACGTGCAGTGGTGGTCATGTGGGCTAAATATCAGGCTCATCTACTCTGGTCTGTGGTGCCAGAGAGGTTGGATTTTGAATCCCGGCCGAGTGTACTGAGGATGTATTTTCATAAATCGATTTTATCTCTCTTTATCTATAGGTATATTTCTTTCTACCTATCCATCTATCTATTTCCACGCCAATTTTGATGCATTTTCTCTAAATCCCTAAACAAATAGTGTAATTAATGTAGGTAGACAGGTGGGGTGAACATTATTAATAAAACAATATCCTCAGAGCCGTCTCTCTAACGACGCCACGGGAACAGTGTGTACCCGACGTACTATAATCATCCACCATGACATCGGGCCCGACCATTAACGGGTATCCGATGTGAGCGTGATTGTAAGACTCGATGGCCTGTCCCATCATATCTCTGAGGATGGCGAACTCCTCGGGAGAGTTTATGACGGCAAGATATCCTCCCTCCCCCTCGCAGATCCTGCTGGCGTCCTGCCAGGAGCGCAGCGTGCGGTGGTACAAGAACTCATCGATGCCGTGATAGTTGGTGTACATCCTGGCCAGACACATTGGCGCCACCACCACTAGGAGCGCCACTAGGCCACTCATGGACGTCATCACCTAATAGACACAAAATTGACAAAAACACACGCGTCTTTCTTAGGGGTAGTTCATAAACCACGTAACGCTTTTTTTTTCTTACCTTTTTAGCCCCCCTCCCCAATGTAAAACCATGTTGACGTTTAGCCTAGCCCCCCCTCCCCTCCAACCTGTATTCGTAACTTTTCTCACCAAGAATTAATGTCATTATTTCATAAGGTAAGTTTTGTGATAATAAAGGAGGGATTCAGAATTAATACTTCTTAAAATCCATTTTAAATCCTGATTATAAATTATTTCAGAGAGTATTATTATTTATATAGACATAAAGACGTCGAGCTCTAATTCCTCGGGTTCATAAGGAAAAACCTCTGCTATATTTATGTTATGGATGCCAGGTTTGCGATCCGAGTCAGAGCCAGATGGCACTAATATGTGCTGAGTAGGATGGCCCTTTTCTGTGGTGGCACTACATGATGATGTTAAAGTGCCCACATCAGATGCTTGACGCTGGGGGTAGACATCTTTCTTAATAATATACACTTTTTTATAGTTATATTACTCTGACAAGAAATCTTGTGAATGTGTGGAATGCCAGGCCTTCACCGTGGTTCGGATTCCACGTTAAACTGTAGGTCCTCCATTTCATCTCACAATCACCCTACCATTACACATTAGCGTAAGTGCGTATAACCCGAACGGGTAGTAAGACGTGGTGCTAATAATAATAATAATAATAATAATAATAATAATAATAATAATAATAATAATAAAGTTAAATTATCATCATATAGAGAGTTAAATAAACAATTCTAGGTATACCACTTTTCTAAATTATATTTTGGATTAATCTACAATTTTACTTCAGTTAGCTTATCAATACTTAAACTCATGTTTCATTCCAACATAGATCCTGGATCCTGGCTTCACTCTCTAAAAAGACTAGATGGCCAAAGAAGGAGATCGGGGTTCGAATTACTGTCGGGTGTACTTAGAGTGGATTTCCCCAAATGGTTTTATATTCTTTCTCCACGTTAATGAGGGTAGATTACCTATAAAATTCTACCTTCCTCATCTATACTCCATTTTATGAATATAATAAAAATAACTAGAATAACTACAATTTTACTATACCACCATATAAAATATTTACTAAAAGGTATAATTTTAAAGAAAATCTACCAGCATTTGCATGGAGGGAAAGCGGGAAACCATTTAGGAAAAGCAAGCCTCAGTAGACCTGACTGGTATTCGAATCCCATCTCCCCAAAATCGGCCGGCTAGTCTACTGAGACGATGACAGTTTAGACAATACCGCCATCGTAGTGGGTGCATTATAGTTGCATTTTTAATACACACTAATTTATCATAAGGGAAAATGTATAGGCTTTAATTCACTTAACTTTTGAAAATAATTAATGACATTTGAAGCCTTTCTTTTCATAATATGCTGCTGGTACGAAGAAAGAACACTATTGATGGATTCCTCAAACTTTCCTTGAGATAAATTCTGTACTTTTGCTTCTTTCCATTTCACTACAACATCTTTTTGAAACTCTTCCACTATTTTTTCTGGATATCGCTTTTTATACGGAGGCAATGAACAAATCTCCTCTTTTTGAAGAAATCATTTTGGTTTTTGTACAAACACAAGTGATTATTCACGGCCTATTTATAAGAATGTGCAGAAGGAATCTAAACTATACTCAAATTCAACTATACTTATAAATTAAGGCCGCTTTGATTGACATATTGGACAAATTTAAACAAGTACGGTGAATATAAACATGTCACTGTCATGCGTATGAAAATGTGTTTTCTAATGTGCTTGGCGATCCTAGTCTCAGGCAGACAATAAAACCTAGGCTCTTTAGAACTATTAATATATAAAAAATTAGGCCTGAGTGCTAAAAATGTATTTTCAACGCCACAGATATTCGTAAGTTATCTATAAGTATGTTTATCAAAGCTGAACACATAAGTAATAATATTATTTTTGAACATTAGAATTTGAGTATAATTTCTGTGTTACGTAACACTTTGATGTACCCCATCCTCCCACCATCTAACAGCAAATAGAAATTAGAGTTCACCCTTACGCACCCCCCCACCCCCCCTCCATTTCAAAGCGCTACGTGGCTTATGGAAGACCCCTCTTAGAGGTAATCTACTCGCATTTGCTGCAGGATGGAAAACCATTTAGGGAGAACCTCCCTCAGTACACCGAGCCAGCATTCGAACCCCGACTCCCCGTCTTTAGCAGACCACCAGAGTGACGGCTAAGACTATTCGGCCACTGAAGCGGGTAATATGCGCAATTAAGTGGTCTGGAAAGCAAAGTTAGTCAATGTAGGGACTAATGTAGTTTCTATGATAAAATTGTCAAAATAAATAAAATATCGCTTCAGTAGATTAATTTATTTTAATGTATTATATATGGTGACATCAACAGTTCTTGAATATTTGCCATGGTCATAGTGATGTTTCATCTGAACATTTTTCACTTCATTTAAAAGGTACAATACGTCCGATGACGAAAATAAAAAGAACTGTTGATATTATGATGTGTAGAAAATGAAATTAATCCTATTTACGGGAGCAAAAATTATTTTTTCAATGTTGAAACTGTAAAATTGAAGATCCTATCTCGCAGTTCCTTCAAACTCACCTTAATGGAGTAGAAGGGAGTGACGTATAATTTAGATAGGAGCCCGTATAGATGAGCAAGTGGACTGTCATGACTCGATCATTTAGTCTGGTTTTCCGGTAACGGAAAGGTAAGGGGACAATTTCCTCTTTCACAGTGATAAACTAACGGCCGGGAGACAGGGTGTTGTGTTTGTTATAGATCTTAGTTCATAAGTATTGCAATGGAATAATAATTAGGTTTTAATTACCCCACATCTAAAAACAAATAGTCATAAAATTCAACAATTAGATATTTTTTTTAGCAATGTTTTAGTCCAAGCCAATGTACTCGTGATCTAAGCATCAAGCGAACTACTTCTGGATTAATAGGGACAGGGAGGTCAGGGTTTAAATCCCGAGTGAGTATATTGATGGTGTTTTATTCTTAAATGTTTTCCCAACCTCGCTTCGCGAAACTGCAGGTACATTTTCGTGGACAGTAAGGGTGACAAATGAAGAAGTCTCAAGAGAGTGAATCAGAAGCGGACCTTTTGGATGTGATCCTTCAGTACAAAGCAAACTGAATTAACACATCCTTAGGAGGAACTGTCTTCTGCATGACGTCATAGAAGGAAAGGTTGAAGGAAAGAGGGGCTTAGGAAGAAAGAGGATTAAAATATTGGATGACTTGAAGGAAAGAAGAAAATTCTGGGAGCTGAAGGAGGAGACAGAGGACAGGGTGAAGTGGCGGTCTAAGTTAATTGACAAAAGGAATGGACCCGTCGTAAGACAGAACCCCTAGTAATGATAGTAGTAATAATAATATTGTAACTTATAATTAACTTGGATATAAGCTATATGCACATAGTACGAATGGACAGTGAAACGCGGTGGTAACAACAATTAATTGAACTGAGTAAGATTGTGTTTACCTGGGGTATATATAATCTCTATCAGCCTACTAAAGAAAAATGTACTTACTTACCTTTAAAACTAACTTCAAAGCTTTGTATTTGTGAAAACGAACAAACTATCTCACTGTACAATCAAAATGTGGTAGAAGAATGGTTCCAGTTAAGTGCCAAAATTAAAAAAACAAGAAAGATTAATACTTATGTGCGCAGTTAAATTTTGACACAAGATTAATTTGATTCACATGTGGGGAGATTGTAAAAACATCATTTTAATAGAAACAAAACAAAACATTTAAGGAGAAACGTCATCCTTTATTTACAAAGAATGGCCAATAAAACCTCGAATAGAGAAACATTAAATTAAATTTACTAAATAAGAAGTATCTCTTTAAAGTACTGTCACATAAAAAATTGTTCTAGTAAAAAACTGGACAAATATCTCATATTACTTTTGTGTGTGAGTTTAAAATGTGAATATAATGGCTTGTAAAATAATACTCACAAATTAAATATTGTTTGTTCTGTGATAAAGTCTTTCAATAATAAATAGTCATTAATGCATAGAAAATATATGCAAGCTAAGTAGAATGGTCTTCAATAAAATTAGAATTGGTTTTCTATGTAGAAGCATTTCTCAGAGTTTTGCCTTTGCTGAGATAAGCCTTTGCGAGACTGTGCTTTCTTTTCTTTGCATTACTTCTATAATTTCAGCTTTAAAATTAGTTTTTTTTTGCTCCACGTCTTACTACTCAATTAGGGTAATTAGATGCATTTTTTTAAGTAACGTGTCTACGTGTACGCCTGTATACTAATTACACAAATGTGTTAGGGATTAGGAAGGTATAATTTAGAGGAAGCGAACCCACATTTTCATAGAGGGAGATAGTAGGAAACCATCTAGGAAAACCATTGAGTAAAAACTACCCTCAGTGCAGTCGACCAGAATTGAACCCCATTATCTCCGTTTTGGGCAGTCTAGTACAACCAACACGAGAGAAGCTCGTAATACCACGAGGCCATCTAAACGGGCTTGGTGCGTATTATAGGACTATTAAAGTTAAATTCTCATAGGAAGAACCTTTAAGAAAAAAAAGTTTTTGAAGACATTTATAAAATGTTACTATTTTATTAGTGTTGTTACCCGCTTCGGTGGCCACGTGGTTTAACCAACATGGTTTTCCACTCTCCCTCCACGAAAATGCTGGTACACTTCCTATTAATATAACCTTCCTAATCTCTAAAAACTATTAGCGTAGCTAGTACATAAGCGTATAATCCGAACTGGTAGTAAGACGCGGTGCTAAATAAAAATAGTGTTGCTTCATAGGTATTGATAATATCTATTAAAAGTGACAACTGCAGAAAACAATACCTGCTGCATGAATACGTGAAATTAGATCTATCATCTCTTCTAGCTGTCAGATTAAGGTCCTTCATATTAAGATTGTACTGTATCAGTCCTGCTATACGCACTTAAATACTCCAACTTAGTAGGAAAAAACACCCCCTTAACACCCGGTAAGTGTTCTGACCACAACCTCCCTGTTATATCTATAACCACCCCACCTCTTTTACTTTCTCTCGACCCCTCGCAAAGAGAAGTATTGTGAAAGTAAAAAAAAAGTTGAACTCTATTTTTTGATAAATGTTGACGTTTCATGACCAACTAAAACAGAAAAAGTTGTTTTCGCAGTGCCGTCTGTGTCTCCCCTCTTGGCCTAAAGTCAAAACTATTAGCGATCCGGCTAAGATTTTGTATCTAGGGTTTCCCGAGGAGTATATAGCATTAATTAAGGGTAGTTTACTGAAAGATAACAAGAAAAAAAAAATCAATTTTCTCGAAATCAATTCTAACAATTTCGGTTAATATTTATATCTAGGCACTGTCAAACATTAATTACAAAATAGCAATTCATAATTTCACATGAAAATGACCTTAAGTTACTAAACTTCCACTTTCTGCCCTATTTCAGCAACTATTTCCGATACGAAATGTCTCATCATTATAAAGTTGTAGTATTATTAAAAATAAAAACCTTTTATTTGAAATCTATTTTTTATAAAACCAATAGTTTCTGAGCTATAAGCAAATACAAACGACTATCTATTTTTTATATAATTATTATAAAATTAAAATTATTATTTTTATTTATTTGTTTGAAGTATTTAACGTGCATTTTCTGAACCAACTGATTATATCAGCACCCGAGAGTTTTCTATGAGTGAGAGCGAAAGGCCTACCAATTTGGCCGAGAAAAGTATTTTCACATATGTTACAGGGCACCCATGGCACCCATCTATGTTAGAGGCGTAACTAGAGTAAGGAAGGTGAGGCACGTGCCCTGGGGGCGAAATTCATAAGCAATATTAGCAACAACATAAGTTTAATTCTTTTGACAATAAAAGTGGATTTTGCTTTTATTAGTTTATAACGGTACTATAAAGAGTAATCAGTTTTTTGTCCAAATATAGTAACTAAACCAAATTTTAAAGTACAGTTTTCAAGGGCTTTTTTTTTTTTGCCCTAGGAGCTATCAACCCCCATTAACCCTAGTTGCGCCTCACCAACTATTTACAATGTGAAATTACATTAATAGCCACTTTGATCAGACACATCTGGGATTCCATTTCAAGTAAAAAGAGAGGTAGGGCTACTTTCTTTTTAATAAGGTGTGTATATATTAACACCATCGTGTATCTAGTGTGGACAGCATTACGTATCAGCGCAACATCGGAGCATCCCATCAGCTGTCGGTCTTTTGGCGTCACATAAAAGAAATGGCACCATACAAACTGTTAGACAACAAACTGCTCGACAAGCTATAAAAAATATTTGGAAGGCTGGCTGGGTCAAGTGGCCGACACGACTTGGACCAACTGCTAGACAAGCTCAGGTATAGGATTTCAAAGTGATAGACAACCAAGCGGTCGACACGAGAGGACCAATTGCTCGACAAACATCGATATGAATCCAGTTAAGAGTGGCTCAAGTGACAGATAAGTTATTCCAAAAGTAGCAAAGTTATAAACATGATAGTAGTGGTTGAAATGAAAGTTCTGGACCACTTTCTCTAACTTAACCCGACCTAGCCTTAACAAGCTCTTAATTACACAAGATCACCGTATGTCCCTGTATTTGTCGTTTTGCCCCTTGCAGGCCCCCTCCTTGCAGCTCACCTCCTTCCTTGAATCTAGATTCCAGCCTCCATCCCGTACTCTTCTCCCAGCCTTCAACCCCTTCTCTTACCATGCCCGACAATCGCTTCTCTCCCCTCCTCCTAGCTTCCTACCCCCAGCCTTGATCTGCACAACTTCCAGTCCCCACCCTGTACTTTTACCTCCTTTAAGCCCTACGACTTCCTGTATCCATCCTGAGCCAGAGGTAGTCTGGTTCGATCATGACCGTGTTGATCCCATCCAGCTCCAATCCATCCCCTTACCAACCACCCCGCTTACCAGCCGGTCCTTAAACCTTGACAGCTTAAATCTTGTACCTTAAACAATATGTCCTTCCTTCCCACCACCCATCCCTCAAAATATTCTGAAACGGTTAGAAACGGTACTAAATAATTATGCATCATTCTCCACCCAACACCTTAAACGTTGAGACCATTCATCCTTTAACTTGCACATAGAGAGTCTAAAATGGGGACACTTTCTCTTTAAGCCTGTCAGGACTTGTCTGCCTGACTTAATTATGTCAAGGTTAATGCTCTTGATCATATCCTCTTGTCACCCACTCCACTTACCAGCCGGTCCTTAAAACTTGACAGCTTAAATATTATGCCTTAAATGATGTATCCATCATCTTACCCCCCCCCCCCCCTTCTTTAACTGATGGCTTGGATCTTGTATCTTAAACGATATATCCTTTTTCCCACCACCCATCCCTCAAAATATTCTAAAACGGTTTGAAACAGTACTAAATAATTATTCATCTTACTCCACCCGACACCTTAAACGTCGATACCATTAATCGTGGTTCGATCCCAGTTGGTTGACTGAAGGTGGATTTTCATAAATGGTTATCCACTCTCACTCCACGAAAAATTGGATGCAGTTCCTCTAAATTCAACCTTACTCATCCCTAAACACATTAGCTTAGTTAGTATATAGGTATATAACGCTAACGGATAGTAACTCTCTAGTAGGTATAACGCGGTGCTAAAAAATAAAAGTATGTAACACTGAATATTCAGGCTAGATATTAAAATTATCTCTTTAAAAACAATAAAAATCATTTTTACTGTCGCTTATTGCTGGTTACTAATTTTAATTACTATTTTAAAACTGTTGTCAAATTTCAAGTTTTAAAAAAGGCCACTAAGGAATTTTTACTCAACGGTTTTCAACTCTTTCTTCATGAAAAAGAGAGTATATTTTCTCTAAATTATACCCTCCTCACCTCTAATCTATCAATATAAAAATAAGATAGTTCTCACGTGTGGACCAGCGCTCACTGTTCTTTGATGTTGCAGCTAGCGTTGCAGAATTAATTGCGACTGTTCAATTCGTGATATTCTTTTGTAAGGTCATCATTAATTCGAGTTATTTTCCCCTACATTTTTACTTTAGCAAACCCTCAAAAATATGTCAAGAAGTGTGAGATTAAGCTGACGGGTTGGGGGTAAAAAAATATTTGAATGTAAACAAGGACAACCGTGTATTAAATTAACTGTTTTGTCACTTAGCCCACTCTTAACTGGATTATATCAAAGTGTGCCATGCAGTTGGTCCTCTCGTGTCAATCACTTGGTTGTCTATCACTTTATACAGTCAACTCTCGATTCTACGACCCTGGGAATAGCGTCCCTCTCGGAGTAACGACCCTTTTTTTGGGGAACCGTGAAAAATGTGGGGAAAAAGGTTGAAAAGTTTAAGGAAATCGGCTGTAAAATGTGTTTGTTGCATTTATTTAGGTCGCCGAGTTGCAATTATCTTTGTGAGCGCTGTATTACTAGTAACTGGGGTGGGTCATGAATAAAAATAGACACCACCTCATCAATGCCAGCCAATAGCACTTGACTCTGTCCACCCCCTCTCACAAGCAAGACAATGTTTCCCCGCGCGCGACTGCCGCTACATCACGCGCCAGGCTTGCTTTTGCCATTGTTATTTCGATTCTCGATTTCGTTACTATTTTGGTTTGATTTTGTGAACAATTTTTGACGACCCATGCTATTGTTTAACATTGTTATTTTGATTTGGTTACGTTTTTGGTTGGATTTTGTGAACGATTTTTGATGACCCACGCTATTTGTTGTCTAAAAAATGCAATTTTTTCGTATGAAGATCAGGGGTGGAACAAAATCTGTTAAAATTCCAATAACGACCCCTTCGAATTAACGACCCTTTTCCAGAGAACCGTGAAAGGTCGTAGAATCGAGAGTTGACTGTACTCCTTTACACGAGCTTGTCTAGCAGTTGGTCCAAGTCGTGTCGGCCACTTGACCCACCCAGCCTTCCAAATAATGGTTTTCATTTTGTCTACCGGTTGGCTGTCTATCACATGGTCCAGCTCGTGTCGATCACTTGGTCCATGTCGTTTCTTTGTGTCTAGTAGGTGGCTCTCTACCATTTTGTCCTCTCGTGTCGGCCACTTTGTTGTTTATCACTTTGCCTGCTCCTAAAAGAAATGTTATGCGCTCATGTTACACCACTTTTTGAATGTCTGAAAGGAAGTGTGTAACTTCACAGAGCTTCTCAGCTTGTAATCATTTATGGTTGTTCGTGATTATGGAGTAGAATGAAAATAATATTCTACATTTTATTGAACTATTTCGAGCAAAGAAAATAGTATGGGCTATTAATGTATTTATGTATTTATTTATTTAGCACCACGTCTTACTACCCGTTTGGGTTATATGCTTAGGTATACGATAATGGATTAGGAATTGGGAAGGTTGAATTTAAAGGAAGTGAATTCCCACCACGCAAATACGGGCTCACTTCCCCAGTTCATCCAACCGAGATTCGAACCTTGATCTCCCTGTCCTCGGCAGTCTAGCTCAACACGAAACTAGTGTGTTAGCTAACTATGCCACCTAGGCGGGTCCTGGGCTACTAAAAGTCCTACATATTATACAAATAATAAAGTGTGAAAAAATTACGCTTAGGAAGAAATTGCTGCAGAATTACTACAATAGGGAGGGAAAAGGCAAAAATAAAGAAAAGTCGGGTTACAGGAACAGGTAGCAACTATAATATAATTAAATTTACAGTAAGGGTCCTAAAATGAACATTTATTGTATTTTTTTACAGTATAAAATGCAAGTTATATTTTGTTCCCTATGCATTACAGGAAGAGATTATATATATATATATGAAAGCATTTGGTTTTCATTAAAGGATTTGCTTTTCCTTTGGGACAAAAATCAAGTTTGAGAAACACAGAGCACTGTAAATATTGACAATCTTCTTTCCCTTTACTAGGCATGATTGTCTTACCACGAAATATGACCTTCATTTTGAAAGTCTAATTCCTTTAGTGTCTACGGATGCTTTTCTGTGAATAGTTTTAATTGGAAGTAACGAAGAGTTTAACTCACTCTGCACAGTTATATAGGTTTTTTTTTCTATGGGTAGTCTTACCTCAATTTCTTCGTCGAATGTTTCGTGCGGCGTATACAGAGGAGAAGAATTGGAGCTATTTCTTAAGAAGTTATGTAGGGGGCTATTGTCGTCACAATAAGCTCAGATTCTTCGGGTCTTATAACATTGGCTTACAAAGAAATTTAAAAAAAATCGCTGATGCAATACAAATACGTTTTGTACAGTTCTTCGCACACGAAACAATCTGTAGCTAAAATTTCTTTAGAATGATCCTTTACGATAATGTCCCGAAAACGGGTTAATTAATTAGTCAGTTAAGGCAAATGCATCATCCCCAATAAAAAAGGGGGAGAGTTCCTTTTGTCTGTTCTCCAAAGGTTTCGCTTACTTCAACGATTTCGAAATTGAGTAGTCACATATAACTGTTACTCAACTGGCAGATTAATTATCATAGTTGAGGATTATTTTAAAATATTTGTTCAGTATACTTCAGTTTTCATAAAGCTTGCGCTCATATCCCTGGGCTGAAAAAGGAAGATTTACTGATAGGCGTGTCTGAGCCTACTGTCACACACTCTCTATACGGAAGCATGTGTAATAACTGAATAGTGATTATCTTAACTCACGTAACGTAAATAAGCATAGGGTTTGATTGGTATTCACGTAACGTAGCAATAAAATAAAAATACAGTCAATGAATTTAAACAATTTCGAAAACTAATATTTTACTAAAGTATAACTTGAAAATTTGGGGTTCATTAGTCGTCAAATACATGTAATAGGAGATTATTGGAGCTATCAACTAAGCTTAACCTATTTAGGGCCGGTCTCATGACTATTGGGAGGTTAAAGTTATCTACTGTACTGATCGCCTCATTTTAAAGGTAACCAGACACTTATAGAAGTTTATATATATATATATATATATATATATATAAAACCTTTTTTCCGTAATTAGTCAAGACTGAAAAAGAACTAAGTAAAATACTAACTAACAAAAACAAAAGATGGGAGATAATATCAAAACACGTGGTTTCCCACGAGGTGGTTTAAATCACAATCCATTTACCAAAAAGACTTTAGAATTTATTAGGAGAAAAACAAAATTTAAAAAGATTAAAACATATTTTGTGAGGTTAATTTAAAACAAAAAAGGAAACATTTTACATTTACTACCTTACCGATTTGTTACAAACACACATCACAAAAGATGTCTCCATCAGAAGATCAGAGAAACAAACATAAAATTAATAAAGATAAAGAAAAATAGTCTTCAACTATCATACTTAATCCCTAGTATTATTATTTAACTATCGTGATATGTATGATGTCGATTGATACAAAATAATAGCATAAAAGAAAAACCCGGCCTCATGGTTGAAAAATTTGGCGTTACATTCCAATACAAAAGGTTATCTAATATTAAAAACTTAAAAGATCATAATAAAAATATAATGTTACACGAAAACGTTACCTCATAATACAAAAACAAGAAATAAAATAAAAAGGAAAACAACTACTTTTTAATTTGGAAATGATTCTCAAATTATTTTTAAAAAAAGGAAGAAAATAGAATATTACGTCTCACCAGTATTAGGGCCAAAAAAGAAATAGGCCGAGAAAACGGCGTTACTAGCAAAACAGGAAATCCATATCTTAGGAGATGGCCAATCAGTGACAAGTTTTCCAAGATAAGAAAAATGGGCCAATCGTATTTTAGTTGAAGACTTTACACTTTCAAAAAACATAGTATAAAAAGAACATTAAGGAAAAATTAAATACATAAAAAAGGTACAAAGAGATGTAATTATTTAACAATGATAACAAGGATTGAATTATTCATTTATAACAGTTTATTAAACGCTTTAGTTCCTCAAATTCCCGTCTCCGATCGCCACTTCCTTCCTAATTTAACTTTAGTCCGATAGACTTCGTTACTTGGCACTACCAGGATTTTCAAGGTTGATAGACGTAAGGTCAGTCTATAACCAACAGTACACTACCAGATAAAAGTTATCAGCCGCTTTAATGTCTTACGCGTCTTATAAACTGAATTGATCTGCCAGATAGCTATCTGTAGGATAAATATATTTTTATTCAGAACACGTAAGGTCGGTACTGTTTTTATTGGAGCGCGCATGCATATAAGCCCTGCTGATAACCATAGATAAGGGAGCTGATAACGCTACAACCTAGCGAGTGGTTACAACGCTCAACATTTGTTAAATAATGGCGGCTAAACGAGTGCGAGTAAACAGATGGCGTCACGTGGGCGCAGAAGCTAAGTTGTCTTGCAAGTACTAATTCCGATGTCTGCCAAAATGTGGTCAATAGTTAGGTACAACGTTTACAAAATTTCATTTATTGTACTCACATTTTGATAATTTGTTCTTATACAAATATAACTCTACAAATAGCTTGTCAGTTTAAATAAAAGTGTGAATTAAATGTTCTAACTTTATATAGTTAGAGCCCGGGCCTGTGCTTACTAAACACGTCAACCAAGATTTTAACCTAAACACAGATTCTGATAGGCAAAACCTTATCACTATGTCAACAACCATTTTAACTTACAGATAAAAGTTATCAGGTACTTAAACCTCCCGATAAAAATGTGATGGATAGATACATTTTATCTGGCAGATAAATGCTATTTGGCAATCATAAGACGCACTTTTAACTTATTCATCAGTTGGAAATATTTATCTACCAGATTAATATTTATTCATGAGTCATAAGACCGGCCCTTAGAATAAAAACTTATTGAATATATCAACTAGAGTGTAAGAAAATGCTACTGTCAGACGCTTACAAACTAACTATACTGAAGAAAGCGTTTGCACACCATTAAAAAATAAATGAAGTACTAAATATAACGTTTTCACGATACTCTCAACATAATTGGCTAACAGGAGCATGTGGTACACTTCTCGTAATGTAGCATGAATGTTCTCTCCTGAACAACTCTTACGTTGAATAAACATAACTTCAAAGTTAAGTTAATTGTATTGTAACGACTTATATATAAAAAAACACTAGGAGAATCGTAACGCTATGCTGCGTTACGTGAATGTTAAGTTGATGGTGATCCCGTAGCAATCAAGAACTGCATGAAGACTAGAGCTCCTGCTCGCAGAAGAACCCTAGCTTCCAAGTACAAGGTAGATCGTTCATACTTCCATCTGTACGATAGACTGTGACGCAGTCATGACCAGGTACAGTTTTGGGGTTCCCTCCATTGTTGGGTTTCCCGCTCATCCAACGGGAGAACCCTGTGCTCTTCATATCCTGGCCTGAGAACAAATACAAAATTTAAGACACTTTGATAGTAAAAGGACCAAGCGCGTGGGTAAGAAAAAAATTAATGGCGTCAACCTGAAATAAATCCATACCGACCAAGCAGCCGCTTTCTGTTGGTGAAGATAGTACCAACTTCTGCTGTTAGAGTATGTAGTGGTCAGCACAATGGACTCTCCGGCAGTTAATATCAGTTTTATAGACCTGAGCCACTACACGTTCATACAAATAGCTGAGTTGTCCCCATTTCAAAAAATCTGGAAGTGCTAGGGTTCGAACCAAAGACCTCTAGATATGTAGCCAGGAACTCTGAGCACGGGTAAAGTAAACACTACTAAATAATATATAGCTTATCTGGCTCGTAATACAACATAAGTGTTGTTAGCACCTGGGACTACACTTACGGCGAACTCCGAATCAGTCATACCCCCAATGCTTTCTCAACCACGTTGAGAAGAAGGACCATATACAGAGTCAAGATTCAAAAGTCCACCAATTGTCCACTCGACTTGAACTACATGTAATTCGTAAACAGAGAGATTGGTGGACTTACGAATCTTGACTAGAAATATGTACCTTGAGAAGCTTAGCTCCGACCTAGGTTCGTAATCTCAAGGTCTTCGGAGGGCAATCCCTAGGGAAACACGTACAACAGTAAGGGAAACACTCTGATAGTCCATTTTGCGCCACCAGTTTCAACACTTCAAGAGATATTATTTAAATTGCACCAGGACACGGGAATATAACCCGGCACCTTTGGCTTAGTACGCCAATGTTCCTACCCACTTACCTATCCGGGAATCGTCTCATGCCAGGGTCACTCATATTCTAAGGCAGAGTCTGTGGTGGACGTGGGTGTTATGAGGTACTTACCAAAGATCGTGACGTACTGTCCCTCAACGTTGATGTCGTTGACTCCTATGAAAGCGTAGTCATTGTTGTTGGCACCCACCGCCGACGGGTAACGTGCGAAGATCTGTTGAAGAGCCTTGGCTTCAACCTCATTGTTGATGATCGCTAGATGCGCACCTTCTCTTGCGCATGTCCTGCGGGCATCTTCCCACAACTGCGCCTGCGTGTGGAACTTGTAGTACCCTATCCCTGGCACCATCTCGTATCCAGGACCCGCTCGTAACGGAGGACCTGGAGATTATTATTTGTCAAGACCCCACATTTCTATTTGTCTTCTTTTTTTTTATCGCGTTTCAGTGCACTTTCGGGTCATATATATATATATATATATATATATATATATATATATATATATATATATATATATATATATAAACTTAGCATTGCATCTTACTACCCGTTTAGACTATACGCTTATGTAATAATGGCTATAGGGATGAGGAACATTATATTTAGAGGTAGTGTACCAGTATTTGCGTGGAATACGAGTGGAAAGCCAATTTAGAAAACTCACCCTCAGTACACACGATGGAGAGTCGAACATGATCTCCCCATCATTAGCAGTTAGTTTACTGCAAGAGTGGCACCTTAGACCATGCGATCACCGAAGTGGGTATATGCAAATAATAGCTACTCTAATGGAGTAAGTAGTCTGATACCTTAACTCAGTTGGTAGTGTGTCTGCCTACTGCGCTAAGGGTCTTGGTTTCTATTCCCTGCATTGCCGAAAACTTATCATTGAAAATATGGGTTTACCCTTTCATATTGATAAATTAATGTCTGGGGGCTGGATGTTGTGCTTGTCCTAGTCTTAAGTTAGACTATAGCATATGATGCTATGACAGACCTAGCAGGCCAGTAGTGGAAAATATATGGCTTGAATAAAAAAGTAAGCCAGGTCACAGGCTGGAAAAGTAATGGATGTAAATAAAGAATGGCGTAGGTATGAATAATGTAGACTCTCACTTACGGGGAGGAATAGTGTAAGTTAGGATAATATACCCTAAGAACACGCGACCGGGATTCTAACTCTCCCCTTCACCTGCAATTCAAATTAACACGAGAGTGACGCGTTAACCCATGTGATCACCGACTAGATCACACCTTTTATTGTGCGAGGAAATGGCAGTTAAATACAATATGACGGTACAGTAAGATATTCATAGTTATTCTGGTCTATTAAAAAATTACTAACTTTTTTGGGGTCAAAATTGATAATATTTTACAATATTATTAGTTTAAAAAGGAAGTGATTTAGGAAATATGTTTGTTGAATTACAATGTTATGGTCTTTGTAAAAAAATAATCATTAGAAATGAATATTAACAGAATATGTAGATAAATTAGGTTTGCCTCGGTGGCGTAGCTAGCTAACACGCTAGTCGTGTTGAGCTTTAGACTGCCGAGGACGGAAAGATCGAAGTTTGAATCTTAGTCGGGTGAACTGGGGATGATTTTTCCTAAATGTTTTTCCACTCTCCCTCCACGCAAATGTGGGTTCACTACCTCTAAATTCAACCTTCCCAATTCCTAATTCATTAGCGTAACTATTACCTAAGCGTATAACCCGAACGGGTAGTGAGACGCAGTGCTAAATAAAAAATAAAATTAATATACTTTAGCCATTTATGAAAGAGTCGGAGTTGGAAAGTGTAAAAATAAAGTCGGAGTCAAAAGCTTGGAGTGTAAGCTCCATAGTCCTGGATAGAAGAATAAATCTTTGAACAGACGTTCATGAATTCTTGGGATATTTACATCTTTGAAATGAAGCTTCTTTTTTATGATTATCACTGCATCTAACTACCTGTTCAGGTTAAACGAATACATGTTAATTGGTAATATACCAACATTTGCGTGGAAGGAGAGTGAGAAACTATTTAGTGAAAACCACCCTCCTTAGACCCGACCGGTATTCGAACCTCTATCTACTCGTTATCAGCAGACCAGTCTAATACGGAAGTGACGCCTTAGCTTAGAAAATTTGGCCTCTGAAGCGTGTTGAATTGAAGTTGATGGTGATTATAATCTATTTCGTTCATTACATAGTTCTAGGTGACACTGCATTAGTTCATTTATTTTGCCGGAAAAAAAATTGTTTGCTATGAAAACTGCAAAGATACTGAACATTTCTCGTGCCCTTTCCATCCCACCTTAACCCATTACATCTGTATACTAATCTTAGTTTTTTTTTAAGACAACATTGGCATCATGGTACCCCCTAAATCACGGCGCCCAGAGAGGTCACCTTCCCCTTGAGGCAGCCTGTAAACATCACTTCATCTCAAAGAATTGATTTGTCGAGATTTCCAATGACACAAACATAAAAACATAGCTATGATTAGTTATGTGACATTTTGTAGCATCAGCTACAAAACAAAGGTGAAAGACGTTGTAGCGTGACCAGCTTATCCCGTTGCATCAACAAAGACCCACACGACGGTTCCACAATACTAAAACACACCCTATCGATGCCGCGACGCGTAAAGAACTGACTGAGCTGACCGAAGTTCAAGTGGTGACCGCTAGGAGACGTGCAGTGATAAAACATTCCAAAGTGATTGAGAAAGGAAGTTGTTCCAGTCCTAGCCCATCGAAAAGTATTCTCTATTGATAGATCTCTTTCTCAGAGCTTCACGAACATGCGTTTCTCCTCCCACGTGACCCAATTATGTTCCACCAACCTTGTTCCTTGCCTCCCCCTTTCTCTGGGTCTAATCAATAATCATATATAATCCTTGTATGTTGCCATTACAGGCACTCTTGGATTTGGCTCTTGACAGAGGAGAACGTAGCATTGGCTGCACTTTGTTGAAAATTTAAGGGAAAATTAATATTTTTTTATTATGTAACTTTTCAAAATTCTCTTTTGGCTTATCAGGTTGTTTTTTTTAATTTAAAATACTATGATAGTGGAAACAAAGTTAAATTCTATCGTTGTTGATTTATAAAGATTTCCAAAGAATATAGTAAATAATGAACACTGAGATCATTGCTATGTATCGATAGTTGAATATTGAAGTATGAATTATTTTTTAACGTACGAGATAGATAGAAAAATAATTCTAAAGTAATATATGATATTTAATTATTTTTGTTTAGTACAACTTAATGTAAATTTCTACGCATATGGAACTATTATTGCAGGTCTTAACTTAATTATTGAAATATCGTAAGATTTTATTAAGAGTCAACATGATGTTTATTTCTTATTGATCCATGGAGAATATTTAGTCTTTTTGGAAAATTAAGAAATTAAGATTGGTTTCGGTAATATATAGAGATGAATGCCTTAATATTTTTGCAGTTTTTTGATTATATATGACCAAAATACAATTTGTGGTACTAAATATAACTAAATGTCAAGTAAGAAAGTCCATGGCCATAAATCTTGCTCCTTTTAGAATCTATAGGAAATTATGCTTATTCAAATTTGATTTGTTTATTATTCCTATCTATTGATGATAAATTTAAGTTATATATTACTCTTGTGATTAAATTTAGTCAAGAGTATCAGTCTATTAATTGTGCGAATAGGGATTTATTCTTTTGAAAGATGAGATTAATATTTTTTGGACTATAATATTTTATTTTGTAATTATGTTATAATAGAACCTGGGACTTGATCAGTTCATATAATATTAAGGTAACTGATACTATTTAAGACTGAAATTTAAAGTGACTTTTGATCTAAACATTTATATATATATATAAATTATTCTAACAATACTTTAAACGTATTTATTATATGTACCATTATACGTAGTTTTCGTAACTTTTTATATAATATTATTATTATTATTATAAATAAACAATCTAAAATCGACCTCTTTTATTTACTTTATGTTGTCGTAAATTTGTTTCTCATCTTAAGAGCACCCATAGGTTATTTATTTATGTTTAATTATGTCATGAGGTTTCTAAGATTAGGGCACAAGGGATGACCGTCTTATAAATTATATAACTCTAGTTTCCACAACCGGGTGAGTTGCGTGCGTCTGAGGAGCAGTAGTCTGTTCTAAGATTATTGTTACTTATATCACTCAAACGACACACTCTTGAATTTTTTTGTTCTATTTGGGCCTTCTGCATTTTTTTGTTAGTAAAGAAGGTTACAATTTAAAACATATATCTTCTCCGGCGCCCAGCAATAAATTTAGAATGGTGATCCAGAAAATTCAAAGAATTAACTGTAATTTTATTTATTTTAATACACGTTAACTTACAATCCAATTTTCATTGGAAGAGGTGACCTGGTGGTCTAGGGGTAAAGGTGTCAGACTTCTATGCTGGCGGCCGGGGTTCAATCCTCGGTCCCGGCACAGATTTATCTGATTGACAAACCCTTCCTTCACCTCTGACAAGACATCTTGTGAATGTGGGGAATGCCAGGCCTCCACCGTGGTTCGGATTCCACGTTAAACTGTAGGTCCTTCATTTCATCTCACAATCATCCTACCATTACACATTAGCATAATTGCGTATAACCCGAACGGGTAGTAAGACGCGGTGCTAATAATAATAATAATAATAATAATTCATTGGAAGAACCTGATCTGACAACTAGAACCGTTATTAGATATGATTTCACATAGTCATACTTCAAATCATGTAATCTACACATGCCACTTTTTATATATAATTTTTTTTAAAACTCCATGGGGTGAACCGGAAAGTGAGCCATACCAACCAACTGAGCCGCCACCTCCGTTAGCGAGGATATTACCAACATTTGCGGATAGAAGGTGTCGTGGTCAGAAAAACGAATCTTCCTGCCGTCAATCTCAGTTTTTCTAGACCAGAGCTGCTACTTATGTATTCTAATAGCTCCTCATTTGACCTCACGAGGATGGGTTTGACCCTGTTTCAGACCCACAGTTCCACAGAAAAATTCTGCAAGCTTATCAACGTTGACAAAAAAAAAAAAGTTTGAATTTTTCAAAAGTTACTTCTTGCCAAAATTATACTATAAAGCAACCCACCTGTGACGGTGGCCATCATGGTGACTGTGTCTATACCTTCACAAGACTCGGTATCATGGGAGACGTCCACTATCCAGGTTCCAGTTTCCCTCTCCTCCGGGGTCCGGTTTAAGCTGCTGTGTTGCAGACGAACCTGAAACCAGTATCAATATAGTCTTGTAAACATTGGCCTTGTTCCAGTTCTTCTCATCAGGGTTTTGGCTCAAGCTGCTGTGTTGCAGACGGACCTGAAACCAGTATCAATATACTATATTTCATTTCATCCAGAGTAATCCAGACAAGGCAAGGCTAGTATCCATTGTTATCACTGATAACAGTTGAAAATTTAGAGGCAGTATTTATATTTTACGTGAGACGATTCGTAGACTCTTGTCATTCCCGGAATGGAAAGCACAAAAAGAGTTTCTATAAACGAAGAAGAATACAAGACAGGCTTTAAACTATTACCTGTGCATGCATGATATTTTGCAATACCCATTAAAAGCAGTATAAAAAGGGAGCGCTAGTATTAGTCTGGAGTTGGGTTTAGATGTGCGGCTACTGAGCCACCGAGCACAATAAATCTATTGTATTCACTTCTGCACGTCACTTTTTGTCAAGAGGAGGGGTCAGTTATAAATCGATTTCTCCCTACTTGTTATTAAAATTCCTATTTATCGTATTTTTATGTTAATCTCCCTGCCAATTTGTTTATTCCTTAATTAAAAAACAATTACGACTCTTTATTAGTTTGTATTTATTTATTTATTTATTAATAAAGGGTTTACATGAAGAAAGCAATCTGTATATGAGTTTAATAGAAGTATTAGGCACTATTCCACGGGTATTAAAAAGACTTTTTTTTTTTTATTAAATCCTTTGTTGGCGGTCTTACTAGCTAGAGAGCTAGAGATTAATTTCTGATAGTCATTTCCGTTGCTTATTGGTTAGAGGGCAGTTCGAAAATGACGTCATTCGTATCGGTAAGCACGTGGTATATATAATCATCCAGCTAGTTTTAGTATAGTTTGCCGGTGTCGTAGAGGTTGGAATTCAATCCCGACATGGTGTATAAGAGGTGGGTTTTTTTAATATTTTTTTTCCACTAAAATTCGGGTACACTTCATCTAAACTTTAACTTATACATTGCAATCCCATTAGTGTAAAAATGGTGATAGCCTGTAAGGACAGTAAGACGCTGTGCACACAAAAGAAACTCTGATTTGTTGAGA
The DNA here is from genome assembly GCA_039000515.1 of Timema cristinae. Taxonomy (NCBI): domain Eukaryota; kingdom Metazoa; phylum Arthropoda; class Insecta; order Phasmatodea; family Timematidae; genus Timema; species Timema cristinae. Next base: position 18,086,111 of record JBCFYV010000024.1, on the reverse strand, counting down.
CTTGTTTCTGTGAAAATTGTACTGTAGTCTCACCTGTGCTAGGGTATATCCTGTCTCATTCTTGCGAGTGGTCATGTACAGCTTCATTGAGTTGCTTTGAGGCGCTGCGCACTGGCTAATAACGTCACTGGCCACCAGTGGCGCTACCATCACTATCAAGAACACCAACATTGTCCTATCCCGACCAAGAGAAACATGGTTATATAATTGGTGAATGTGTCACAGCTCATTCAGAAAACCTCTTATTGGCTGTAAATTGAAATGATAAATTTGAAATATTGAACCATGACACGGATTCAAATCGTGGATATTTGGCTTAGCACGTCACCAACGTCAGCCAACTTTGGACCCACGTTAAGGTGGATGGGAAAGACGAGAGAAAAGACCAGTGTTTTTGCAATGTTTATAGCAACACTTTTTTTTAAAACATAATACATTAAATATTGCTCCACTAGAAACACAGAGTATATTTTTCTTCCAATGGTGACCTCAAGAGTTGTTGAATATCTATCATCATCATTTATTTAGTTTTACCAACAAAAGTTTTGTTATAAAAACTGCAAGCACACTGACCTAATCTCGCGTCCCCTTTTCCCCCATATTAAAAATATTTTTATAACATGTTTTTGTCATTAAAATTCTCTGTAGTTATTTTCAAGACACTAGCTAATATATTATTTTGGGTACTTTCAGCGGTTACTTTTGAAACACTTAATTTTCATAATTCTGGATTATTTCTTCAAGGTTTAAATCTAAATACTTTTTTGATGACTGAACAATCAGATGCAACAAAATATTTAACTCTTTAATAAAAAATAAAATTGAAAACTGAATTTTTTAGGTTCAAGTTAATTTTAAAATTATATTTGATACTTTAAGCAAACACCCCAGAATTTGAGTTTAGTTGAGAATAGTTTTGTCCAGTTTATAATAAATTTCTAAACATGTAACTTAACTGTATTACCAATAAGTAATATCTTAAAACATGAACATCCTATGATTCTTAACTTAATACTTGACTTTCATGATCTCAAATGTATAACTTACATAGGTTTGAACAGGAATACTGTACCTACTTTAACATGAGTACACTTTTCATACAAATTAGTTTTAAAATGTGATCAAATAAATGGTGTTAAGATTCTCTAGACAAGTATTTCCCAAAGTTCCGCCAGACTCATACCCCTTTAGCGGCCATGTCCCTACAAACGTACCACCCCACCCTCCTACTGGATCTTTATATGCAAACAAATACGTGTTATTTGATTAAATTGTGAGTGGTCGTTCTAAATTAAAATAAAGCTCAAGCTAAACAAATTTGTTACAGATGCCAAGAAAGGCTTAAAAAAGTTCGTGAGATCACGTCAAAATCTGCATTAATTTGTTTACTAGATCTTATTTGATTAGAGAATATGTTATTATTAATAAAACTCTGAGGTACCTTACGTACCCCTGGAGGTATGCGTACCACATTTTGGGAAAAACTAATTATACTATTAGTTATGTTCACTCAAGCAGTAGTATAGGCCCTATACGTAGTATTGTTCTCAGGAAGCTTGAATAAGACTGGATGGATCATTCCCCTTGTTTTGGGAGTTCTTTATCATATAATATTTTGTTTCTACCCATACATTTAGATTATTTCTCCAAAACTACTATAAGGTCTATTATACATTCTTGAGAATGAATGAAGAGTTTGACACTCTACGTCATCATTTTGTATTATTCAAAATAATGTTTAAACTGTACATTCTTAAGCTAAATATTCAAAATTGTAAACTTGTTTCGGAATCTTTTTATGGTGCTACGCGCCAAAACCGTCACAAACTGCAGCGTCCAGCCTGTATGCAACCGTATACAGCGCGAAGTTTGTGTTTAGATGATAGCTCTGCCAGAAGATAATATTGTTGACGCATTGTGTTGGCTTACATAATTAAGAGAAACAGTATACAGGCCTATTAAAATTTTTATTTTATTGCACTAAATAGCTTCTATTATTTAAATTAATATGTGACACTCATAATTTAAACATTTTAGAGTGGCTGTCAATAGTCTTATTAGGTACGGAGGTACATTATATATACTTTTTGTTTATCCTACGCGATTTTAAATGAACTTATGTCCTAAGCTTGGGACATTTAAAATAAAAAAATATCCCAATCCGTGTCATGACTGACCAGAACCAAAACATAAATCAGTGGTGAGTTCCACGCCCTGGTTGTAAGACTTAATACTATTTAAAATATTACAAACAGAAGCTTCCAAAAAATTAAAAATACAATAAAACACTTTTAATGGTCATTTCCTAAAACAAGGGCCAAATAATTGGGTCTCTTGTTCACTTAACAAACTTTCCCCTGACCTTGCTTGTGTGATCTCATGAGGGAACAACAAAACACTTTACCGGTACTTGAAAGGTTTTGTGTTATACTGTGCGTATTCTGACAACGCTCAAATTAAGGACTAAGGTTTACATACCACCCAGCCAGAAGGATAATGACATGGCTGAAAATCCGCTACCGCCTACATAATTCCTTAAAAAACCTAATTTCATACAGTTAAAATATATTGGTTAAATGGGTACATAAGCCTTAGAAAAATAAATAATAACCGGAGGAAGAAGACACATTCAACTTGAAATAGATTTCAACTGGTAAGTTAATCATATCAAATAATATCATTACAGTAAATTCAGTCTACTGGGAAGTCAACCAATTCAGGAATAATATTACAAGCAAAAAGAGACATTAAGATTTTGGTAAGAAGAACGGTAGATGTTGGTTATGAAAGTTATTAAAACAATTTTGATATATTCACACATCAAGTCATGTTATCTGTAGCTGTCAATTTTGATAGTTATTATCAAAACCTATATAGAGTAACACAAATAATAAAGTAAAATATTAACAATGCTGGGCACAAAGAAGTTTCTTTGAATTCTCTAGACCGTTCTCCTAACCAAAATCAGGCTTTATGGTTACACGTGTCACATATTGAATTTAAAAATAGAACACTTGTCAATGGAATACTTTAAAGATTGAACTTGAGACTCAACTTGTTTACATTATAATTAAATTACGAATCAATTGATATGATTTAAAGATGAACCCATTTATGGGTATAAAAGTATAATTTTAGTGAGACAAGTTCATCACTTTCTGATTTTTTTAAAAATATAAATACAATATAATAATGTAAGCTTAGTTATATTTCTATTGAAACATAAGCATTATATTAATTTGAGATCAATTTTTCTTGTAATATTTCTCTTTACATGTCGTACCTGAATTTAAAGACGCTCACTGCAGCCCTGCGTGGTGTAAACAAAGTGCTTTGAATTAAAGATACATTATTCGGACAAGCGGTTATAATTGGCGCACTAAAATAAAGTGATATATACTCAGCAAAACATAAATTGATCATTCCTCTGTCCTTTGAAAACCGGCAAATGTATTTCCCCTATGAAATTGAAAATATTAATAATAATACATTTAATTAGAATTAAAATTCCCTTGTTTAAGAAATTAAGCGAAAAATAAAAATATTTTTTATTTAGTTTTAAATTGATATTATATTTTATCATTTTATTTAGAACTGGGTCTTGCTGCCCGTTCAGATTAAACTCATATTTGCCAATTAATACAATATACTAGGGATGAGTAAGGTTTACTCTAAGTTAATTGCACCAGCATTTACGTGGAGGAAGTGTGGAAGATCATTTAAGAATATACATCCTCAGTAAACCCGACCGGGATCTGAACACCGATCTCCCCTCATTGGCAGTCCAGTCTTTTGCAAAAGTGATGCCACCACTCTACCACTAAAGGGGTGAATATACATAAATACATACCTAATCACTCCATTCCCTTACAGGTAGGCAAGAGACTATGCATATAGCTTAAAAAAACTTCGTACTTAATCCATCCTCACTAACTTATCCACATTTCCTTATCATTGCATACTCCTTTCACTACAACAACATCATACAACAAGTCAGACATGCTCTGTATTCTACAAACTCTTAATGTTTCCCTTTTCCACACAGTCATCTATAACATTTAACCAAGTCTTATAATGCCTACTGCTTCCTTTTGACCCACACACTCTACCTTCATATATTTGCTTCATCATTCTATCCATACTCATTCTCTCAACATGCCCAAACCAACGTAAGACACTTCTACCACATTAACCTATTGGATTTCTTTTCAAACTGCACTCCTTCTGCGCCCATTCATTACTGACTCTGTCCATACGAGTTTTTCCACAAACATTTCTTAGATATCTCATTTCAACCGCATTCACCTTGATCTTGTGTTTCTCTACGTTTTACATCCATAAAACAATTTTGGTGCTTACATACTTTTATATACTTCCATCTTCGCCTTTTTGATACGTCTTCATTCTTTGAAAGTCCACATACATCCAACCATTCTCCCAGATGCATTCACCCGTTTGTCGATTTCACCATTTATCCTTCCATTATTACCAAACATTCTGCCAGATACACAAAGTCATTCAATTGTTCTAACAGTTTTCCATTTATACTAAGTTGACAATCATTTCCTGATCCGTCCTTCTAAAAAAAATATCATCCTCGTTTTTGAGACATTTATATGAAGATCCATTTCTGTCTATCGCCACTTTCAAATGATTTAATACATTCTGCAAGATCTGCACCTCACCTTTAATACGGCATCACTGCATATATAACAGCACTTTCACATTCACATTGTCCATTGGAACACAACCGCATCCTCACAAGCATCCCTCATACACTTATCAGGAAAACATTAAACAACCATGGGACCTATCACAACCCTGTTTAACACACTGTTCAATTCCAAACCATAATCTCAAAGCTCCAACTACCCTAACGCACGCTTTAATTCCATTATATACCATCATAATTGTATTAACTATCCATGCATCCACCCCAAGTCTCTAAGAACATTCCATAACAAACTCCTATTCATCCGATCATACGCTTTCTCCAGATCAATGAATGCACAGTAAATTTTCTTCCTTACTGCCACTGATTTCTCAATAACTTGTTGTATTGCAAATATCTGATCTTTCCTGCATGAAACCACATTGCACACCCCAAATCTTCCCTAAGTTTTTTCATGTATACTCGCAATTAAAATTATTCTAAAAACTTTTCCTGGAATACTCATCAAACTAATTGTCCTATAATTCTTACATTTACTCTTACTGCCTTTGCCTTTATACAAAGAAAAATAACAGCATTCTTCCAGTCAAGCTCAAGCTCAAGATATAGATAGGGTATAATGAAGTGGACCGGATAAAACTAGCTCAAGATAGGGATAGGGTGTAATGAGAAGTTCTGGATATAACTAGCTCAAGATAGGATAGGGTTTAACGAGTTGGACTTAATAAAACTAGCTCAAGATAGGAATAGGGTGGAATGAGGTGGAATGGAAAGAACGAGCTCAAAATAGGGATATATGGCGTACTTTTTTAAGTGCGACCAAAAACTTTCGAGATCCTAATGCCATAGAGTAAGTGAATATAAGAGAGGATTTTACTCCTGACAATGACTTGGGAAACCAACCTCCCCTCTTTCACTCATCACCCTTCTTATTTATAAATCTAAATTATTTTCCTCGTTTATGATTTCTTAAATGAACTACTCTGAGCATGAGATGAATACTGGATAGTTCAGTGTTAGAGAACTCGCACGCTAATCTAAGAGTCCTGAGCTCGATTCCCGTGTCTAGGTGTCATTTAATATATCTACGAACCTCTGGATGGGTGTATTGACTATACAATACAACAGGCTTACTGTAAGCATTTCATTTTATTTACGTAGTATTGCTTTAAGTATTTTGTAAACTGCACATTAAGCTGCGCACAGTAGTTTTCCTTCAAAAGTATACTGCATAAAATACTATGAATTGTAGGTAGAAATTAGATGTTTGAATAAATATGTATAATATATATAAGTACATAAAGAATAAACTACGTACGTACAAACAACAAAATCTCTTTTATCAAAATCCGAATCTTTTTATTCTCAGAAGGTCTCCATCAATGAGAAAGTTCACTGCAATTTTGAAAATACGGATAGTTTTACTGTATAGCTAGATAAATTATATCAGTCTTAAACCGATCAAATTACATTCGTTTCCTCGAAATAAATTGACAGAGTAAACAAATCAGGCACTTAGCCTTTGTTTAGTAAGATTCCAACAGATCTATTTATATTTTTATTTTCCTTAAAATGTAAACCAATTATTTACAACTACTATTATTTAGTATAGTTAAAATTGCTACAACCATTGATTAATAATTTACCACTGGAATTAAATATTTATTTGAACACGAACAAAACTTGTTTCTACTTCTGAATAACCAATTAAAAAGAACAGCTAAGCTAAGAAATTAACATACAGTCACAGAGATAGATGTTACATAGTCAATTATGAAATTCAGGTTCTTTAATTTGGTACATTATAGATATTTATTGATATTAAAAGTTTTTACTGTACAGGCATAGTATTTTATTTGCTTCATACTACAGAATAACATTTTTCTGGGAAATTTTGAACAATAAGTATTGGATTTTAGTTTACTAAAAGGAACTATTCCACACGCGAACTAAGTAAATTTTTCGTTACAAGAAGCTCTCTTATCACTACCATATCATAAACTATAATACTAATTTAATAATTCCACCTATTTAAGAATGAAAATAAGCTTGCAGTGGTTAACTCCCTTCCAAATTAAATATCGAAATAGCACAAATAAAATATTAGTAAAAAGCGTATTTTGTTCATAAAAGTGCATAACAACCAAGATTACCAAGACTATATATATTTGTCTTTTTTCTCTCTTTTTTTTAATGTGTAGTAAAGTAATAGTAACCTGAATAATTCCTCAGACTTTGTACTAGTATTAATAATGAATTTCTTTGAACTTTCACTAGTTTCCTGGATGTGCGATTTCGGTGTACCACAGTTTCCCTTTGCAGCTCGAACTTTGAGAAGAAAAACGGCTTAAGTGATACAGAGCTATTTTAGAAATATTGAACTACTAGAATTATTATAAGCCCCGCGTCTTACTAACCGTTCGGGTTATATGGACTTTACGCTAATGTGTAATGGTAGGGTGATTGTGAGATGAAATGAAGGACCTACAGTTTAACGTGGAATCCGAACCATGGTGGAGGCCTGGCATTCCCCACATTCACAAGATGTCAAGGAAGGGTTTGGTAATCAGATAAATTTGTGCCGGGACCGAGGATTGAACCTCGGGCCCCAGCACAGAGGTCCGACACCTTACCCCTAGACCGCCAGGCCACCCAACTACTAGAAAAATGATTTACTAAACTATAATATATTTACTTAGAATTCAGGGTGCTAATGCAATTCTGTGATATCTATTAAAGTAGTTCTACATTTCAAAAAAAGCACTACATTACTATTATATTTACCTTTTTATGGTCAGTAGAGTTTTAATGGCGAGATTTTCTTGTTAAGAGCCCGTTTTACCCCGTGGATAGCACCTAAATGACCTGCTTCACTAGTTTATGGTCTAAGGCAGGGATCTCCAAACTATGGCCTGCCACAAGACTATATCCAGCACGTTCCAAGATTTTATCAAAAAACAAAATAATTGTTTATCTTCGTTATTTATTAACCACACAGTTTATTTGACATGTCCAGTTTCTGTCCGCATGCATGCTTCCCTCCATGAAACCAAGCCAGAGTACTGTTGGAATTGCAAACCCTCATTTTCAGTCGCAGACGCCATTCCTTATGTCGACAACGGAACGGCTTGACTGTGACTTTTTTAGGTAGGTCCAAGTCTCCCGGCGGAGGGTTATCAAGTTCCGAAATATGTTACCTATTTTTTTTAAATAATGTTATTGACTAATTATTATAAATATAATTTATTACATATAAATTGATTCATTTCTCACAGAGAAGAATCAACGTCAATCACTTTAACCAAACACTGACTGACCTTAGAAAGTGGATTTTTTTCATAGACCTGACTGGCGATATGACTTGAATCTAAATTTGCATGTTGAAACAAATTTGATTTATGATCTATTTGCGCATGTTAAGGTATTCAGGGCCAAAATAATGCTACTTGAAGAACAGGTGAACATTACTAGTTTTTTAAATTCAATGTAGTCTGTTCTAAATACCAATGTTTAAATTGTTAATAAATAGATGTGTGGTGAATGATTAGTTTTAAAACTAATATTGGTTCATATTCCAAGAATACTGTGTTTTAGGTAACTCTTCTTCCCAAAGGCTCTACTTAACACAATGGGAAACCCCAGGGCTTGCTGCTTGAAAACCGCAAGGCAAGATAGGGAGGCTCTGATGACCTTGCCCAATGTTTAGGGGGTAGCAACCCATTCCAATTCCACTCGCCCATAAGTAATTGGCCAATGAGTTCGGTATTTACCTCCAAGGTCATGCTGTTCATTTATAGCAGACTAAGGGCCGGTTGCACAGACATCATATTGATTCTTCAATCACCGAATTGTCAATCAGCTTGATCATAGATCAAGAAAAATTTGGGTTGCAACAAAGTTAACTAGAGATCAAAAACCCTGATCACCTGACCACAGATTTGACCGGGGAATCAAATAAAACTAGCATGGCAACGTTGTAAAAAGTTCTATTTTTGAACAGCTGACTGTTGTAACATAGCCTAAATGTATACACCAGATTGGCTTTGTGAATATATATATTTTTTCTTTATTTGTTTTTGTTTAATTAATACACGTAAATTTGTTTGAAATTATTAATAGACGTTTGTATTAATTGTATTATTATAGTTAAGTTATAAAATAAGCTTTTTTATTGTCACTAAGCCTAACCTAAAATACTATTTTGTTAATTAATAAATTTGAACTTTATAGTTTCATCAACTCAATTGTTTTCACTGTCACTAAACCTAACCTAACACAATATTTTGTGAATCAATAAGTTTAAACTGTATATAATCATCAATTTAGCTGGTATTTTTATTTATACTAACCCTAATCTCAATAATTTTTCTGAATTTATTAATTCTAAAGTTTCACAGACTTATTTTACTGTCACTAAACTTAACTTAACATAAAGATTATAAAGAACAAATCTTATTTATCAAGAAAATAACAGTTACAGGTTATGTTAACCATAAACACACTGATCGGGTAATCAAACAGTTGATGGGAGAGAATTGGCTGGTTAACTTGACCAGAGATCTGATCGACAATCACGTCCTAATTGTTAATGGTGCAACTGAAAATGAGGTTTGAGACACTGATTGTAGATCAACATACAACTGATCTCTGATCAAGCCACTGATTATGTTTTGTGCAACCGGCCCTAAGCATTGTGCCAACTATTGAAAAAAGATTCAAGATTAAAATGTTTATATATTAAGCTGATTTAGTATAGTCTACACGGGAAGCGTGACTACTTGACCAACCCAAAATACTGGTTTGTATTAACTGAATTGTAATAAGGAAAACCAATACTGACAACCTGGGGGTAGCCATCCATAAAAAGAACTGATGCTCACAACGTACAAGGTGTCATGACAAATTTTGATTCAAAACAGATAAGAGGAACTTGTGGAAGTTTTGCAAGTCTAACTAAGACATCACTGCATTACAAGACCAAGGCTCGTAACGTGAAGACTGTATAACATATATACAGAGCAACATAGTCTCACTGACTAATATACTATGTATGAAACTAGTAATAAGACTTGTATCTCATTCTGGAGGACACAATATCTAAACAATAAAATTAACCTTTAACTTTAGTAGTCAACAAGACTTAAAGTTGGTCGACTGTCAACTCGGCATACTGTCAAAATAAAAGAGAATCTTTTCTGACTAAATACAGAAAAGTTAAAAAGGGGCAAATAGACATTGCCTATTTATTAACAACAAAACTGGTTTCTGAGTCAAGGAATCGTAGATTATTTTATGATACTTATATAATCGAAGTCTGTGGTCCTATCCATGGCTGCGGTGAAACCAACGGATCAAACTTGACAGTAGTCATCGAAGTTCGGCATCCTGTCCATGGTTGCGGCGTATCCGACGCCCTAAACTTCGTGGTCATCGTGTTCTTTGATGCGGTACGATGCAGAAGTTCCTCCTTCGACGCTGATTTGCAGTAAATTGGCTATATTGTGGATCTGGCTAGTGGTCTATATATACTTCAAAATCTGATGCGAATGGAGAAAAGAAAAAGGGGGATAAACTCAGAAATATAGATAAGGAGAAGGACGGATGAAGGCGAGGTGAAAGGGAAACAAATGAAGGTGAACAGCTTGCGGGGTGAGGTAAAGGTAAGGTTCGTAGACTCGCCGCTAGGTAGCTCCGGCAGCAGGGGTCTTGAGGTTGAGTCCACTCTAGACTTCTTGGCTTATATGAACTGGAAGAGGACACACGTGTTTGAAGCCGCCATGCTGTTGTTCTTTGAATGTTTTCTCCTAATAAGATGGTCAGAGAATCCGAGGGTATCTTAATACGGTGAGTAGAAACTAGAGCATCTTTTATTTAAATATATCTGTTTTAATTATGTTATTTAGGAACAGTTATTATTTTAACGAGAATTTGTGATATAGTTGTACTTTATTATATTTTCTTGTAAACAGCATGGCCAGTATATATAATTTTTTTATCCAACGTCATCCAGTGGCAAAGGGTATGCGTTAAAGTATTTTATTCATAAATCGGATAATATTAGTCCTCTTCTATGATGTCTGCTACAATATTTATCAAAAGACAATATTTTTAACAACCCTGTGTTTCTATTCAGGAAGATATGTAATTTCATGTGACTGCATTTAATCCGGGACAATAAACTTTGAGGTAAATTACTTTTCAAATACATTAATATTCTTTCTCCCTTGCGTAAATTAATAAAATATTGATATTTTATTTGTAGCTGTTCAATCTATCTGATTGACATGCTACAATGGCTTACATTCACTAGGTATATATATCCTGGCAAAGCAGTGATGGCTTACATTCGCTAGTTATATCTTAGCAGAGGAGTTTTGGTTTACGGTCAATAAAAATTAAGCATTTATTTAAAAAGGGTGTTTATTTGTTTTATTTTAGAACCACTCTACGCTTCCAGTAATGTCAGATGGTTGTAAATAAAACCATTGAATAATGAGAGTGGCGGTCATTACATGCCCGGTATGTACACTTTACATGACTATTTAAATATAAAAAACTTTACATCTAAAAATTGATTGTTATTAAATGTAAGAATTTGCAAATACTGAATCATCTGAGAGATCAATCACTATTTATATACACCTTCTCCTTGATGTTGTTTTTTAGTAGTCGAAATTTGTATCGAGAATCAAGTATTTAGGTAAACAAGCTTTCCTTGTAAAACCTGAAAAATAAAAACAAATTGTTCAACTAAAAGTTACGTTCCAAACTCAAAATCCTATTCCGCTTATTTAGTATCTGGTGGATTATTTTTTTTTACTAATGCCCACAGGTGCTAACAGTTTTTAGGTTATAACCAATTCCGTTGTTTTGTCATGCTCAGTGTCAGTGCGGAAAATGTTTCGCATAGGAAGACGAAAAACAAATCAAAAACTTTGCTCACTTATACAGTTTTGGGTATTTTGTCTTTACTTTTATCCAAAATTGGGATGTATAATCAGCAGAAGTTTCAACTCCATGTTGAGTGTTAATATTATTTATTTGAGGTATTTATCGTGCACTTTCTGACCCAACTGATTATATCAGCACATAAGAATTTCAAATGATGAGAACGAAAGGGCTACTAATTTTTCCGGGAAAGGTATTTTCACATAACTTCCAGGTTTTTTTACATGCCACAATAAACGTAGGACCAACGGCTTTACTTCCTTTCTGAAGGAAGTTGTTCTACAGGTTTTTTTTTTATCACTCAAGACAAGTCCGTTGAGCCCGGCTGGGTTTGAACCCACAAACATGGGCCTGATACACATCTTTTTGTTTCCGAGCATCACTTTATGGAGGATAATACAGTTCAAATGCTTATCACAAACGACATAGCAGTAACTTTTAGTATCTCGAGATTTTGTTTGCACTAATAGGCGATGAGACAAAGGCGGCTTTCCATTTCTTAATTAAATTATTAAAGAAATATACCATAAGTATAGTTCGCGGCCGGTCTGAAAAGATACACGGCCCGGCGGTGGGAAATGTTGCTTTAAACACAAGCACTGCACTGTGGTCATACAATTTAATGCTTCTGGCTCTCAAGAAACTGGATTGATTTGAGGAACAGGTAAAGATACGAATACTAACTAGATGCACAACAACTAAATTGTCCCTGTTGTTTACCCGTGCTCACTCCATGCTGATGCAGGTGCACATTTGCTAAACTACCTTCTTACTCTGTTGCACTTATCACCTCTTAATAATTATGGTAGCTAAATAAATTTAAAAAAATGCAGGTTGTGTAGCACACGTTTAAGTGTTTACATCTAAAGGACATTTTTATTTTATTTTGGGGGTGCTAGAAAATAAAATTTCTTTTGTAGATGGACATGTCTATCTGAATAGTGAATATCTAGGCTATATTTCTGAATGTGAAGCACAGATAACATTGTTACCTAAGTTAGGTTGTGTGTTTAAAAAGTGTACATTAAATACATGAATATAAATAGGCCTGTGTCATTTTTGACCAATTCACTGCTGCTATATAAACATAAAAAATAGTCACTCAGAATCAGCAATGCATAGTTTCTTCCCCTTATTCCAATTTATTTTCTTGCGATGGGCTGTGAAGTATTATCTTCTTTTTTCCCCTCTTCTGTGGCCCACAGTTGGTTTTTTCTCTGTTCATACTGATGCTAACTTTTTTTTTAGCTTGCACTTACTAAAATGTGGTCAAAATGAATGTATGTTTCAATAAAAAGCACCACGAACTGCAAGCTTCTACCTAAGGTGATGAGCTGAATGGAAGTACAAACAGCAAGAGAAAGCGAGAGAAGGATTAACCTACTCGTCTGCCATTCTTTCACTTCTCCTACCCCCTCCTACGTTCAGAGCAAAGTTTGACCGGTCCTTTGCCGAGTGATGGCGTTAGTGTACAGGAAATGATACCAGTTGCTACCTCTCAGGTTAATAATAATGCCAATAAATTTTGTGTTGTGACCCCTAATAAATTATATAATTCGATTCACAAATCTCCATTCTATGTTCCTATACCATTGCTCTGTCATTTCCCTAAGATTTAGGTATTTAACGATCAACTCAAATATCCCTTATTTTGACTTTCCTAATGGCAAAATTTCATATATTAAACTTATGTTGACATATCTCTCTTATTATAGAAACATAGAATAGAGCTTTGTATTCATTCAAGTGAAGACCAAACTTCGATACTACTAATAGTTTATCAAAATTGTGAGAGCTGAGCACTTGAGTTACACTGTCTTGGCTCCCCTATGCAGGCCTCTTAAGATTTTATATTGAAATTACTCATATTTCCATTCATCTTCAAATATTATTTTAAATTGGAATATTAAGGATATTTTGAGGATTACATATTAAATTTGGATGTATATTATGTATTTTTTTGAATAACAACTTAAAGCACCTCCTCACTTATAGGACATTTACAGCAGTAGATATTTGACAGTTAAGAAAAACATGTATATATACAGCCATTCACCAGTGTTGCAAATTTAATCGACTTTGTGGTTAGACCTAGCAACTTTTACGGCTCTGAAATGACTAATATTCATTTTTAGGGCCTAGCGACTAATCTGGCGACTTTCTTTAATTTTCTGTCAAGTTGAAGTTAATTATTTTAAATTTTAATGCTTTAGGATTTTATTTTTGAACTATCATACTGCAAGAGCATAATGCATTGCTTCATTCTACAGAAGAACTTTAAACTATATATGTAATTCACAAATCACAATGACATTGTTCCAGGTCTCAATCCACTGATTACATTCAGTTCAGATTAATGTATGCATTTTTGATTTGGAAACAAATATGATTACTTTTAGTTTTTTATTTAGTGATAATCTAGCGACTTTCTGGTACTAATCTAGCTACAACACTTATATAGTCATGGCACACTGCATTCCCCAAGTCATATGATCTGCAAGACTATATTATGTTGATTTGTTGTGGCGTTTGGCGGTCAAACATTTGCACAAACAATTTGTTTTAAATCAATTATTAACAGTTTTTAATTTAAACATGAACTTATGAAAATAACAATTTGGATGTTTCTTTTTTGTGGATGTGATATTTGTGGTTCACTTAAAAATGCTTTTAGATAGGACTTCTAAAATGTGGTGTACCCTTCAAATCAAATGGCAAACCAGCCGAAAGAAGTGTGGTTGATGACCGTTATACAAACTGTCAAAGAAGTTGTGTTCTAACGCTGCTTACATAAAAAAATATTTTGGTGGGCAGTTATAAACAGAGATAACAAGTGTGAATATAATCCTTTTAAGCTATTATTTCATGTATCGTAATATCTCTTGTTGCACCAACCACAAAACAAAAATAAGTTTTTTTTAAATATATTTTGTTCTTTCAATAAGTGAGGAAAACACTAATTATTTATCATACACTAATTCTTAGGGAAGAATTATTAAAATCGTTTGATAACACTTTTTTATTGATAATATATTAGATAAGCAATTTAAAAAAAAAAGAACCGTCTGCTAGTTATCAGATACCACCCTTCCAACCGTGGATGCCCAATATAGGTATATTCTGTAACATAAATGGACAAGAAAAATAAATATTAATTTGTTAATTGGCAGTAGATTTGATATAAAGGTAAATATTTATGTAGGAAACTGAATACTTGACTACCTAAGGAAACCTTCAATTTTTTAGTTGCATTTTGTAATATAGTCTATGAACAAAGGTACAGGAAATATGAGTAGAAATAATATATAAGAGAACCAAACACAATATGGTTTTAACAAAGAAAATAAAACAATTCACATTTTACAATGTTTGCCACCAAACGAAGAGGTAAGGTTGCCTCTCTATAAGATTACTGATAGATTTTCTTCAATCAGCAGCCATTACCTCTTTGTACCATAACTGCAATGTAAAGTGTGACCTATGTTATTTTATTGTTTAAGCAAGAGTGTGTTAATCCACTTTTGTAAGTTTCAATCTGTTACAGTGAAAACCCATTTTTAGTTAGAACGTGTTCTTACTAGTTAAAACTAGATTATACTAAATACCTTTGTTACTAGAATTTAATGCTGGTCAAAAATGAATGTCAGTTAAAACTGGTTTTAACTAAACAAAACGGGTTTTGACAAAATGACTCAAAACTGTTTCGACCCAGGTCAAGGTTAATTTAGCTTACACGTGACGTATTAGAACGATTCTGATTCAATACACGCTCTTGTAGAAATCAGTGATAATATAATTATACCAATTCCTGATGTTGACAGAGTAAAAGCAGATCTCTGTAATATTATTGGAGTGGTTCTTCAAAAGAATGAACAGGGTTTGCACAAGATTGGAACGAAATATGGGATTTCGATAAATTGTATGGAGTTATGTATTGTTGAATTGATTCATAATTAGGACGAATGTCACGAAATATGGGATTTCGATAATTGTATGGAGTTATGTATTGTTGAATTGATTTCAATAATTAGGAAAATGTCATCACAAACACTTTCGGTGGCTCCTTGGTTCAAAGCACTGAAAATGTGCCATTGTTTAATGTTGCTAACTATGCAAGTAATTGATTAATGTTTTAAGGTTGAATATTTTTATTGTAATATGCATAGTGCGTAAAAGCTCCTATTAAATACTTAATCGCTTTTTAAGTAAGCTAACTACATGTGCTTTTTCAGGTCCGAATTTGACGTGTCCAAAGAAAAATTCTTGCTACTAAGAAGTGCCAGAGACAAATTTATTTTTAAGAACTACTGCCAAGACCGCAGCCTGCTCCTCCCATTTTTTCTTGGCCTCTCTTATTGTCTTTAACCTACTACTTAATTTCAAATTTTTTTTGTCATCCTCATTACAATCCCATAACATGTCACTAGTTAAGAGTGAAATGTGGGAATCCTGTTTTGTCAGAGTTTATTATGAGGTACACAAGCATGTCAGTTCCCATGCTTGCGCTGGTTTCTCACTTCATTTTCAACCTTGAATTATTTGACACTAAAGTGAACTGATTCTTGCTTGTCGGTATTTTGATTATAAAACAAACCTCTGTACAAACCAAATCTGGGTTTTTCGACAAAAAATATTAGGCTGCGCATTTAATGTGAGTGCAGTTATTGGACAAATCCTTTCACTAGATTCTGGCCAATACAGTAGTTGTGAAATCTGTCTTTCCTAGTTTCTTGTATAATCAAATTCATGTGGATAATCACGACTCAAATTTTGCTAAGGACATGTATAGGTGAAAAGACAAATAAAATCACACGTTGACCTTTAGAATTGATACTAGCTAAGACAACCCAGTTTCTCCTTATATGCTAATCAAAAGTTTAATTTGCCTGGCCTTCCCTTGTTCTCTCTTAAATCTTGTCAAAGTTTCTGCTCTATATAAAACTATGGGACACAAACTACCTCTATAGAACTTCTTTGTAACATGAACAAACAAAACCATGTATTTCACCAGTTTTTTATTACCATGGAATCTGATAAGTGTGCATGTTGTGTATTTTACAAATAATTAAAGCTTCTGTGTATAGCAGCTATGTAAATTTAGATTGTAAATTGTGACAAAATACAATTTTATAAATTCTAAGGGTTGGAAGGACCTTTTCAAAAAAATAAAATAAAGAACTATAAAAACTTATATTTAATGACACACTAATACTAGAACACACATTACAATAAATGTGTTAAAACAATATGCAACCTACATCATTTCAATTCCAGACAACTTATTTACAAAGCAGTGAAATAATAAAATAAATATTCACAAAATTTAATTATTAAGAGTAAAATAAAGACTTTTAAACAAAGGGAAATTTCACAAAATAAAAACGGGTGTGCATCCACAAAACAAATACATAATGGTACACACAAAATGTTTAATTTATTTCTTATTACATCAAAATATTTAGACAAATTATTATTTAAACTTTAAAGTTACTATATCCCAATAAAATACTTTGCTAAATGACCAGTTTTCTAGTGTCTTTCTTCAATTGATAAGTACATTAATGTTTTCATTTTTATGAATTATAGCTTTTGTTGATTTTTGCATGAAACTAAGTTAATGACTTAACAATTCTTCTGCAGTATTTAAGACATATGGAGATCACAAATAAGAAGCAAATCTTCGATTTGTATGGGGCTGTGCAAATTAACATTTCAACCATAATCCTTTTTAATATTAATATTTCAAATTTATTTAAAGTATCTAAACATTACATCAGCAAGGATTTTTGGGTTAGTTTGGGCTGTAAAAACACTAATTTGTCTGTTTATTTATTAGAAATTAATTCTAAATAGTCTGCAGTAAAGTAGATTTTTTAAATTATAGAATTGACCCATCATAAATTTCATTCAAATGATCAGTGTTTTAGTCCACAATTACCCATGACAGTTATAACATTCATCGTAAAGTCAAGACAAACGCACAATAATATGAATTAGTTGTGCTTAATTAAAGCAGCTAACACATTTCACTGGAATTATGTCATATGTACACACACACAAAATACTACTAAAACACCTTTGGAATCAAATTCTTCTCACTACTTAGTTTCGTCCTGTTTGTACATGTTGTCACTTGGTTTGGTGCATAGATATCCTATGCAAGATGCACCGACTGGAGGGCAGAAGTCATAGCTGATGTTAACCTTTACACACCAACACCTGAATTTTAAAAAAAAAAAAAAAAAAGCCTATCAGTTCATAGCACCATTTAAAAAGAATTTCAAATTTTAATATAACTGAACACCCTGGCTCAGTTTGTAGTGTGTCTACTGAAAAAGGGTACCAAGTTTGATTCCTTGCATAACCAAAAAAATCATCATTGATGAAATATGGGACTACCCTTTCTCAGTCATGAATTAAGGGCCTGGGAATGGATAATGTGCCTGTCTTAGCAAGCCGGTATTGGAAAATACATGGATTGAATAAAAAATAAACTGACGCCAAGTTCAAAGGGTGGAAAGAGTATCGCTTTAATACCCCTTATTGGTGGTTCAAACGCATTGTAATCATGGGACAAACTTATTAACCAGGACACAAATAATTGATTGAACACACAGCCAAATATATGAAAGTTATAATTAGTGGACAGTAACAAAAACAAAATTGTATTTACTGGTATTTACAATTTTTATTTCCTTTTATTTCATCATTTTTTCTCACGCTCCAAATTCAAATTTCTGGTTTGTATTTAACAAATCAATATTAGATATGAAGAAATCTGATATTTATCCAAATCAAACAAAGTTTTACTTACAATTTTGAAAGAATTGTCTGAAAGTTAAACAAATAACTAAAATGTCATATTTTAATCTAGCACAAAAAAGAGAATATTCCAATTTCATTATGTCAATTAATAAATTGGACTTCACACACCCCTAAAACCTCAAAAGTTCTTAAAAAAAATATTTAAATTAAAAACTAATATCAAATGCAGTTAGGATTTTATAATTCGTATAGGTATTTTAAATAAGTTACTTTTCTCTTCTCTTATATGGGTAAATTTAAGAATCTGACAAAATATATGTATAACAATGCACCTTCAGTGAGAGAGTTCAATGAAATCATATATCATAACATAATTTTCATCATGCAATGCATTTTAATTTAATAATTCTACTAACAAATGAATTAAGTTAAGTGAAAAACTCACCCAAATGAACACAGAAGAAAATAATCAAGCTGGTTTTACCGGCCTTCAACTGTAACAAAAACAAGAGTAAATTTTTTATTATTATTAAGAGCAGAGGGATTCTGCTAAGAAAAAAAGATTTAGAAAATTCTTATTTAACTTGAAAACAAATTAACTTTTGTTTTACATTCAAAATAACACAGTGAAAATATAAACTTTAGTCACTTTAGTTTGCTGCCAATAGATGAAGAAAGGAAATGGCAGACTCTTTCTTCAAACAATTATTAAATTACCAACAAAAAGTTTTTTTTAAAAGTGGCAGACTTTACAGTTTTCGAAATATAATTTGAAAGTTTATCAAGGAAAGAATTATGTGACTAAAATTGTTTATAAATGGTTATATATTAATTAACAAGCAATAAAAATATAACATCTAAGACAAAACAGTAATTTACCATACTGGAGTCATTGATTAAAAAATCCTTAAGATTAAAAACATATTTTAACATGATAATTAATTAAACAGGTGAATATTATGATTCCTTACAAATGTTAGTTTAAGCTGGTTTGAAAAAAACTTTAATCTTTTGATATGTGTATGATGCTATATGTTATATTTATTGTTTTAATGAAGTAAAAAAGTTGTAATGATAGTGAAAAGCATCTATGAAGATAACAGTTGTGTTAAGATGGAGTGGGAGGAAGAAATGGTTGAAAAAAAAAAAAAAAAGAGGGGGGATACTGATGCATGGGAGTGCTGTCTAACCATTACCTATTTGTAATGATAATGGAAATGCTCATGAACAAAGTGTCAGGAAAACTCGAGGAGGAGAGAATGAAAGTCACGATATTTGCTGATGACATGATATATGTGAAAATAAGGAATCACTATATGACTAAAATGAGGAAGTGAAAGAATGTGGAATTAAATTTAGTACAGTATGGCATAGGTGTGAAGTGATGATAAGAGGATAAGGCCTAGTAAAGCTAAAAAGTTGGATGGAGTAGAGCTGATAAAAGAACAAAACGTAAAATATCTTGGAAGAGTGACATGAGGCGAGAAGATTTAATGAGAAGAGGACAGCAGGGAGAGTTGTTCTATAGGCGTGTAAAAGACCTTTTATGGAGAAGATAAGTGCCCTTGAAGTATAAGGAGGTGTTGTACAAGGCGTACTTTGTACCCATTATCACATATGCAAAGAAAACATGGACAATGAATGTAAATGTTGGCTGTCACGAGGAAAAGAAATGAAGTTACTGGGAAAGAGTGGGAATAGAGAAAGTGCATGAGATGGTATGAGCACATGAGTGAGGATGAAAACCCAAGAGGATGCTAAAGAAAATTATGAGAATTCTGTAGGAAAAAGACTGCAAGAGAGGCCAAGAAAGAAACAAGCAGCTAACATAAAATGTGGAGGTGAGAGGGAGGAATGGAAGCAATTTAAGGATAAAGACTGGCGGGAGGATAGATAAAGATGGAGGCATTTTACTAAACTGAACCAGCCATAGGTTGGAAACAGTTGATGCTTAAAAAATTAAACTCTTTTTTTCTTCTTATGATAAATGTGTTATTTCCTTGTATACAATTTTTTGACATTCCTAAAAATAAAAGATTTCAAAATTACAGATTGGACTAAGTTCTATCAAATTCTGAAAGACAGCTCTTAGTGTAAACAAAGTATTCAAAGTTTGTGTAAATGATACAAGAAAACTTATCACTTACTGTAAGAAGATAGATCAATTTCATCAGGTAGTTCCGTTATGTTGACATCAAAACGATCTTGTACATCATTTAATATCTTAGCATCACCCTCATCACTAACAAAAGTAATGGCAAGTCCCTGAAATAAGAAAATAATCAATAAGACATTGTCTAAATCCACAATACTACTTTATGGTTCTAAGACATTAGAATATCAACACTTTATAAAGATTATTAACGTTGAATGTATCAATACAAATTGCCAAAATTAGATTTAACTTACACTCGAGAATATGGAATGGTGATGTTTAGTATGAATATATCCACTGAGCCAGGTGTGCTATATTCTTTGATTTAATTAGTTATAATAATCACTAGGTGTCAGCACCACACTGATTTTTGATCATTGCTTTAATTCCTCCCCTTCACCACTAATGGTTTTGGGCTTGATTGTCCTGCCGTTCTCATCATTATGTGAATTAAGCGTCTCTAGCCTCGGGGCACACAGCAATGATTCTCTCATGTAAAATAATTACTCGTCAAACATGATGTGGGTGCCCTAGCCATTATCTCTTCCCCTACAAATATTCTCAATCAAAGTTTGCAAAGGTTAGTTTACAAATTTGTTTTGTTTGATAATTTAATGCATGTGTAAAAAACTTCTCTTAACATACCACACTGGTGACGACTAAAAATGAAAGATCACCCGGTTAAAGGAATTCAAGAATCACAACACTACTCTTCCCCCTTTTCACAAGGTAAATTCTCTTATTTTACATTCTCACTTTCAATTATTTAAAATAATGTCTATTAAATAAATAACACATAAAATAATGCTCACTTTTGTACCAAAACGGCCTGCTCGTGCTACTCGATGCAAGTAGGTATCAGAGTTCTCTGGCATGTCATAATTGAACACAATGTTCACTCGTTCAATATCCATTCCACGCCCAAATAAATTTGTAGCCACCAGAATTCTCTAAAACAAATAAACATCAAATTATAACCCCTCAAATAAATGAATATAACCTAAACACAATATAGCGCCTCATATAGGCTTGCAACACAATAGAGTACCTCATAAATTAATAAAGCTTGCTTGATGTGTAACACTTTTGGGATGATTAGTGCTGACTATAAGTTTACAAGTAGGCATTCTCGAGTTTGGTTGTAAAGGTCGAGCTGAATGATCGAAGTTTCAAGTCGAGTGGCAATGAATGTGTAGGAATAGGTACAGTCTTGGTCACAAAAAGAGGCCGAATCTCAGTAGAACTTTAAGACTGAAGACCCAGCCACTTTTTGTCACCGGAACTGTACAAACAAAATATATTCTCTTCTCATAAATCTCTTCTTACAATAGCTACACTTAATATCACACAGTTCACCTTTTGTGTCTGACATCAAACAATGCCAGTCTATCCCAGTGAAACTATAACTTCAAAGATTCTTCCACTCACTGCCTTAATATTTTTTTTTCGATTCCAAAAAAAGTCTTCAATTATAAGATAACAAGTTTGAGTCAAGTTGCAAACACTAAACGTACAGGTAAAGGTTTTTTTTACCTTAAAATTTGTCTTTCAACCTAGAATATACAATTTAAATAAATATCTATTTCCTAATTATTACATTTGTGAAAAGTGTTAATAGCAAAGGTTTACATAGTGAAAGATAAAAATTAATTATTCAGTACAAACTTATCTTTCATTTCACATTTATATTACCTTATTAAATATATAAGAATTTACACTATCAAAGCCTCATTATGCATTGGGCAATACATTCTTGTTGTAAATTTTTATTAAAAAGCTTTGCATAAAGTTAATACAAAATTAGCATAAGCATCAAGGTAGAAATAAATTAGTCATGAGTCGAAATTATAAAAATAAAGTTAACATTTTTAACTGTGGTAACTAAAAACAAAAATCATACTTGTAATGGCATACTTTTGATATAAATTTGTTGTTAACACTTCTCTGCACCCACTGAGGGGAACTGAGGGGGAAAAAAAATTGCCAGCTATCTGTTAAGTTGAGAAATGTAGTTTTATAAGAAAGAAAGAAATTCCTATATTGGCCCAAATGCCTCGCACATAATACAACCATGAAATTTTCAAGTGTTCTACATGAAAAATAAAAGGTAAATGGGCTGCGCATATAATACAAGAACAGGTTTTAGAAGGACATATTTAGGAAATAAACATCACACTATGTTTAGGTCCAATACAGTAAAAATAAGTGAAATATACCAATATTAACTAAGTAGTCTAAGCATTTTAAAAATTAAATCAACATTTTGGGCAGAACTATAAATTTATTCTGCTATCCTTAAGTTAAATACAGCTTTGGGATGCAAGAGGGTGTATTTTCAGGTCTAGGCCTAGGTGGAAATTGCCCCCCTAACCAAGAAGTTATTAAGGATGATTAATATTAAAGACAAAAATAATGAATAATAATTCAACAAAAATAATGTATTTTTAAGGCATGTATTGTGACATCATGTGCAGCAGGTTGTTTATCTTTAACTCAAGTGAAAGTGATGATTTTAATTGAGTAAAAGTTAAATGATAAAGAAAGCTCAGATATTGAATCAAATGAACCGAAGAAATTGTTATATACAAAGTGCATCAACAAGTGCTTCTGTAGCCCTAAACAATCTTGTGCGTAGTAATGATTAACACTGCTGCTGGGAATGGATAAGTGAACAAAATTAACCTGATGTCTATGATTATTGAAAAGTTAAGATTATAAAACAATAATTTGTCAAGTATGTCTAAGGTTACAATCAATAATAGGCATACCTAACAAACCAGTGTAATTGATTTAAATGCAAGTCCCCCATCTGTAAAAAAATATTCAAACCAATGACTAAAATTATTTTAAAATTTAAAATAAATATGCTTACATGTAATCAAAATTAGTCGAGTTGCCCCCAAACACATTATTCCAACTATTTCTTTCTTGCTTATGGCAATTTCTTAGAAAATTAGCAACTATATTTTGCTTTTCCATTTACAAAATCTAAAAAGTGAGCCATGTGCAGAAATTATATTTAAACTTTGGGAAATGACAATTACCCGCAGAGACATGACAAGAAGGATTTAAAAATCAATTTACTAATTTAGGCCTATGTATATTTTTTAGTCCAAACTCAGGCTTCACAATTGTATCAATTACAATTAACACATTAACAAATAATGTAAACTTCATTCACGGTAGGAATTACTCTCTGAAAGGTCTTTTTTCCTACCAATATCCTACTATATAATAGATTTATGGTAGGGAAAAAGGCCTTTCAGAAGTCAATTCCGACCGTGAACAGACAATATGATAAATTTGGAAGTTTAAAGCAATTTGATTAGAAAGAAGACAAATTTGATAGTGTCAAATTAGTCACATATGGGTAGATGTCAAAAATATTCTTATTCTATTTTTTATTTTAGTTATGAGTCTGAACAATAATTTTAAATTTCATAATATTTTAGAATTTTGGAAAGGAAAAAATAGTATACACAAGCATATTTAAATTTAAATGTATATAAAGTTTTCCTAGTAATATCTCACTAATTATTTGTCTCAAGTGCTGGGTAAAGTTTCAATGTCGGTAAAATAAACATAGGCCTAATAAAAATACTATAATATTGTGTATTTTTTAAACAAGAAATTTTGTATGAACATAAATTAAACAATAATTTTTATGATTGACAATTAATTCATGGTATGAATTTTAAAACACCTTGACAGATAGCCATCAAAATATTTAACCTAATCTGAATTAATAAAAGTGAGCCATTCTTATCCATATGAATACTAAAAACAGTTTAGTTACAAAATACCACACCAAAGACTGTTCAAACACCCAGGAAGTTTAGTTTTTCCTTCCAACTTTTTAATAACGCGGGCATGATTCAAAAGTAAATTTATGTCATTCCAAATAATGAGATTAAAGTAAAAAATTGGTTTTGGTACAAATGTGTGGAAAAGGAGTATTTCATGCATATTTTTATGTATAAAATCCAGTTTGTCATTATTTTTCTCTAAAACCATGTTATCCTGTACTAAATATCTACAGGGATTGATATCATCAATTATATGTGATGTGTTTTATGTTTATGATGGATCTCAGTTGTGTTTACTAGGTGGTCATAAAATAGAATCATCAGAAGCTTTGGTAAATGTGTGTACTTTTTGGAAGATAGGGTTAATTTAACATTGTTGTAACTTGACTTAATCTTGATAGTGCCTACTATTGCTAAAAGTATCGCAATCTGATCTGATCAGCTCCGCCTACTATCGCTAAGAGTACTACGATCTAATCTGATCAGTTCACGTTAAAAGTACCAGAGCCGATGAGGTCGGCTCTCCAGATTTGAGCTAGTTCTCACTTTATCTAATAGTGTAGTAGTGGCATATATCATTGGAAAGAGAACATTTCCCTCTATTAAAACCCTAATTAGTTATTGGAACTGGGAAATTAGTACATTTACAATGGTGGATGGTCACATACTCAATGTGCTAAGTGCAACGCTGGTTTACATACGAGCTGCATGTAAAATGTAAGTGTGGCTCACATTCATACTGATGTAAATAGTTTTATAAACAGCTTTCAAATGTACGGGTTACATTGTTCCTACTTTATAAAAATATGCTATTTAGATTTTCATGTTATGTCATGTGAATGAAAAGATTTCTTTACCACTTTATAAATCTATATTGTATTTTTTTAAATGATTAAGTGATTAATTTTTCTTGTATAAAACTAAATGCACTGCAACAAAATGGTATTGAAATTAGCATTAGTTTTGGGGTGCAGAGGAGGGGAAATTAGAATTAAAATTAAATTTTAATTCAGAAATTAATTAGTTTTAGTTAAATTGTATTAATTTCTTATAATTAAAGAAGAGAACATATGGATTAAAATGATAGAAAAATCAAAATAATTGTTTCATAAATAGAGGTTTGAAAATTTTTCTTGGAAACCCTCACAAAAATTAGGAAATAGCTGTGGCATTCTATGCACACAAAACCTAACAGGCCTGACACTTTGCGTACAAATTGTGGAATAGGCATGGCACTAATAAGGTTAATATAAATTTTCCACAAAAAAACTGGTCAAGATCTGGAATAAGCACTGTTGACCCGTTGAGTGACGTCAGAGTGATGTGCAAAATATCTGCTAAAATTGCCAGCGTCGCTCAATCCGATCCCATGTTTTTGGGCTCTTAGTTCAATATTAAGTCAACAGATGGGATAGATTTTATTTCCACTGCATTCTCGTATGTTCAAGCTGCTTTTTTTTTGTCTTTACACTTAAAAAGAGTTTCGATATATCGAACATGATAATTATTTTCTAACTTGATGAGTTTTATCTTTGGCCTTGTTTGTAAACATGGCTACTAAGAGAATGATCAATTTGTTAGTGATTCTGAATTTGTAAATAATGAAACTGAAGAGAGAATGATCAATTTGTTAGTGATTCTGAATTTGTAAATAATGAAACTGAACAGGAATAATATTTTAGTGAAAGTGAAAGATCGGAACAAGTAGAAGTGGCAACTGACATTGATACGGCGAGTGTGAATAAATACGAGTGATTCCTAAAGGGATGAAATAAATCTTGAAGATCAGGATAATCCACCCCAAAAAGTACCAGATTAGAAGTTCCCTCCCCACACCCTTCTGATTTCAAGCCTATTATTTATTTTAGACTTTATTTTACTATAACCCTGCTAAAGTCGATGGTCACTTAAAAACAGCACTATGCATAACACAATTTTAGCGTAAAATCTAAAGTTGTTTTTTTGGGTAAATTTTTTATTTACAGTTTTTTGTTATTTCAGTGATGTATTCTATTTCAAGCTATTTAAATTTTCAAGGCTAGTGATTTTTTTATATTTAAAATTTAAAAATTATATGTAGAATTATATCATCTGATTGAAAAGCATGTTAACTAATTTATGTAAAATTTTGAGTGCAAGAAGTTCAAAGATTAATAAGTTATTGAAATTTAAACAAAATCCTGTATTCTTCAGCAAAATAGCTTGGCACTTTAAGCACATTTTTTTGTCATTTCTCTTGGCACTAA
The DNA here is from genome assembly GCA_039000515.1 of Timema cristinae. Taxonomy (NCBI): domain Eukaryota; kingdom Metazoa; phylum Arthropoda; class Insecta; order Phasmatodea; family Timematidae; genus Timema; species Timema cristinae. Next base: position 18,059,519 of record JBCFYV010000024.1, on the reverse strand, counting down.
TAGCCTATGTAATGTGATGATTGATTTTTAACATGTAAATGCAACGAAGCCCTATAAAAGGATAAAAATATTACTACCAGATCTATTAAGTTCTAATAATGTGTGGCAGATATAGACTCACTGCGACATCACAAGCGGTAGACACCCAATTCTCATCAAAATCGACCCAGAGAACAAGGCAACTAGGCTTGGAAGACCAACACGAACACATCTAACACCTGAGCCAGACGACAAGTAAATGAGAGAGGCTTCATTCCAGAAGATACCAATAGTCATAGGCTAGCGCTAGCAGTCGGGTGGAGTGATGTCTGGTGATTACCACCCCCTCTTCATAATTTGATAAAACCTTGCCAAATTAGTCCCACTGGTATACTCGGTTCACGTCAATCTATTATATTGTAACCACTTGTCGTAAGAACTGCTGGAAGATATTCACAGCATCTTCTAGGACAACGTACTGAAAACCATGATGGTTGAGGCGTGTCTCACCCCCTAGCCTCTGAGCAAGCTACGGTGAATATTATAAGTAACGAGGATGTCATAATATTTTGTTGAGCTTTCAGCTCTATTATTCCAAGTATTTATGACCTAGTTTTTGGTATGTCAATTCAACTGACTTGATTCTTTATGGCTTCAAGGCATTGTTTATTTTGTTGAGCCTTGAGCTCTATTGTTTAACGTCCAATCGTGCCACAAAGTGGCTAAAACACTCACACGGCCAATCCACTGGCACCAGCCAAAGCTAGTGTTTTAGTTATTTATATTATTACTCAAATGTCACCACAATGACTATCATAAATATGAAGATCTAGTTAGTATTTTCTATAATGTTTATAAAGATCTAGTTAGTTTATTTCCTATAATGTTTATAAAAATATTTTTTTAACAGATGAATTTATTATTTATTCTCACATGTTTACATCGTGGCGCAATTAAGTTTCTGGCTTCCGTGTTTCTCTTTATTTAATTTGTATTGTTTTTGCAGCTGATATTTTATTTTCATTCCCAAGTTTATTTATTATTTGTGCTTATTTCCTTCATAGTTATTTTTATTGTAGTTATCTAGGCCTAAGTTTTAGGACAATAGTTTGATTTGATTTTTATCTCAGCAATGGCTGGTCCAAGTGCTAGGCTAAGTGACTCAGCTATATTATATTATTCAGAAACTATCTACAGTGACTTTGTGTTCAAGTGAGTGATACCACTAGTGACTAAAGTAGCCTAGATATTACGACTTCATAGAGTGTTTTTCCAAACACACAGGGTCTAACTCAAAATTGTAAGTACTATACCGTATATATGATTTAAAAAAAGTCATATAGTTTAGATTCAAAACACCAAAATTATATAAAATTTTATAGAAATAAATGTCCTCTCTTGCAGGATGACTGATGAAGGAAGACGTGAAAAAAAAAGATTTTTTTAACTTGAATAATAAATGTTATTCAAGTTTTCAAAATTTTATATTTCAATTATTATTTTATTTTTTCAAAATATTTGAAGTCAAATTATCAATGACATTTTTTCCCCTTAGATCGTCAATGTTTATTGTATAGTTGTGATTTTTTCCATTTGTATACATTGAAAACTTTTTCAATGGGAAAATTTAAAATGTTTAGAAGTAAAATGTTAAAATTAGTCCAAGTTTTTTGGATAAGCCAAGTGAAAATGTGTTTGAGTGCAGGGTTAAATTAGGACTGAATTTGTGTGGTTTAGTTCTTTATAATTTTAATGAAGTGTAATAGCTGAAATCTGTCAGCAGGCAGGAGTAAAATCATGTATGGTAACTCTGAAATTAGATTTGATTATAGCTACTATTTTAAATTACTGTGGAGGTGATGCCTTTCGTCCTATCTGATGGATTTGTCCTCTTAACGAGTTACAAGCTTTCTTATTCACACTCACACATGACATATGTGAAGGTCATATAAGGTGTAGTTAGGTGCTTCACATCTGATGCTCCAATGTCGAGCTATTTGTATACGTTCATATTCCTATGTTTAAACACTGGATGGTTTGTTGGTTTCTAACTGTAATTCTATGTACTTCTTATCAACTTTTTGAACATTAATAAACTGATTTGTTAAACTTGTAAAATATTCCCATTCTTTGTTCCTTGTAATCAACATTTGTATAGCAAATATAGTACTTATAAAAAGATTTGTAAAGAAATTAACCAAGTAAACATCTTTCAACTATAAATTATCATGTTGGACAAAGGATAAAAACAGTCAAGAGGGCAAATTAAAATTGAATAGTAATGTAATAATAATAATATTTAGCAGCACATCTTAATACCCGTTCGGTTTATACGCTTTAAGTACTAATTACGCTAATGGATAAGGAATTGGGAAGATTCAATTAGAGGAAGTGAACCAACATTTGCATAGATGGCGAGTGGAAAGCCATTTATGAAAAAAAAAACGACCGAGATTCGAACCTCAATTTCCCCGTCCTCAGCAGTAGAGCTCAACACGACAAGAGCGTTAGCCAACTACGCCGCAGAGGCGGGTAATATAGTAATGTAAAAATGTCTTATGTAATAAAAAAATAAATTTTAAAATAAAAGTATTTTATACACTGAACAAATTTGGTGAAAATGTATCTAGTTATAAGTAGAAAACAAAAAACACTTAATAATAAAATCCCTATATCCAAACATATTTATTAACATTATATTACCCACTTCGGTGGCCGCATGGTCTAACGCGCTACCCTCATGTTAGACTAGACTGCCGAATATGGGGAGATCAGGATTCGATCCTGGTTGGGTGCAATTAAGGTGTTAATGTTCTTTATTCTTTCTCAATGGGGTTAAATTTAAGAACACAAAATATATGTATAAAATGATGCATCTTCAGTGAGAGAGTTCAATGAAATCATATTTCATAACAATTATTTTCATCATTTAATGCATTTCAGTGTAATGATTCTTTAAATCATTTCAAGTTAACTAAATTATTTTTGACAAGTGAACATTAACTTGCAGAGTCGCTAAAAACAAAATAAAAATTGAACATACATCTGTATTTTAATTTCAATATTTTTATTGGCAAAGCTGTGTGTTTATATGAAAATATTTTTTTTTTCTTTGCCAGTGGAAAAACCTACCGAGTGAAAGGCATAGTTAAAGAAAAAAGTATAGAATTGGACTGTTCAGATTTAGCCAGCCACAAGTCATCTTTATCCAGTGTACCAATCCAGATTGTATTAACTCCTGTTTATATTTCTATTCACCTTTCCCATAACCACTTAAATTGATAGTAGTCTTACTCGCCTAAGTGACTTAGTTGGCTAACGCACTAGTTTCGTGTTGAGCTTGGCTGCTGAGGTTGGGGAGATCGAGGTTCGAATTGCCGTCTGGTGCACTTGGGGTGTATCCTAAATGGTTTTCCACACTAATGTGGGTCACTTCCTTTAAATTCAACCTTACAAGTTTCTGATCCCTTAGTGTGCTAAAAAAATATACTTGGTGGTTATAATTTTATATAGTGGATTTGACACCTTAGCTCAGGTAGTAGCGTGTCTACTGAGCTAATGACCCAGAGTGTGATTCCCAGCATGGTCGAAAAATGTACCATTGGTGATATGTGGGTTTACGCTTTCCCAGTGTGGACTTAATGGCTATATTGTAGGGTTTGCCCTTTCATCTTTCATTCAATGTTTAATCTATTTGATGTATATTATGATGAATATTTTGGTTCATACGACATGGGACAGATAAATGTAAATATAGTCATTTGTTTTTTATATGGCAGAAGTTTTCCTAAGATATTCGATGTGATAAATTTTGAACTGGTGATCAAACATTTAAAGGACATTTTTAACATTAACCATAAATTGATGGTGGTAAAGGAAAGTTTTGTAATAATGTTTATTCATATGAGATCTATTAGTCCTAAAAATGCTTGAATTGTGTAAATAGATTTGACATTATATAATCTTAAATGAGGTTACCTTTGGAGAACCAAAACCAAAACAAGTTCCAATGTTAAAAGTGAAGCGGACTCAAATCAGCTGTAAAAAAACTAATAAGAATAAAAAAGAAAACTTCCTCTTGGCAGCAAGATTGAACTAAGGTTATTGTTCTGATCTCTTATTCTGAGAGAAGGCCCTGAAAGACCTAGCATGTGGTATTTTGCATTTTATTGTGACCTATTGAGTTTTCTGTATATAGAATAGTCCTTATATCCTAATTTGAATTAAAACATATCGTTAAATACACTTTTCAAAGATAAAACTTGATTTTATCCTCCAAACTTGAATTAAAGTTATTTGCATGTCAATTTAAGTTTCATTAAGTGGTCTATTAGTAGTCTGGCATCTGGTTAGTGGGTTTGTACTTGAGATATTGGGGTAGAATACTAAAGCAATATGAGGAATAAGTAAAAAAATGTTTAAAAGGTTGAATTATATTTAAAATATAAAATTAAGAGTGTCACATTTGGTTTATAAAAAAATTATTGATAAGTGGAATTATTTAACTCTTACAACCCATCAAATATCTTTTATAGATTTACATTATCAAGGTGGCCACAAAACATATTTTACAAAATTCCCTGACTTTTCCAGGCAACATTTTTCAATTTTCCCTGATTACTTTATTCCACTTTTAATGGTGTATGATTTTTGTTTATTTATTATTGATAACATATCAAAAAATTTTTGTATCTACTAAACAAACTGTTTTATCAGTTATTTTAAAAGTTAGAATGTTATTTTATGTAGGTATTTTTAACTTTTGTTTTAGTGTTTAGTTGCAAAATTAATGGGATATTTTAGACATATTTTTTAATTCCCTGACATTTCCCTGTCTGTAGCCACCATGAATATTCTCACAATTAGATAATATAGCAAATGTTACCAGGCAATGTGTAAAGATGTTATTAAAAATAGACGGACCTTGTTTAAAAATTTAACTTCGAGCCAAAATAAAGTAGTTAAATATTCTTTAACTGCCACTACTACGTTTCACACATTATTCTAAAAGACTTGAGTATTGGTTAATTGACTAGATGCTTTTGGTTTTTTTTTTGCTATAAAAATATTATCATTACATTTCATCTTAGTCTACATAGTAAATGAAAAACTTACAATGAATCAAATTGAATCTATGGTTGAAGAAAAGATAAACCTTTTATTAGCCTACTAACCTCACTTTTGAAGTTAGGATTATCGTATTTATCTGAATCTAAGAAAAGTTTTTAGCCCAAATTTGTAGCTTCAAAATCTAGGGGTTGTCTTAAAATCGGAGATTATGGAATGGGTTAGGCTTACATCAAAAGTTAACATTTTAGATTAAGGAATGGTTAGGCTTACATAAAAGTTAACATTTTATATCTTTATTAATATTAATACAATAGTGTAGGGAAGCCTTACTATCAACTGGTATCACAATAATCGATACTATGCGCTAAAGATCTCGATATCACTCTTTAGTTTTCAACAGGGTTAACTTCTTAAATGGGTTGGGACTTGTGATGGGCATAATTAGATAGTTTTATTTTGTTGTGCTGTTTTTATTACTTTTCCAACCACTTTGCTATGATATTAAAATTCTGCCATTCACAATAATCAAAATAGATTTAAAAACACATAATAAATTATCAAATTGTTACGTATTTAAGTCATAAAACTTTGCCAACATAGCTAGCGCCTGTAAGACGTAATGAGAAAACTCAAGGAATAGTATTAAGTAAATTATCATCTTTGATTAGATCATCGGTTTTGAAATAAGAATAAAGATATTTGTTTAGTTATCACAAATTTTTTAAATTTGGGTGTAATGGCGGCTAACTTTTAAGGTAATTCATAGGATTCATAGGTTAGATTTTTTGTAACATGTGGAATGTGTGTATTTTTTTCTTTATAAAGCAACAGTTTGATGTATATTTGTCCTTTTATCCGCTATATCTATTTACTTTACATTACTTTAATTTCTGTATATCATTGTGAAAATAAAAGTGAGTGTCAGTTTATAAGCTGGCGTCTTAATAGTACAGTCCACTGTTAGTATTTAGGGGAAGTAGGATAGTATGAGACTCTGCTTTTCACTAATGTATATCATTTGTCATAGTAAAATTAGACTTATTGTTTTTACAAACATTTTAAATACACTTACAAAAAATCTATCTAGAACCACTGAAAAACTGAGGGTTGTCTTGGATTCGGGTAAATATGGTAAATTGCTGTGTAATATATTAATAAAAATAATAGTTTGTGTATCTGTGTCTGTAGTGTTGTGCAATATTTATTGAACGCAAAGATCTGAAATTGAAAAATTAAATTTAGTATCCCCTGTGCACCTCAAACCCGAAATCTTAAAATTTGGATTTATTTTAATCAAAACTGGATCAAATAAATAAAATAAAGTTTTTTTCTTCTTACTGCGTGGTTACCAGGGCCAATGCCAGGTACTTTACATTGTAGATCACAATTTAAAAAAAATCCAAAAACAATGAGACTTAGTAATAACAAAAATAATTTAGAATCTGAGTCACATGAAAATAAGAAAGTTGAAAGGATTTGCCGTTTAACATTAATTTTTTTTCAAAATGACCTTAATTTTAGGGTGTGGCCTATAATTTACTAAGAGGGTGGCTAAATAATGTATACAATATATTGGTATTTAATATTTGAATTATAATCGTTGAAAATATTTTAAGCACGCCACACCATGCCATATTTTGTAGGCCTTTAAGAGGTGCAAAATAATGTAATTTTATATTTTTTTAAAGGTATTATAAAACCACATAAGCATCTTTGTGTGAAAATTTTTCAATAGATTTTTATGATGAATAAAATGAGTGATCAAATGATGATGAAAATCAAATATTTGCTTACCATAATATTGGAACTCTACTTACAGAGCATGCTCTAGGATTTTATCAAATGAAACTGAAATACAAGTGCAATCACCTTTATTGTATGATGAGAAGAAAATTTGATATAACACATTTTATTAAAGGTGGTATCAATTTCTAAATAAATATTCAATGGTCTCCCAAGCCATAGATTTCAGTCAAAATAACCATTAAGCTAATTATATGTATTTAATTATGACCTACCTTTTGAAAATCCTTGAATTGTTGGTACCTCGACAACCTTTCTTCTTGTGTCATGCCTCGATGGATAGCTATTGCAGGAAAGTTCTGTTCTATCAAGAGCTGTGCAAGAGCCATACACCTCTGTACTGACTTCACAAATATCACAACCTATTTAAGCAAAGTACAATGAAAATCAGCAAGATAGTCATTCTCTTTTTATATCCTATAAAAGAGCAGTGATGAAACATGGGTTGGGGAATGAAAAAGACAAAGTAATAGAAGAAATATATTTATCATCTGTCATAGTAGCTAATTGGAGATTGATATAACTTGTTTTGATTATATGATCAGACAACTTATTAACATAAGTCTAGACCATAACATCTAGCCACCCACCATTTTTTATCAATGTTAAAAGGCAAAACACATTTAACCAATGATGCATTTTATGGTAATATCAGGAATCAAACCTGGGACCCTTTGCTCAGTAAACAGACACGCTACCTGCCGACTGAGCTAAAGTGTCTAGAGTGCTGAGCCCTGATATCATATGAAATGAGGGAAACAGCAAGAATCCCTGTAATATGACAGAATTACTAACAGGGGGTTTGCAAGCTCATGGTTAATTTACAATATAAAAGAGTGCACAATCTTCAAGATGTATCAATTTCAGGTCAAACATCAGAGGTGATAGACATCATTCATATTTATTCAGATGTCCCTATCATTATCATCATTGAATAACCTTTTAGATTTTAACTATACCTAGTATGGCTGTCAAACTCCATTCCTTGATCTTAATATTACGATTCCCATTACTTCGATTCCTAGCTGCTAATAAAACAATAACATTCAAAATAGGTGATATCGATTATCTTAGTTGCTGTTTCACTTAAATGCTGGCAAATTGTAAATATACTGTAATGGCCCAAATATAGTACAGCCCTAACATTCTGAAGCGGTCTACATGAAAAACCAATAACTCTAACATTCTGAAGTGGTCTACATGAATAACAAATAGTTTCGAAACTTAACAACTTTGACACATTAAAAAAAGGTAATAGTTGAGTGAGACTGTCAGAATATGATTCAATTCTAAGTAAACAATCGATATATAATACGTTGACTTGGATGGCCATTTTCCGTAATGTATCGATATATCTATCGTTAATTGCTATATCACATATATATATATATATATATATATATATATATATATATATATCGAAAGCTACAATATTACTATCAAATTAAAATAGCTGCTCTCCTGTAATTATATTCGTAGTATATATATATATAAATTAAGTAACTAAAGTGAAACATTATTTAAGCAGTCCAAAAGTCAGATTATTTGGTGGCATTTATGACTACTAAGCTAAGTGTCCCAGGTTCGATTCTCAGTATTGTCAAAAATGTATCAATGATGGAAATATGGGTTTACTCTTTAATATTGATAAATTGACAGCTTAGGACTGGATGCTGTGGCCATCCTAGTCTTATGATAGATTATAAAGCGCATGAAACTATGACAGGCCTAGCATAACAGTAGTGAAATATATGACTTGAATAAGAAACTGTCCCAGGCCATAGGCTGGGAACAGTAACGGATGTGGGGGGGGGGATCAAGCTAGAGTAGATTTATTTTGTACCGTCACCCATTAAATTTACCCTCTCGCTCTTTCACCCTTTCTAATTCTCTTCTATGTTGTTCTAAAAGGATGACATTTAAGTCTATCCTCAAGCAATATTTTTATTTTGTCTCACTTGCAAGACATGAGTCACTAAAGACTGTACTTTAAAACATTTGTTTCTCTCTAACCTTAGACCTAAACCAACACAAATACCATATTGGCCCGAAAATAGGCCGCACACCAAATTTTCGACAACTTTTAGAGGAAAAACAATATTCCCAATATTCTTAAGTTTGTTTTTTTCTAAAATCCAGCGACGTGTTTTTTTCTAAAATCCAGCGACGTGTTTTTTTCATCAATTCCGTATTTTCTTCCCGCTTCCCTATTACTTGTAGTTTCTGCATAGTTTATCACCGCTAATTTAAAATTGGCATCATAGCTTTGTCTAATTCCCTGGCTAAAACCAGCTTTTTTCTCGACATGATCCGTCATATTGCACTTCCGAGTTTAATACACGCACTAGAATAAAATAAATAGAATAAATGTTCCTAATTTAATACACGCAGTAAATTATTGTTCTCACAATAGAATAAATGTTCTGAATTTAATACACGCACTAAGTTATTGTTCTCACATGAAAATAAATGTTGACCAACATACTGAAACAAAATCTCACTAGAAATATTAAAGCTCACTTTACCGAAAGGATATTATGCCGATAGAATGCGCTGAAAAAATAATTTTATTTTGCAGCCATTATGGCTCAAATATTATCCACACAAATAAGATAGTAATTCTTCATCTATTTTTAAATAACTTTGCCAACTGTCATGGTTCATCTAATTTTAAATAACTTTGCCAACTGTCAAGGTACATATATTTTTTAATTTTGTCAACTTTCAAGGTTCATTTATTTTTAAATAGCGGTGGCGAGATATATCGATTTAACAACGTGCATATCCTATAGGTACAAAATTGGATGTGTATTATCTAAGAGTGCGATTATAGGCCGCATTAGAGATTTATGAGAGCTTTTTCTTGGAAAAAAATGCGGCTTATTTTCGGGCCAATACGGTATTACAAGTTGAATGAGAATTGAGATGCTCAAATGGGACAAATATGTTAAAAGAGATTCGCAATGGATTGAATATGAAAATTCCTACTTTTGCATGACTTTTCCCAGTCAAGTAAATTCCCCGACGTTTTGGTTTTCCAAATTGCTGGGCACCCAGTTATATTTCAGTGAGATCCAACTGAGACATTATAAGATCACTTTCCACCAGAGCCGTGTAAAAATTGTTGAAATATATTTTTTTAGCTTAGTCTTCCTATAATGTAATTGAATTCTTACACATGCGCATTACCATGACACGGCTTTGCCTAAAGACACGCGTTAAGTAGAAAGCGAACACAGAAATCACATGACAGGGTTTTTGAAATAAGAATAAAGATATTTGTTTAGTTATCACAATAATATTCCAAAACAAAAAAGTACTTTTAATTATGTTTAAAACATTGTTTCAGATTGAATAAAAAGAAATTATAAACGTAATTAAATAATTTGAGAAAACTTAAGTTTACATTAATTTTAAGTAAAATAAAACAAGTAATTAAAAATCTTAACATTGATAACAATACAGTGATATTTTACAAATGTTGGAGACCAAAAACCTAAACATATAATTTTTGAACTGTTATCCCAGGTAAAAAAACCTATCATGAACAAACTATTCAATTGGTTCTGACCTAGTTGTGTTCCAACAGTCTTTCAAATATATACCTGGCAGTCTAGGGGTAAGGTATCAGACTTCAGTGGTGGTGGTTCAGGGTTCAATTCCCGGTCCCGGCACAGATTTGTCTGATATCCAAACCCTTCTTTCACCTCTGACAAGACGTGTATTAATCACAGCTTGTCTGTGTGGAATGCCAGGCCTCCACCGTGGTTCGGATCCCACGTTAAACTGTAGGTCGTCCATTGCATCCCACAATCACCCCACCATAACACATTAGCATAAGAGTGTATACCCGAACGGGTAGTAAGACACGATGCTAATAATAATAATAAACGCCCGTCTCCAACATCTTGACATTCCAATAGCAAATTGTATACTAAATACCCTTTGCTGGGTTTTTGCTCATCAGCTACCAGAACCCCCCCCCCCCAATTTCACAAACCACTTTCAAAGAGTAAACAGTGACTCATTCATCACTAAACACAGTACCAAGGTAAATAACTTTTTATAAAGATTTCAAAACTGGCAAAGCTCTACAGTTTAAACACTCAAGTAAGTATATTTCCATAAATATCTGCCACTGGAAAATATAATAGGTACCCAACTTGTCTGGAAAATATGAAATAATCAAATTCCAGTTCATGTTTGTTGTTCATTACTTTTTTAATACCTCTATTGGCACTATAATTTCTATTAGTTATATATTTGGAAGAAAGTATAGGCAAGGTGGATAGAAACACATAAAAGGGATGAATACAATATAAACCGTATAAACCTACCCACCTTTTCTCTACCTTCTTCCAAATATAATACAATTACCTCATAAAGCGAAAAGAGGTTTTCCTTACAGAATTAATTATATAAAAGATTGTTACCTGATTGAACTCTAAAATGTCAAGTAATTCAAAGAGTTTCTTGTTTTTCTCGTTTTCTTTAAGTTTTACATAATGCTGTTGAAGTCCATGGAGAGTCAATTTGGCCTCATCATCGACATACACCTCCATTGGCTGAGAAGTATAAGAGTAGCAAACATATTAAGCACAAAATACCCTAATACAGCACTGACCAGGTACCACCAGTCGGTAGTTATATTTAACACTATTGTGTTAATGTACAAGGTTGACATATATATATATATTGAAAACAAAGGAAAAATGGCAAAAAGTGGCCGAATTTAATAAACATGTCAAGAAGAATAGAAGAGAAGATTCCCACCAAAAGAAAAATTTAGGTCCATGGGTGCATATTTAAATTGCAAATATTCAGTCCCATAAACTATTTTTTTAGTATAGAGATAAAAGATAACTTAAATATTGGGTATTCGAATAGGTGAAGCAACTTTTTTTGTTTTGTTTTTAGGAAAGTGAATGCAATGTTCAAAAATATTTTCAAAAGAAAAGCTAAGGGCTGATAATACGATAATAATGGAAATGCTGCATTTGAAAAGGGCACAGAAGCAAATTATAGGAAAGAAACGCTGGATCTTACAATGAAAAAGGGAAATAGGTTTACCTCTGCATTCCTACTGCTAGGAAGTCGAAGGAGACTCGTACCCCACACCGAGCGGAGACATGGTGTTTTTATTTTTAAATCAGTCTACTCCCAACTAAAAATATTGTATTTAACTTTAGCACAGTTATAATTGTGAAATTAGGAATGTTTCGAAAAAGAAAAGTGTAGTGAGGTTTAGAATATTTTAATAAAAAATAAAATTCATGCCAAAATTAATTGATTGAAGCCGAATCAAAGGTTGAATATTTCCAAGGCCATTTTATTGTTTTTTCACATCCTTTTAATCGCTATCAGTACAAAATATATTAATTAGAAATGAGGTGTGTGTGAAATTTCTAAGCCCATCAACATAGCATTTACTATATAGAACCATGGGCAGAATTGTTGCGAAGCATACCAAGAGGAACAAATTAGCTCTCATATATTATTTTGCCAGATTTTTAAGATAGTATTGTATTCACTAACCAAAACTGTAATAACGATATTTGATTTAGGAAATTAATAGAATTTACAACAGACGAATCACTATTTTTTTGAGTATTTTAATTTTTTAATAAAGCTATTAAAGATAAATACCTCTATTTCAAACAATGTGTTGACAAAGGAAATAAATTTTAACTACTACAGTAATTACCAAAGACTTGACTGAATTGAATTTTGAAATAATTGTAATAGTACCTTACTTTTTATGATCTCAAGAGATGAACCTCTCAATAAATGTAAAAAAATAAAGTATTTATTTAAAATTTCTTAGCCTGACTTTTTATTGGTATTTAAAATATTAGCTGGCATGATAAATATAACATTTGAAGGCCTTGTGAAACAATTTTACTGTGCCTCATTGGTTTAGTGCCATTTAAAATAAAATCAGGTGAGCCAACTATAAAAATAGCTTTAGATGTGCAAAGCTTTGAAATATTGTGAGCTGATTAAAACATTTTTATGTTCGTTATTCTAAACTTGGCTATTGGTATGGATTATTGAAATTTTGTGTTAATGTTTTAAGATGTAAAACCATATCAAAAACACTCCTATTTAAGGTTAAACATTGAAAAGCTATTTCAATGTAATTATGAAATTTAAAGATTTTCTTATGTAAAATATAGCACGCAACTTATTTATATTGTGTAATCTTAGACTAATTATTGGATTAAAATATTTCTCATTAATATACTAGCTTAGCCCACCAAAACAAAAAAGTGCTACAATAAAACAGCAGATACCAGAACCATTGCAGATCATTTACATACGGTTGGATCCAAAAGAGGTAGTTTGGCCAAACCAGCCTTCCATACCCCGAGAAGCTACCGACGTCACAAGAGGAGCACGTTGTTTCCAACTCTGCTTCATCTTCATAATCAAAGCTCCTTCATCAACCCAGGTGCCTACCAAATTTTAAGTGCACTGTAGCCACGGCCCAACCACCTGCTCTCATTATGAAGACAACTTTTGAACGTCCAATAAAAATGCATTAACTGCCCTTAACATTCTTCATTCTTCAATCTTCTTTCTTGAATCTTCTATCTTCTTTTCTTCATCTTCTTATCTTCAAAGCCCTCCCACATAATGCCCAGTAAAATTACAAGAACCCCAGATAAATTCAAATAAGACGCGCTACAGTGCCAATGGAAATAATAAGAACTATGGTGAAGGGGGAAACATTTAAACAAGTTCAACAGAAGTCAGGATTGAAGGAAATGGCAGAATAAGGAAATAAAGTGACACTTCTTCCAACTCGGGAACTAGAGTGTGCCCACCAAAGGAATAAACGGTTGCCCACCCTGCTGTGTCTACACGCAAACATCATCGATTGGTTTTAGAGGTTTAAGAACTGGAACTGCTGCAAAGTGACGTGCTAACCATTACAGAAAATTATATTGCGCAATACCCCACATCTATGTAAAAAATTAAAAATGCGAAGAGGAATTACATCTTGCATAAATTTCTTGCAAACAGGTCGAATTTCCTTGCTCAGTGTAGCACTAAACATCATGACTTGCTTGCCATGAGGAGTGTTGCGGAAGATCTCCTGCACATCCCGTCGCATATCTGAAACAATCAATATTACATATTCTTTCTTTGGTTTTTACTGTCGACATTTTGTTAAAAAGGTGTGAGAAAATTAAGTGAACGGGAAATAACATGGAGAATAAGCAATCATTATAGACATTTATATGAAATCTATTTAAGACTGGGTCCATGCTAATCATTAAATTTTGATTTATTTTATTTTAAATATTACAATTGATTCAAGTGTTCCCTTGTGTCATTTTTATTTTGTTCAGTAAAGTAAGTTTGCTAATACAAGTTTAAATGAATACAGAGTTAATTTAAATGTGTCTATACCACAACATTTTAAACGTAATTAAAGTTAAATTCACTACTCTTTATTCAGTTAAATTTGGGGGTTGTTTTAAAAGGAATTTGATCTAAAACTCTGGTGGTCTAGGGGTAAGGTGTCAAACTTCTGTGTTGGGGGTCCAGGGTTCAATCCTCGGTCCCGGCACAGATTCATCTGATTGCCAAACCCTTCCTTCCCCTTTGACAAAACGTGTATTAACCACAACTTGTGAATGTGGGGAATACCAGGCCTCCACCGTGGTTCGGATCCCATGTTAAATTGTAGGTCCTCCATTTCATCTCAAATTACCCTACCATTACACATTAGTGTGTGTTGATCCCGGAAGGGTAGTAAGACGCAGTACTAATAATAATAAACTAAAAATCCATGCATAGAATACGGCAAACACGTTAATTTAAGAATAATGGATGAACCAAGTGAAGGAGAATGAGTCGAGAAGGGTTGACTGGAACAATATATGCAAACAGGAGGAATGAAGGGCCCAGAGATAGAGGCTTTTGTTTGCAGCTGACTCAAAATGAAAATGGCTCATGAGTAAAAATAAGGGTTAAATATTTTTTCCATTGTGATTTTTTAGCACCAAGTCTTACTCCCATTTGGGTTATATGCCTATGTACTCGTTACACTAATGGGTTAGGGATTAGGAAGGCTTAGTTAAGGGAAAATGCACCCACACTAGCATGGAGGAAGAGTGGAAAGCAATTTAGGGAGAAAAAAAACAGTGGACCCAACTGAGTGGAAAGCCATTTAGGGAAAAAAAAGTGCACCCAACTGGGATCAAACCTTAATCTCCCCATCTTCGGCAGTATAGTCTAACACGAATATAGTGGTTTACACCATGCGGCCACCAGAGCTGGTTATTGGGATTTAAATAAGTTATGAAATAAAGGCAAGTCCCATAAATATTACGGCATATTTTGTATGCCTCTTTAGGTGTAACTTCCCTTGAATCTTACCCATTTTTATCTCCCCTTGACTCGGTGACTCCACAGCCCTGATTACAAGGATTTTACCTGTATGCTAAGTTATAAGTGTCGCTCATCAAAGCATTCAGACAAAAAGAGTGAGTGTATCTTCACAACTTATGTTCATAAAGTATTTACAGGCAGTATTTATTGTGGGTATTTTGTTTGGGTCACATTACATTTATACTAGATCCTTGTTGAACTAAGCTAATTGGGACGGAGTATACTCAAAGAGAATACAGGGGATAAACATTTCCAAAATATAGTTGAATGAGTTTAATAAAATTTTCATTTATTTAACTGATGTGTAACAATTATTTTTAGTAACAAGAAAACATTGTGTTTACCACAGCATTAAAATATTAAGCATTTGTAATCAATCAGATATCACTCTTTCTTACAATTCTAAGCTTTGAGCTTGTTAAACAATAAAATATATTTAATTCGACTTTTTTCCGGTTTGTTGAAAAGTGTGTTCAGGTTATTTGGAATTTTGGGCTACACAGGACTACACTCTAGGTTGGTGATTAAAAGGTCAGAATTTGCTAAATCAGTGTAGTGGACGTGTGATTTGGAGTATGAAAAATAAATCTATTGATGAGGTCACTAATTTTTTTTTCTAAAATATGAATTAAAACCCAATCAGATTTATAAATCTAAACATGAGATGATGTGTATGGGAGAGCAGAAATAATCTTCCCCTTTTAAGCTTTTAATGCCTAATGTGGTTTTTATTCATGTGAATGGTTAAATTCAAAGTAATCTTCTTTTCCCTAAATAATAGATGGTATTTGCTTGAAATTTTTACTTTTAGCTTTTTGTAGTTTAATAAGAATTGACAGAGTTTGTGATTCCTTGATAACATCACAGCTACTGATTTGTACACTAGTCCTTTACTTATTTTATTCACTCCCTTTGCGCTACTCAGGCTTGTGTAACACGGGACCAGTTTACTCGCTGCTAGCAAGACTGTTACACAAAGTTGGTTTAACTAGTGGCGAGTATAGCAGCATTTGCTGGTCATTTGTATTAAAATGCTGTCTGTGGGTGTAGAGTGTGATGTTTTGAGATGCTTGTTGTAATAGCGCTATTTAACAGGGTTCACATGGGAACAGTTGGGTGCTAGTTTCAAGCCAGTCAAGTGATCTTGTGCCGTCAACCAGTGCTAGTAAAGTTAATACTTATTCGAGGTGTTTAATGTGCACTTTCTGAACTAATATATCAGCACATGAGAATATTTATGAGCGCAAGGGAAAAGACTCACCAATTTGCTGATAAAGGTATTTTCACATACCTTCCAGGGTTCTTTTACATTCCACAATTGAAATGAGCGTGAGAGCTTTACTGCTCCTTCAAAGGAAGTTGGGTTATGCATTTTATCGTACAACAAAGATTATTGTATCCTAGGATGAGCACTTTACCCAAAACTACCGAGAAGCAGGGTTAAACATGTTCAAATGCTGGTGGTTTGTTTATTTTACTGATAGTAAACTAGCCCATTGTGACAAAAGGCTTTTGAGGCTGTTTGCTAGTTGATAAAGAGGTGTGAAGCAAGCTTTGAAACTTGGCTCCCAAACAAATATCTTTGGTTAAACAAGTTAGGCTACAACAATAATGCAAAGCTTTGCCATTAATATAATAGTAAGAGTTAGAATACCGAATTTATAGCCAACTATTGTCATTCTGGGTTGTTATGAATTTAAAAAATTTAAATTCTTATGGAATAAAAGAGAAGTAAATGAATTATAAGTTGTGATTAAAGTGAAATATTACAAACATTTGTGCTAAAAAAACATTTTCCAAGTCATTTTAGAACATGAAATTAAATAACCACGATATATTTTTAAAGAATAAAATCAAAAAATAGAATTCAAAATTATTAAAGTTGCCATTTTTCTAGATTCAGATGTTCCAATTCGATTTTTGGATTTTCTAACATTTCTTATTTCATTATTTTTCAAACCTCATATATAAATGTATTTATTCAACTTCATGGCACAGCAAAAAAACAACTAAAATCATGTAACATCTTTTCACCAAATAGGTTTGTTAATTGAAGCAAATATTTAGCACTAACAGAAAATAAACTAATATACAAATAATCAATTAACTTACTACTCATTCAGAATTTTCCTCTTTTGCTTAGATGTCAGTACTTTCGCTGAGAGCTAGGAATCAGAAGTTTCCCAGTGTTGAAGAATTGAGTTTGACTCTCTAAAAATTATTTTAGAGTTTGCTCAGAATTGAAAAATGGACTTATAATTCCTTCATGACCTAAGTTTACTTGGATGACAACTCAAAAAGTTACTAGAAATAGTCCCTAATATATCCCTACGACAACAGCTGACATCAATCACTTTGTATCACTAATGAAAACCGATGGTAAAATATGAATGTGATAGCCACAGTAATTTTGGCCAATATTATTTATAGATTTGAGGTCGAAAACAAAGCTTATTTATAGTTTTATTCCACTTAAAAAAAATTATGCACAGCACTTTCACGAAAATAGCTTCAAAATGACGACTAACGAATTTAAACCATGTGGATGAACATGACATAAAAAAGTTTTTTTACAATGATGCACCCATGCAGTGGATAAAAATATTTTATTATATATAGAAAAAACACAAGTATTATCTTTTTTCCAAGTAAATATGATGCCTGTATGCACTATGCACATAACCAGCAACGTTCTATAAAGAATAACTACTTGTAATTGTGTTTAAAATATAATTTTGAGTTGATAAAAAGGGATTATTAAAAATAATGCAATATTATTATTATTAGCACCGCGTCTCCCTACCCGTTCGGGTTATACGCACTTACGCTAATGTGTAATGGTAGGGTGATTGTGAGATGAAATGAAGGACCTACAGTTTAACGTGGAATCTGAACCACGGTGGGAGGTCTAGCATTCTCCACATTCACAAGATGTCTTGTCAGAGGTGAAGGAAGGGTTTGGAAATCAGATATGCAATAGTATGAAAACACGTAAGTTTACATTATTTTAAATGTAAAATATATCGGGTAATATTAAAAAAACTTATCATTTATAACAAAACAGTTATCCTTTACAAGTGTTAGCAACCCATAACCTAAACATGTGATTTTTCAACTGTCATCCAGGTAAAAACTATCATGAACAGACTTTAACCCATCCTTACTAGCTGATCTTCCAAATATACTCCTGCCAATTTCTCAAAACCTTTGTTTTAATTTGTCTCAACACCAACCTCCCCACCCACTTTTCTCCTCATGGCTTAAGAAACGAGCAACTGCTTGAAAGTACATTCATAGCCCCCACATTGCTGCTGTCAGTCGTGACCAACATACCAATGGTAATTTACACAATTTCATTTTGGTGGCATTCTTATTTGAAGGAATGATACTACACAAGAAAAGATAGGATTTGGAATGAGGATGTAAGCTCAATAGGTGGGGTGTATGAGATAGTTGAAGCAAGGATGAGATGGTTTGGACATGGGAGGAACAGATGGTTCATTCTATGCCATTTCATTAACTTATAAATGAAATATTTTAATTATTTT
Organism: Timema cristinae; assembly: GCA_039000515.1. Classification (NCBI taxonomy): domain Eukaryota; kingdom Metazoa; phylum Arthropoda; class Insecta; order Phasmatodea; family Timematidae; genus Timema; species Timema cristinae. The sequence goes on along the minus strand of JBCFYV010000024.1, from coordinate 18,040,719 downwards.
GCAAATCAGTTTCACCAAATTTTAATATGTTGTACTCTAGAAGAACTGATTATAGGGCAAAGTTCAATTTTTCTTGTCCCCCATAGTAATTATAGCATGTCAAACTTCATAAATTTTGAAAATAATCCATTTTTGAAAGCTCATAAATCAAAAGGGGATAAAACATCAACTTTTTTCAATTTGATGGTTTACCTTTTACCACAGTTCTTGTAAATTGTAAAGTTGGTTTAGGTGTTCTGTCCCCTTCTTGGTGAAATATAACCTCAAAGTCGGGGGAAAAAATCAAATTTGATTCTCAACTTTGGGCTATGAAAACTTAAAAACAAAAAAAATAGGGAAAGTTATAATGACCCAAAATTAAAGAGCACTTCACGGTGAGTGAAATGGTTTGGGTTGTTTCAGTGAATTTGAACAAATCTTACAAGGGTAGAGCATTTGGCACAAATGCTTAAAAACCCTAAAAATACTTTGCGCCATAGATTAAAAAGGGCTGTGGCAGCCAAACGAGTGGCTGATCTTTTTTAAATAAAATTTGTTTTAGTCTCTAAAAATATGTATAAATAAGTGGGGGAAAAATAAAAATAATTAAAAATCATGAAGCAACTAAATTTTCAAACAATTTGTTGAAATGGCATGAAATGACCCGATAGCAGCATTTATACAAATCAGAGGAGGAATTGTAATAGAATGCAGGAGGAATAACAGTGAAAGGACAGAGATATGGAGGCAATTTATAAACAACTGGCTACAGCCTGAAAATGTTTTATGATGATGACTTCACAAATGTGACTCAGATTTGCTTCAAATTGACAACAATTCAAAAATTTAGAATGGTTTTAATTTTTATAAATAAAGATATAACTAAGCAGTTAAACAGATTCATTTCCCTTAGTGAAACTAACAAAATGACAAAGGTTTTTACTCACCTAACAGCTCCAGCATTTTATCACATTCATCAAGAATAAAGTGTTTTAGATGTTTCAGGTTAAGTTTCTTCGAGCGCACTAGGGCTAATATACGACCAGGTGTACCCACCAAGATGTGTGGGCAACTGGTCTTCAAAACCTCTTCATCTTTTTGGATTGGAAGACCTCCAAAAAATACACCAACCTGAAAAATATTTTTTTGAAATTTGTCGATTGATTTCAGAGAAAGCAATACAAGATAAATAAATATATTTTAATCCTTTTCAGAGAAGATAAATCATTCAGAGACAATTCAGTTGTCCCTATCTTTTTTCATCATATAATTAGATGGCCTACCCCATTATTACTGAAACCACACAAATATTCAAATTTCTATTAATATATTGAAAATAAAGAGCACCATGTAAAACACAGTGATTCAAAAGGTTAGGTCAAAATTTAAAGAGTGTAGTGTAAAAGACCATGCCAGAACTTACTTTTGAATTGGAGTCCATGTCGCCTAAGTCATCTTGAGTCAGACGAGGGCATGAGTTCATGAGATGAAGTCTGATACCTTATAAATATGTATACTTGACTATTCTCCCACTAGCTTAGTATTTAATCAAATGACAGGGGCCTAGCTTTTACACCAGTCCAAACTCCATCAGTGCAAAGAACCTTTATGGAAGCAGTTCCAGAGCGGATACGACATGTCACTTAGCACACATTAGCATATGTGGGTGCAAAAGAATCTCCAGCATTTTTCATTTAAATTGCGGAAATTTCTGAATGTGTGCTTATGTCAGTGAAATCGTATTGTACTTTCTCACCTTTAATAGCCTCGCCTGACTCAAGATAACTTCAGAGGACATGGATTGCTAACCCTATCCCTAAATCAAAGATTATTAGTAAGAAAAGTGTTTGAACTGGCTACTTTCAGAGCCAAATTGTGGCCAAAGACAAATATTTAAAGAAGTAGAAGAAAAAATTATTTTACTATTTTTAAAATAGATCTTGAATATGCATAGGGTGGCTTTTAAATATTATTTGATAATGTTAAAAAAATTGTGTAGATTATGAAACATGCATGTTGACTGGCTTAGAAATTTGGAAATAGAGCTTTCCTTGTAATTTGGTGATTGGCGTGTCTGAGTGATAAAAATGTATGAGCTTTTTTATCTGGTAAAAATAGTTCGCTACAAGCTAGGTTGTTGTACTGTACATGCAGTCTATATTGTGTTTAGGGCATATAATTTAAGATTAACTAGTTTGTAATAATAGGCCTTCATTATGAACAATGTAATTAAATAGTAATAAGATGATATATAAGGTTGTTTTTTAACTGATGTTATTTAAATACTTATGTTTATAGTAGGCCAGGAAGTGTCTAAAACATAAAAACCTTAAGATTGTTCTTATTCATATACCAAAATACGAGTTTATTTAATGAAATACAAAAATTTGCCACAAATCAGGATTTAACCTTTTATTACACTATTTCTATTTTTTACAAAAATACAATAGCTCTTTAATTATTTAACGAAATCCAATCTTTTATTAACCACAAACTAGGATTTCTATTTACCACAAATCATAATCTAGCCTTTTATTTACAGACTTTTTATACTTAAATACAATGTTTTATTTAATGAAGTCTTAGTTTTATTTGCCACAAATCAGGGTCTCTGACAAGAGAAGACAGATGAAAGGAATAAGATGTCACCTTTGTGCATTGGATTCTTCCCAAATTTTCCTAAGTGGGCTTTCTTCATCATATTTACTTAGGTAGTTTATTTTTCCTTTTTCTTTAGTTTTATCAATTTCCATTGTTATAAAACTAGAATACAGTAATTATTGCTTTGTTGCCCAGCACAAGATTGTTAATAGTCAAAGATTTTTTTATTTAATAGTGACATTGTTTTCAGCAAGTTGAATTATGCACCAGCAGTTAAGATTCTTGCCCATTCAACTCAATTATCCAAATGCAGGTCATGTCACAATCTTCACCCCCACCCCCCTTTCCCATTAATGAGCAGTGTATTGTAAACATCATTACAACCTATTATTTCTGGGAAGCAAGTGGCTTGTGTTTACCTTTCTTTGTATGGGTTTTTTAGTTATTTTCTGCACTTTATCAACCATTAAATGTTAAGCTTCAGTTTTAAAATTAATATACTTGTTAATAAATAAATGAAAACCCTTAACTATTTGATCATTGAATATTCGTTAAAAATGTTAAATTCAAAAATAAAATTGTGCTATTCTTACACTACGAACATTATGAATGAGTGATTAAAATCAAATTACACTCCAAACTAGCCATGTAGTATGTAAAATGTGGCCTAAATTAAGGTAATGTGTTTTATATGTCAAAGTACAGTCACACCTACATATTAAGTTAGACTAATAAATAACCACACTATGACTACTTTACAAACTATAAGCATACCTTAATAGTTGGCATGTACTTAGAGAATCTCTCATATTCCTTGCTGATCTGGAAGGCCAGCTCCCGAGTGGACACATGACCAACACATACACAACATTTTCCGTGGGCTCCAGTTGTTGCAAAGTGGCTAAAACAAACACAGCTGTCTTTCCCATACCAGACTTGGCCTGACATAGGATATCCATTCCGAGAACAGCTTGTGGGATACATTCATGCTGAACTGTTAAAAAAAGAGTAAAACTTAAAATATGGCATAATTTAATAATCTTATAAACATAACTTAGTCAAATTTAAGCCAGAAGGAAATTGCTATAACTTTTGTAATTACAGTTCCTTTACTTAAATGTTTCAAACTGTGTGGGCCAGACAAGTTCATCAAAGTACATAGTAGTCAACTCTGGTAATAATGAACCTCTACGGACACTGATATTTTGTTCACTAAAACACCCCCTTTTTTTTAAATATTAAAGTAGTGGGTTAGTGACAAACAAAATTGAGACAAATACAATCGATCTATATTGAAATCCATGCATTATCTTAAAAAAATTGGTTATATGCTGTTGTTTACTGTACATACAGTTTCAGTTAATATTTTTTTGCAGAGCCTTTCTAGAATATGTGCTTTTTCCATATTACTCATGCATTCAAAAAATAAACTGAGTTGAAAAGTCTAATTTATAGTTTCATATACCCTCTCGAAGAAAGGAATTAATGAAAACAATTTTTAAATGGTCAAAGCTGCCACTGCCATTCACTGTCCTGTAACTCCTGCCATATTAATACAACACAAAAGGTGTGCATTAAAACTTAAGCCAGGTTAATGAGTACAGTGACTGTTTAAGCTCAAACCTTCCCCTCTCCTACACATTCCATAATTTCAGTCAAGCTTTGTGCTACCTAAACAAGAACTCGGGTGGAGAATCGGTGTCTTCCATTAAAACAACCAAAAAGTTATGTTTTAAAAGAATTATGTTAAAATGGCCTTTCTTGTTAAAATTTTCAGTGGTTCTGTTAGCTTAAAATCGAAGTTGAAGATTAAATATACATTTTTCCAAACAGTTATTGAAATGTATGAGGGTTGGGACCAAGTTCACTGTAGCTGAATGTTCACTACAACAGACTTCGCTCAAACCAGAGTTGACCGACTTTGAAATAAAATAAATACTACTAAGGTAAGTAAATTAATTTTAAGTATCTAGTTTATATCAGAACTCCATCAGTAGTGGGTAGTGGTTAAATGGTGTCTTCATTATAATCAAGAAAGATGAATAAAACATCACTTGAAATTCTGATAGCTATGTTGAATATTTAGAACATTTACTCAAGAAATATTATCAGTACCTTCAGAAGGATGTTCAAAACCACAATCCACAATAGCCCTCAAGATCTCTGGTTTTAGAAGGAAGTCACGAAAACCGGAGCTGTGGATGGAAACGTATGTTCCCTTCACCTCTTTCTTAGTGTTTGTGTCCCCGGATCCATCCACAACAACAGGCTCAGGTTGCTCCTCATCTTCGTAGTCCAAAAGATCATCGTTGTCTGCCATTTCTTTTTTTATGTTCTAGAACATAACAATATACCAATATGAAAATAGGTAATAAGTCTTATATTTAGTATATTTGAATGATAAATATAACATCCATTATTTTCTCCCAATTTGATTAACTCACTCCCTGGCGCATTATTAGCTTAGAGATCTATACAGGATCAGTAGCCATTTTTGTTCTAGTAAACTCTTATCCAAAACATTTCACTTTTCACTTATTTTCTCATTTTTTTTTACTTATTCATGGTTAATGTATGGATTCTTCAATATTTTAGGTTAATTCACACAAGTTTGTTTTTACCTATGCCTAAGCTTACTTCCTAGAAGCCTTATCATGTCTTGTATGTTAGTTAACAAGTTGGACACCAACAAATGTGGAAAAGCAAACTGTGTTTATTATGCTACTATTGGGCCAACATACTGGACCCTTGTCTAGTTTTTAACCAATCTATGTATTTATAGCCATGGAGAAACGACACATCTTAAATCCATGCAGTCAGAACAAAACATACTGCTCTGCTCGAAACAATATTTTAAACATAATTAAAAGTACTTATTTTTTGTTTTGGAACGTTACTGATTTTGTGTAATATAGTGCACACATCAATATCTTTTAATACAGCATCGTTTACTTGGAAAAGAGATAATTCTTTTTCATTACAGTCATTCAAAGTAATATGTCAGCTGTTGGCGTAGTGATATATGAGGAATTACTTCTAGTAACATTTTGAGTTGTCATCCAGGTAAACTTAGCGCGTGAATGACTTATAGATCAACGGTTCACAAACTTTATGCACTCAAGCCTCATTTGGGCATTAAAAGTAATTGTTAAGCCTCACTTTTTTGGGGGCAAAACACTTTTGCATTATAAGTAGAACAAAAAGAAGGTATGTGTGAAGTATTCAATTTATTCTTCTGCTAAGAACCTTGTGAAAAGTTATGAAACATTAAGAAAAGTAAAGTTTTACAAAATAACCATTGTTTTAACATTTTATGACAAATACTATTTTGAGAAAATATGTAGTAGGTTTACTTGTCATATTGTGGAATAGAATAGATTTTTTTCCCTCTCACAAGATGGTTCAGTTTGGATTTTGTTTTAATAGTAAACAGAGGAATGCCATCCTCAACAGCCCAATGATTTCTTTAACTTTGAATAGTCATTGTTGAGAAATTACTTTCATACAAATAATGTAGACGCAAAGCTCAAAATAAATTACATTGCTTCAGTGATCAAACAGAATATACTACAGTTAACCAAAGCTTTAGTCGAGTCGAAGGAAGAATGACTTTTGATTTAATATTTTTTTCTAGCCAAGTATTTAAGTTCCCTGATTTTCTATTAATTTATAAAAAGTTCTCAGAAATTTCAAAGTTCAATTCACAGTCCACAAAACACCATATCAAATATTAAGGTTTAGGCCCTACTTTGATCTAAGACAATAGAATTTAATACTTTTAAATGATCATTAGTAAGGTTCATTAGACAATTAAAATTAGGAAATCCATCAGTAGTGGGTAGTGGTGAAATAAGTGTCTTCACTACAATCTAGAAACAATTTATGAAACATCACTTGGATTTCCAATAGATAACTAAGTTATCAAATTATAACATACTAAGCTGTGTACAGACTAGCAAACCGAACCACTTTGCAAGCCAAATCTAAGTATTCCCGTGAGCCATACTTTTCTTCATAAAGTTATGAACTCTCGTGCATGACACAATGAACAAGAAAATATTAAAATTGACTGTCACAGTTTGATATATTTATCTACATCTTGCAACAAAGAAAAAAAAACAGGATAGCCGATGGTGGAAAACTCAAATTGTACTCTAGGCGAGTGGAATACATTGGAAATAGTTTGCTCCACCACCTTAAATTTCTAGAAATTAGTGGTCAATACAAAAACTTCACTTGAATGTCACCAAGAGATTGAGCATCTAATTATTTTGATTGAATCAAAAGTTCAAGAAAAAAATGTGTAGAGGGCCCATAAGTGTGCAGGAAAGACTTGCAATAACATTACGTTTCCTATCCATCAGTCTGCAATACCTATTTAAGGTCTTTAAATAAACTATATGACTAATTTGATAGGGAGGAAGACAGGTTTTTAGAGGTAATCTAACTGCATTTACATGAAAGGAGAGTGGAGAGCCGATTGAGATTAAAACCCAAATCTCCCCTCCTAAAGAATGTAAGTCTAACACAAGATTGACAGGTTAGATCAATTCACCACTGGGGTTGGGACGTATTTATCCATAAAATCTACCTGGGGTGACAGTCTCTATTCTTTTGTCCACCCCTCTCTTTCACTTTTTCAAGCAGTAGAGGCAGTTTCAAACATGGGTTTGGTAATCAGATAAATCTTTGCCAGGACCAAGGATTTAACCCTAACCCCACATAGAAGTCCGACAATTTACCACAGTTCACCGTTCCTAACAATGCTTTGAAAAATAAACTAGAAGCAGCTGATCATCAACATATTTTATTTTATAGTGGATAGAGAGATCTTTAAAGTTTTCACAATGGATGTTTTCAAAATTATTGTTTTGTGCTGTGAAAAATAATCTAGTTTCACATATTGAAACACAAATAAACCTTTCTGTATCAGTGCAACAAGCAGACTAACAAAGTAGAGCCAAAGCTTCACCGAATGCTGCACGTATGTGCCTGTCCAGACCTGCAAATAAAGTAAGGAAATATTTCCCATGCAAGAATAGGTCATGCTGTTAAATTATTGAATTTATTTACTACCTTAGCAAGGTTGTATCTCTTGAACCACTTGAATATCAAACTCAACATTTTAACAAAGTTACTTACTGTGTGTAAATTTCAGATAGTTAAATAACTGCCCACCGGAGATATTGAATCTTAATGTTAATTTTTTTTAAGTATAACTTTATGAGAATAAAACACAAAACTCTCAAACTTCAAATAATGTTAACATAAGAATAATGTTTCACCTGTAGGGCCTATTTCCAAACAAAATTCAATCATTAAATAAACTGCCTTCTAACCTAAAAATGATCTTTAAAATGACATGTTTAGCAAATGAAATACAAAACTTTAGCCTTAAAATTGATGACATATTTATAGTATAATAACATACCTTAACAAAATTATAGCCTATAATGTGCTTAACTGCATAGTCTGTAAATTTGTCCTACAACTTACCAGAGCTAATATAAAGAAGTTACCACAAATGCCAAAAATGCTGTGCGTCATGAAACAAAATGGCTGCCACTTTGAAACCAGTGAAAATAAAAAGTTTTAAGCTGTCAACATATGAAGTTAACAGTACACAAAATATAACAATGTTTTAATGGTCAAGCAACCAGTGTTGGACCACTTGATACAAATTGATGCAGAAGAAATTTGTGGTGTATATAAACTGGAATAAAAGTGCTATTTTGACCTATTATTATAGCATATATGTAAAAGTTCCATAGTTGATAAAATTTCCTGAATTTCCCATGACCAAGCAAATTCCCTGACATTTCCAGTACGCTGGACACTGAGAATTAATTAATTAAAACGCAATTAAAAAACTGGTTTTATCAGAAAAAAATCAAGTGGGCCAGGTAAAAAGATTAGGATTTTTTTCTAACCCTGATGTCCAGTGATTTAGATGATTTTAAAATTGGAAAGGGCTAAGCTGATGTCACACAGTGAAAGGAAAGTTTGACATTATTTCAAATCACGCTGAGTAGATACCGCCAATGAACTTGTTATTTATAGCGTACATAAATAAATACCTAATCCCGCATTTCCATTACAGGATAGGCAAGAAACTGCGCATATGGCTAATAAAAAGCTCCATACTTAATCCATTCTCACTAACTTTCTCCACACTTTCCTATCCTTGCATACTCCCTTCACTTCAACAACAATCAAACACCATGCAATAAATGCTTTTATTCTTAAAACTCTTAAAATGTTTCTCTTTTTCACACATTCATCTAGCAATTTAGTCATGTCTTACATGACCTACCCCTTCCTTTTTATCCATACATATCCAAACTACAATACTTCAGCAACCATTCATTAGTGACTGCCATTACAAGTTTTTCCACATATATTTCTTAGATTTCTCATTACAATCACATTCACCAATTGTGTTTCTACTAACTTTCTCCTGACAAACCCACGCTTCACAGCCGTGAAATAATGTTGGCATCAATACACTTTTATATAATGCTATTTTTGCCTCTTTCAATACCTCATTTATTGCAGTAGTCCACATACAACTTCCAAGACACATTGCAGTAGTCCACATACAACTTCCAAGACACATTGCAGTAGTCCACATACAACTTTCAAAACATATTGCAGTAGTCCACATACAACTTCCAAAACACATTGCAGTAGTCCACATACAACTTCCAAGACACATTGCAGTAGTCCACATACAACTTCCAAGACACATTGCAGTAGTCCACATACAACTTCCAAGACACATTGCAGTAGTCCACATACAACTTCCAAGACACATTGCAGTAGTCCACATACAACTTCCAAGACACATTGCAGTAGTCCACATACAACTTCCAAGACACATTGCAGTAGTCCACATACAACTTCCAAGACACATTCACATGTTTATCGATTTCACCATTTAATTAATATAAAATTCTTAAAAAAGTAAACATTTAAGATTCAAAGTCCATAAAAAACACAAGATTTAATATTAAGTTTTACTTTGGTTTTAGGATATAGCCTAATAGATTTTAACACATTTTAATTACTATTAGTTAGGTTCATTAAAATTAGGAAATCCATCAGTAGTGGGTAGTGGTGAAATAAGTGTCTTCACTAGAAGTCGAGACAATTTAAGAAACATCACTTGGATTTCCAATTTAACTAAGTTACCAAATGATAACATATTACAAGTAAAGCTTGAGTCACTTGTTCACCAAAAAGAGCAGAATTTGTTTAACGTGCGGCAGAAGGGAGCGAGAGTAATTTTACAGTTTTTATAGCGTTGATAATTTTTTTGTCAAAATAAATCAAATATTTCTCCAGTAGCAGCGTAGAGTTTAGTTTTCTGCACATGCTAATATCAACCGATATTGAACATCTGTCAAAGGTTACCTGGAATGTTGTCAAAACTTTCTATCTTTATTTAAAAAGTTGACAAAATTCCAGGACATCCTCTATATATATTCACCATCTGTTGATATTAGCATGTGCAGAAAACTAAACTCTACGTTGCTACTAGAGAAATATTTTATTTATTTTAGCCAAATAAATTTAATGCTATAAAAACTGTAAAATTACTCGCACTTCCTTCTACCACACCTTAGGTGTAACACACTTAAAAGAAATGTCGATTGACTAATGATTCTTGGCAATACTTTGAAAAACAAACCAGAAACAGATGATTACCAACATCTTATTTTATGGCGGGACATTAGTTTTTTATAGTGGATGGACAGTGATGTCTTATTTTATGGTGGGACATGAGTTTATTTTATAGTGAATAGACAGACCTTTAAAGTTATCACAATGAACGCCTTTAAATTATTGTGTTGTGAAACAAATCTAAACAAAACAAGAATGATACACATAGCGCCAAGTCATAATTAGCAGATTTTATAACTATGGGAACATAACTCAAAAGACTAAGATTTTCAAGTAAAAGTTTCTGTAAAAGTGACACAATCCAGAGTTTAATATTACTGCGTTAGAGGCAGTAGTGTCGCTTTTATATTCTACACAACCCGTGAATGCTCGCCAAGAACAGTGACACTTCTGACTTGTGATGGACAGGTCGTGAGTTTATTTGTAGTGTTAAAGTGACTGCAAAGTGGTTGAGGTTTTAGGTCCTTTCCATTTATATAAGTGTATTGGTTTGCTATTGTTAACTTGTAAATATGATCAAGATACTTAAGTACTAAATTAATAATACATTATTGTTTTCCAGTCGTCTAAGCCTAATTTAAGCTCTATGTTAGGAAAAAGTGTTCTAATTATCTTTAAGTGTAAGTTTTAATATCAATGATAAACTGTCTTAATCTTAATTAAAGTTGTAAGCAATACCTGTGTTAAATTTCAATTCATTTAACTTCATTTTTCAGCCTTTATCTTTTAAGTCAAGTAGTTTTCATTTTTAAAGTTCTTGTTGGAATATTAGCTTCATCTAAATTTATTACTTTTACTTTTCACTTTCAAGCATCATGATAGATTATTTATCTGAACCCTGAAGCTGTGAGATGCACCTGTGGCCTCTCAGTGGAAAAGGGAGGTTTGGCGCAAACAGCTAGCCAATCAGCACATCCGATTTAGCGTGTGTTTGACCCTATGTGGAAAATAAGTGTCAGACGCAACACTGGCCGGTTAGCACACAAACAGATAAGACCTGTATTCAAAAAGTTATTTTCATAACATAGGGAGATAGGGTTTCGAGATGGGTGGAAAGAGATGTAGACCCAGTGGCTAATGACCACTACCTTAAATAATTCTCCGTATTCATGTACTAAATAATTTGTTTCTATACATTAAGTAACCCGTGGTACAAAATTTCTAGTATTTATTTCGAATAAAGCTTCAAATTCTACTCTAAATTTCTATTTATTTTATCGGCACTGTTCTCAACCCCCACCATTAATTTAATAATTCCGAGATGCTCTACTAAAACACTGGCTGCTGCGGAACCATAATAAACAAGAAGCTGAGAAGATGGAGTGAGTCGACTGGTTACATGACACCATCTCAAAAATAAAAGTGAACAAATGATCCATTTTTATATCCTCATAAGGTTTCATGGGTAATGCACGTTCTGTGATTTCCACTTAACTTATTTGTGTTACCGTCAGAGAAACCAGACCACCACGTGAACAAATGACACATCTCAAAAAGAAATCAACTGGTAGTAAGTAATTAAATAAAACAGAAGACTGATAACCTGACAAAATGTAGGTTGATTCGACTTAAGGGAAGTAGATCTTCATATGAAGTAGACAACAGTAATAAAGATCCAGATTTTGTTTCTACCTCTATTACAGATTCAGACACATCTGCTTCAGATTCCGAAAGTCAACCTGAACCCTGACTTGATTTATCTAAATTGGTTGAAATTAAAGGGAGTATTGAGCCGGAACTTATTGGGTGTGAAGCAAAGCCAAGAGGTAAAAAAAAAAGAGTAGAGAGCCAATCACTGTGGAAAAAGAATAAAATCGAATTGTTGAGAAACTATGGCAAAAGTTATATTTCCCAATCAAAGACTCAAAAAAGTTTAGAGGCTAGGAATTTGGTAGAACCTTGCAATGAAAATTGTTGAATAAAATTCTGCACAAAAATAAATGAAGATGACAGAAAAAATTATTTTCAACAAATTTTGGGATTTAAAGAATGTTACCCGTCAAGAGATTTCATTAATAAGTGTATGCAACAAATCAGCCCAACTTATTGATATAGAGAAAAAGGAAGGTGTCCAAATCACACATTTTATTCTGAATTAGATTAACAATGTGTTTGGGTATACAAACAATTTTTGAGGCAACTTTAGAAATTACAGATTTACCTATTCATAGTCATCATTAAAAAGGAAATAGGCTTTGTTGCAAAAGAAATGCATAAGAAAACACAAAGAATAAATTCCACACATTGAAAGCCACTACACGCGGCAGCAAGCTTCTCGTGAATATATTGATGGTGGAAAAACTTTATGCAATTTGTGTTGGGATTACAAACAAGACTGCAAAACAAGAGAACCTTATTCCAAACATGTGAAGTATTCACGAATATTCAATCACCAATACAAAATTAGCCTTTTTGTAACAAAAAAGACCAGTGTGGTTTGTGCACGTCTCATTTTAATGCCAAAGGAGAGGGAAAAGAACAGCTTTCTGATAATTACCATCTGCATCAACAAGAGAAAGAACTATTGTGTCAGGAAAAACAATCTGATCAATGAGAGCTTTGCACCTAACAGTTACTATTAATTCATTATAGGTACACCTTACATCGTTTGGGAAATGGGATACGCTGATTTTTATGATATTAAAGACTTGCACGATTGATACATTGAACCCTCTAAACAATTACTGAAACACATAAAAATCTGAGACATAAGGGTATTGAAAGTCGAGACAAGAGCAAACCTGCAACATTAATGTATAAAACAATGTATTCATATGATAGTTTCAAAGAAGTAAATGTTGCAAAATCCAACCTATGTAGATCAAAATCTTCAATAAGTAATGAGGAATTTGAAGCTAAACGGGCTTTCAAAAAAAGTCACCTGGTGATACTTACATATTATATTATTTTTGTACTTTCCTACAACTAAGTTTTGATGTTTGTGTATTGCAATAAATGTTTTTTCAATGGCGCCAATTTTCCAATAAAAAATAATAACTTTGTAAGTTTTGATGTTTATGCATTTTAATTTTTTTTTCAATACTGCCAATACTAATATTTTCTAATACTTATAACATTTTTATGATTTTTTTACATAGTGGTTTTGATTTTTTTTATATAGATACTCAATTATTATTTCAATACTATTTTCTGGTATTAAAGAATAATATTTTTGTTCCTCTATACAGGTGAATGTTTGATGTTTGCGTATTAAGTAATTATTCTTTCAATACGGCCAATACTAAAATTTTACTAGAGAATAAAATAATATGTTTGTACTTTTCAACGATTAAAAGTTTTGATGTTTATTATAATGTTTTTACAATAGTGTTAAATGTGTCACGAATTTAAAAAAAACATCCCCTTATTGTTTTCCAAAGTTCAAAAAGGGGTGGAAACCATTACCATTAAGTGAAGCATAACTAGCTTTGCAGTTATACTCTAAGCCAAATATCAAACAGGAAAATTAATTTGGGTCTTAATGGCTGCTGTGTATTTAACTATAAGATTTTAAACTTGACTGTTCTGAATGAATGCAAGTTTTGACATGTGACATGTTTCCCCAACTTAAAAGTTATTTCAAATAATTTCCTTAGTCGATGAGGTTGTCGTTTATATATTGCTTTGTAGATGCATGAGTAATGATTGAGTCCAGTGACTTAGGTCCATGTGCACTGATGTAATATTTAGTTTTAATATTTGATATTGCACCAAAAAATTAAAGATGACAATTTTTACTTTATCTTCTTTGAGACTGAGCACATTTTTGTTTCAGCATGTTAATGCACTCGGGAGAGAGTTACAGTTCTATCCTCTGTAGTTGAAAAAATATTGAGTTCCGATATTTTAACCCTTACCAAAAAAAAAATTTCATTCTAAAATTTGAATAACCAAAAGTGTCAATATTGTGTTAAGTTCGGCATGAAATTTAAGTCATAAGGAAATGTACCGATATTAGGTATCAAACAAATAATTGTCTGGAATGTGAACAGAATAGCAGAAGAGTTTTCAGCAAACTTCTAAAATCAAAAAAGTTGTGAGGCGAGATAGAAAAAATGAACAAGCTAATAAGCCTTTATACAAAAAATAAACGCCATTTTTAAATGAGCTTGTATCAAATTAAAATAATCTTGATTTTAAACTGCCAAAATATGGTTCAGCAAGAAGAAATAAAAATGAAGAGGCAAGCAGTGCTGAACACACAGATTTGACCTTAAGTACCTTGTAGAAACACTAATGAGGAAATGGAGAGAACAAAGGCTAAAAATAAATTATCAGCCTTAAATAAAACAATAAAAATTGCCTCTCAATATTTAAGAATTAAGATTTTATTCTAAAATCTAAACAGGCCTAGCAGTAGATTACTCACGGCCATTTGCTTATATAACTATAGCTATATAGATACAAAAAAATGTATAGCAAAAGCTTTTACAAAAAATTTACAAAACAGTGGTAAATTACTCACGGCCATATTGATTATATAACTAAAGCTATAGAGATAACAAGCACTTTATAACAAACGTATTTTGCAGAAAATTTACATTGATAAAGTTGTAACTTAGTGAAAGAAATTATAGTGCCCAATTATATACGTAGGACCCAAACATGCAAAATTTAAGTTAAATGGAGAACAAATCAAAGATAACTATAAGGCATAAAAGTGTGATAGTGAAAATCAAAAACGCTAAAACGTTGCCAGGCTTTCTTGGAGGCTGTAATATCAAGATAATAATGTTGATATTTTGCAAGTATTAACAACAATAAAGATAAAAATGTACACTTACCTAAAGGATAAAAAGATAAATTTGATTTATTTTAGGAAAATACTAAACGATTGTGAAATTAAAGTTGGATAAGAATGCAAAAAATGCTTTCCTGAGATCTTGCGTTTATGCAATGGATGATGACGAAGCCGGATGTGATGCTTAAGAGCAAAGAGAATTGTAGTATAAGTAAGAATAACTTAAGCCCAGAGAAGACAGAAAAATATTTTACAAGATACATACGCATTTATTTATTAATACTGTGAGACTCCGCTCGAATTGGGATGGTTCAATGATGTTTGTTGTAGGAGGGTAAATTGGATTTTAGAAGCAAATTACAGTTTTGTCTTGATTAGATTTAATAGTAAAGGATGTATTAAAGGCAGATAATAAATAACCAAATTGTAGGTAATATAGTAACAAATTATAAATTTGAATTTAGTTTAGACCGGGTTTGTATATAAGCATAATGCAAAGAATAATGCATAGCTATTTGTAAATAGTACATTACACTATTAAAATCAGTTTATATGATATGATATGTAGAGTATAAAATATAATTTGATTGTCTTTCATTATTAAAGAATACTGGTCTAATCTCTTTTGAATACTACATAATGTATTTTAAAACACTTCAACAAACCGTTGATTCAAATGAATTACGTTATATTAAATTATATATCTTTAAGTCTGAATTTAACTAAATTTTAAGTTTAATCTGTACTTTCAAATGAAGTTCAAATTTATTTAATTTCGATTTTGTCAGGAATGTTGTGGTAGAGTTTATTCTTAATAATAAAGTTTAAAATGTAATCGTTCTCCTTTCTTATCAAACGTATGGATAATCATACTCATTTACGCTTAAACAAAGAAAAATCGTTAATAAGAAACAAGTAGGCTACCACAAGTCATTTCACACATTAACACATAGATAATTTTGATCTACTGAGTATACTGGCATTTAATTTGACCCTCTTCACGCATTCTTATTGCCTTAAATAACTATAACCCATTTATTTTCTATACTTCAAGAAAATAAAAAAAATTATTTAACAACTAATTATAAACATGTCTATACACATAGTTAAGTATACGGTAGATAATAATCAAATATATATATATATATATATTAAAATACAATTATTTAAATATACATAAATTGCACACAAATCAAATATAGATAGTATATGTGTCTATATAGGTATGTGTTTATATTCATGCTTAAGATATTCTTAAAAGTGTATAGTGGATACACATAATACACTTAGGCTTGGTTTAAATTTATGCATTATGCAAACATAAGAGTGAATAGTGCATAGCACACATTGCGCTAGAATATGAAGTACATTATATTAAAAGATACTTAGTGTTATAATCGAAACAATTTAAATATTTGAGAATGTATAATGCATAAAAATGATTTAACTTTAACTTCCTGGCTACTTCATCTTGCCATGTAGTTGTACTCGTGTCAGAAAAATACTGTCTTTTCTGCTCCATCTCTTGAGTTTTTTTTTAACATTTATGTTTTATAACATGATTTATTTATTTATTTATTTTGGCAGACGGTATGTTGTGATCGCAAAAAAAATGTGTATTTAAAGTAAAAACATTAGGGAACCTAACGGAAATTGTAGACTTCAGTTTGGTTCAGTAATAATAAAAAGCATCAAATTCCAATAATATTTTTTAAAGTGGGCAATGGTTCTATGCTCTAACTCACTACTCTCTTGTTAGACTGGATTACCACCAATAACTGTTATGATGATGATTAACAGAGTGTTTTTCCACCAACCTTAAAAAGAAAACTAAAAGGATTGAAATGGTCACCTCATATAGAACAGAGTGTTCCATCTGCTCCTGATTTAAGCAATGCTGTACTCGTCAGAGGTGTAGAACTTTTCCCAAAAAAATTTATCTAATAGTACAATCAAATTAAACTTGTTGATTTCTAATTTCAAAAGAAAAAATGCAGTGTCTCTCCTTACAGCTACGCTACTTACACCATCGACACCCCTATACACCTTAGACGTGTAAATATTTCCTATTCTAGATTTAACACCATCAGGTGGGACAAGAGGAACGATAACAAGTTATAGAAATAATATCAAGAGAGGATATGATTTAATGAACAAGATTCAGAGATATTAAAAAAGATATAAATAACAATCAGTATGTTTATTTTCGTCCAAGAGTTTTACGTGGCGATACGTTTACACTGTTCCCTTGACAACACTGAAACACAGTGACTTATGAGACATGAACTATATTACGTTTGTTACCAAACTATACCTACTACTGGTACTAGGATTCACCATCACAGTGTCATGAGCAAATTACAATTACAAAATCCTATAGAAACAATTAGGTGATCACCCTAAAAGTATATATCTTACTAAATATAAACAAATAAGAACTATTCAGACTTATCAAATGCAGCAATAGTTCGGCAAGATGTCGAATCCTATTTAGAAACGCCCAACATTATAATAGGCTACACGGCTCAAAACGTCAGCAAAAAAAGACACAATAGAAACCGTTCTAATGCTCAGGAAAAGCCAAGGAACTCAAGGGTGCCAACCACTCTATAAAAATTGCACAGAGTGTTGTACACGAACACCGGGAAAAATATCCCATAACAAATGTAATAAAGAGACTATTCTATCACTAATAAGAACATACGAGAGCCGACCCATATTGGCTATGATCAAATGACCAAAACTGACATTCGTAATTTCTATATATGCCCGTATGTTTTGTTCAAACTTGGTGATTCCAAGTCAGCTTGAAAGTCGTGCAAAGTGTCAAACAGCTCTCAGGGAGGAACTTACAATGGTACAGTACAATTCAGTTATGTAAATTTCACTATCTGGTTACTTACTTTAAACAGATAAAATGATAGTACACTCCTTACTAGCAGGAATGCGTCTAAAGTTAATGCATTAATTTATCTAACGAAAACTTAATCAAGCATTCCCAAATCTAACAAGGATATATGTTGGTGGAATAAGATCGTAACTACATGACTACAAAGTATAATTAAACTTACTAAATAAACTAAAGCTGCACTAACTTGGATTCTAATCAATACAATATAAGTGGACCCTTCCACATTACAAAGCAAAGTCAAAACTATCAAATTAAGTGTTTTGAGCCGAAAACGGAATTTATTGAATAGTTACAAGTATACCCTACTTGTTATCAGAATAAAACTAGTAAATCAAATGCTAACCCAAACATGGAATTTATGATATAGTTACAAGTATACCCTACAATCATGTTATCAGAATAAAACTAGAAAATCAAATGTTAACCCAAACACGAGATTTATTATATAGTTGCAAGTAAATCCTACATGTTATCAGAATAATACTAGTAAATCAAAGGCTAACTAGAACATGGAATGTATAGTATAATTACAAGTAAGCCTTAGATGTTATCAATATAAATGTTAAACTTAACTATATGTACACCCTAACGCTGACACGGGTTTCATACATTAGTTGATTTACTAGTAAATCAAAGGCTAACTAGAACATGGAATTTATAGTATAGTTACAAGTAAGCCTTAGATGTTATCAAAATAAATGTTAAACTTAACTATATGTACACCCTAACGCTGACACGGGTTTCATACATTAGTTGTGAGAACATTAGTGGTTGGGTCGTCTGCGTCGTGCCAGTGAAATCATTCGCTCCTGCAAGGTGGTTACACTCGTTGAAACAGCTAGTTGATGACGTTGAATTTATTCTTCAGGCAATGATAAGGTCAGTGTGTACATGATTCTTAGGACATCCTCATATATATTAACAAAACAAGCAGGGATAAAAGGAGGGAAGCGGAAAGGAACACAACTTTCTCAACGAATAGGCTAGATGGTTCGCGAACAACCAGAACCCATCGATGGTGTGGCGTGCACATGCTCGGACATCAGATGTATCCAGTGGCCCACAAGATACTCTATTCAATATTTTAATTTCTGGTGCCGACTCCGTTAAGCAGAACGTCCACGGTTGGCATGATCAAGATAGTGTTAGATGGTGTTGAGGAAATATCATGTACGGCAGAATTAGGTTGAATTGTTTGAATCTCATTGTGACAGGTTAAATACTTTTAGCCCATTACAATAGTTTAAATGCCATATTTCGAGTGAGTTCATTAATTAAAATTTTTAGGGACCTTACTTAGTAGTGTAAGACTTTAAAATTCTAAAATTAGGTTTAATTATAAACTATTGTATTTTATTTCTGAACTGTGCACTGTGCACCATGCACTATTTAATATGAGTTATGCAAGAATATAAAGCCAATCTAATAATGATGTGCATCTTCAATTGTATCATTCACAATAGATATATAAAGATTAGTAAATAGGTAACAATTGATAAATTTGAATTATTTATGTTTTATTATACATGGAATTTTGCGTAGACAAACCTCCGATTTGAAATTTTGATGCACCTAAAATCTATTTATATCGGCCCTCACCCAGATAATTTTGGACAATTGAATACCCCTAGAAGCTATTTGGAGTGGTCCCCTCCAGTCGAATTGATAAAAAATTAAAACATATGTCAGATATTAAGAATTTTCTTCTCCAAAACCTTTATAGAAAATTTAATACCAAAAACTAATGAAAGAAACTACTTAAATTGTGTTAATTTCCCATTAAAAATGTATTTTTTATATCAATCCTTAAAAGAAGAGTTTCTAAATACCTGATTTGAGTTAAGGCTAACTTCTAGCACCAAAATTCTTGATTTGAATCAAACTTTAATTATGAAGTTTCACTAAAACTATTGTATTTTTATTATAAATTATATACTATATTGTATTCACTCTTTGTTTTGAATAAATCTAAACTAAGTGCCTCGATAATTTAATGGTTTTAGTGCGCTCAATTTACCCTGAAATATAGCTGTCTTACATTGATGGATACACTATTACCCTGTCTTGTAAAGCTGGGTTTATATTGATGCATAACGCATAGCTAATAGTAGATAGTATATAGCGTACAGTTTTCAATTCATAAGAAAATATATTGGTTTTTAATTACACTTTAGTGTTTACGTTCTTACATAAATCAATTGTCTTTTATTCATAGAAAATGTCTTAACCTCTTTTCAATACTAGATAACGTAACTGAAAATACTTCAATAAAGGGTTCAATATAAAAACAACGTTAATTATACTCAATCTTTATAAACGCTATTATTGAAAATGATGTGTTTTAACTTATTGCGTACTCTGTGCTGTACACTATTCGAGACTAGTTATGCGTTATTTATGAATATAGACCCAGCCTAGTTGTGTAATGAGGAAAAAAAAACTTACTACCTTACAAGAAAGAATATATTTATTTTTTATGATTCACACCAAAGTTAGCCAATAATATCTCTATATCTCTCTAATAAGATAAAACAAAATAAAGTCTACCCCTTACAAATTTACTAAAAGTGACATTGACTTGCTTCTGAGGTTTG
Source organism: Timema cristinae (assembly GCA_039000515.1). Classification (NCBI taxonomy): domain Eukaryota; kingdom Metazoa; phylum Arthropoda; class Insecta; order Phasmatodea; family Timematidae; genus Timema; species Timema cristinae. The sequence goes on along the minus strand of JBCFYV010000024.1, from coordinate 18,020,210 downwards.
CATTTATAAAGGTCACTCAATGATCCATGATCTAATTTGCACCTCTTTTACTTTTGAAACAATAATAATAATCATTAAATATAACAATGGCAGATGATAATATGAACGATGATAAAGAGAGTGGGGACAATTCTCAAGAGCCGATTAACTCGATCGAAAACGAAAATAGTCAGTCTGATAATGAAGTAGATGAAAACGGTGAATATTATAATTACATTTTAAGATCTAATATGTTAGCACAGCCATAGGCCTAGTGATAAGGCCTATCTACAGACTCCGTATCCGTAAGGTGCTTAGTACTCCGTAAGAGATTGACTCCACACTGATAGTCTAGATTGCATTATCTATAGAGTCAATATCCTAAATTCCTTAGTGTTTACCACTCTGTAGAAGTTGACTCAACTTTAACTTTCTAAAAGCTTGTCTACTGACTATATCCTAAGGTGCTTAAAACTCATTAAGAGATAGACTCCACACTAATAGTCTAGATTGCACTATTTACAGATTCCATATCCTAAATTCCTTAGTGTTTACCACTCTGTAGAAGTTGACTTAACTTTACCTTTGTAAGGACTACCAATCTCGCCAAAGTAAGCTTGTGCAGGCATCGAAATAAAAGTACCAATGGCAGCCAAAGGATCCGTTACTACGGAAACCAATACAAAATTATAAAATAATTTTACGGACTGAGCTATTTCAGAACTATCCTGAATGTTTTATAAAAGTATGTTGAGTAGTTACTTATGTTATAACTTATAATATTATTCTGCTGGGATATTTCCTGCTTCACAGATTACGTCTGCTTATGCCTAGCTCTAAGTAATTTCCTTTTGGTTTTTTTTATTGGACGTTTCTAACTTTCTTATTGGTTGGCACTGTCACATTGTTACGGATATGGAGTGTGTAGATGCAATTTCCATTGCTAAGGACACTTAAAGGCTATAAGGAGGTGGAGCTTACAGAGTTTGTGTCAGGGCCTTTACACAACCTATTAATTATAAAGTATTATGGTTAGATCATCTGAGACGTCCAGTTCCAAAAGGAACCTTGTTCACAAAAATCATTATTATTATTATTATTATTAGCACCGCGTCTTACTACCCGTTCGGGTTATACGCACTTACGCTAATGTGCAATGGTAGGGTGATTGTGAGATGAAATGGAGGACCTACAGTTTAACGTGGAATTAGAACCACGGTGGAGGCCTGGCATTCCCCACATTCACAAGATATCTTGTCAGAGGTGAAGGAAGGGTTTGGAATTCACAAAAAATTAAAAAAAAAAAATTAAATACCCATATTTGTATCAGTCATCTATTATTCCAAACATTGAAACACACAGGCCTACAATCAATTTGAAGTAAAATAAAAAACTTTAAATATAATAAGAAAAAGTTCAACTAGATTAGACAAGCTGTCTTTGGGCCATTCAAGAACTATTTGAACACATTACACTAAACCCCAAACATAATTTTTACACTCTTTACAAAGGTGTAAAAACTTTCTATACCTATCGATCACAATCAACTTTACTTCATAATAAATTTAACTTCTTCAAGCAATTTGACTAAATACAGGTGGGGTCATTCCATTTTAATTCAACAATGCAGTGTGCTCCACCGTTTTTGATTTGGATGAAAATGTGCGTGTGTATTCCCCCTACCTCCTAGACCTCAAAAATATTTTATTTTTAAATAATATACCCCTTGAAATATAGGCTATTTGTTTGATGGCCAACAGCAAAAAGTTGTATTTTAGAGTTGTTTCTTATGAGCTATAATCGTTTTCCAATCAAAGCTACAGATCTCAACTCTAGCTCGTTGGAAAGCTAAAAAAAAGCTATTTTTTTATTTGTTATGAACAAATTTTAAATCTGAAGCCAAAACATATTTTTTTCCAAGGTCAACGGGTGACCTGGTGGTCTAGGGGTAAGGTGTCTAACTTCTGTGCTGGGGTCCGGGGTTCAATCCTCGGTCCCGGCACAGATTTATCTGATTACCAAACCCTTCCTTCACCTCTGACAATACGTGTATTAATCACAACTTGTGAATGTGGGAATGCCGGGCCTCCACCCTGGTCCGGATTCCACGTTAAACTGTAGGTCCTCCATTTCATCTCACAATCACCCTACCATTACACATTAGCGTAAGTGCATATAACCCGAATGGGTAGTAAGACGTGGTGGTGATGATGATGATAATAATTCAAGGTCAAAGGTTACCGTACAAAACTCATTGTTGACCACTTTTGGAGAGTTAAAACCCCATGAAGCGCTTGAAATAACAACTCCACTTTTTTTTCTTATATACATGTTTATGAATACTTATTGTATAGAAAAAAAAATTGACGTGTTACTACTCTGACCCCTTCATTAGATATGACCACCAAAAGTAGTAAGATTTTCTTAAAAATCCAGTTTTCAAGGCTAAAAAAATGCATGTGGAGGAGGGGTAATGTTTTTTTAAATCATGTGATCTAAAGCAGTGGTTTCCAACCTTAGAAACCCCACGGCCCAACCTGGTTTTAATATGCTTTGCTAAGGTCCACTAACTTAAAGGTATTAATAAAATCACAACTAATGAAATAGCATGACAAATATTTAAAAAAAACACACGGATAATGAAATAGCATGACAAAGGAAACATAATTTATTAATATGCTAATTGCAAATTATTATATTAAATCTCATTACCAAGCACTGTTTAAATATTATTTAACTAAACCATTAAACTTAATACAAACAATTTTTCTTTATATGAAATAAAACTAGTTGTAATAAAACAACATACATTAATAATAAGAATATTACAATTAACAAACAAGATAGATACAAAGTATAGTAAGAAATAAAATTTCATAAAAAGATAATTTGTTTAAAAAGGTTATTGACCTTAACAAGTTGATGCCAGGTAAAAATAACTTAGTGGGACTTGTATTGTTATTTTCTTTTATCAATTTTTCAAGTTTTGGTACAAGTTTGGTGACAGCTAAATGCAAACAGTTTTTCACTTGTAGCCGATTATGTTGTTTTGTCTTAAGCAGTGTCATTGCGGAAAAAGTTGTTTCACACAAATAAGAGGACGAAAAACAAATCAACAAACTTCACTGCTCGCTCACACAATTTTGGGTATTCTGGCTTTATTTATATCCAAAATTGAGACATACTCATAGTAGTCATTAGAAGTTCTAGCTCCTTGTTGAATGATAACTCTAAGCGCTAGAGTTTTTCTTCATATAGAAGAAAGTTTTCCTCTGGTAGAGCTAGTTTAAAACCTACATATTTTGTTTCCAAGGATCACTTTCGGGAGGATAATACCGATCAAGCACTTCCAAAAGTGCATCGAGATGGTTTGAGATTGTTTTAAACCACTTTTGCTTCATTGCTTGATTCCACAGATTCCCTAACAAAATCTGACACTGCCTCAAACATTTCAAAACTCGCTTTTGCAACCATGTCTCGTCATAGTATAATTTTCTTCACGAATGCTTCGACCTTGTTGTATGCTGTGAAAAGGGTTGTCATCTGTGTTTGAAGACTTAATTGAGCTTATTTATTTTTGAAAAAATATCACCAACGTATGCAAGCTTGGCGATACAGTCTGTACACTGTAAGCATTTGACAAGCTCCAATTTCTTTTCCCTCAAAAACAATTTCACTTCTTCGCTTAATTCAAATACTTTTTTAAGTACCTTTCCTCATGGCAACCATCTTACCTCTGTTTGATAAAACAGATGCTGGTGATCTTACCCCATTTCTTGACAAAGAACTGCAAACATTCTCATGTTTACAGCACTGTTTTTCAAATAAAGTTCAGTTTTTATTGACTGGGTTAGAACTCATTTAGCTCTTTTTCCCTGCCAAATGTTCCCTATGAATAACACAATGTGTCACCATTATGTAATCACCTGCTTATTGTTTTACTTTTGCTGCTACACCAGAATGCCACCCAGTCAGTAAAAAGACCAGTGCAGTTTTTCCAGTCCAATCCATACATTTTAAGGTAGGAATCTATTGCTTTAAAAACCTCATCACTCGTAATTCGAGTTGGCAATTCAGAAACACACAAGATATCCTCTTTCATCTTACCATCATTGTAATCAATATACCTTACATAGGAAAATAGTATACTATTTTTTTTATATCATTGGATTCATCAAATTGTAATGCAAATCACTTTGACTTTTTACTTGCTCATTAAGTTGATCTTCAGTGTCATCTGCCATATCAGTCATATGCCTTTCAATCGTGTTGTTTGACAAAGCAATATTTTTCCCTTTAACTACAGATGCAAAACCCAATACTTCGCTGCACACCGAAATTAGACATGGCTTAGTAAGATCCTCACCTATGTTGTAAGGTTTCTTACATTTAGCAATTTGAAGGGCCACAAGATAAGAAGATAATATTAAAGCTTTTTCAGCAATAGACATGCGAACAAGAATATCTTTTACACCTTTAAGGGCATTTCTTTTCCGCATAAAGAAATCAATGGGCTTAACTGTCAATTCAGAATGCTCTGTATTTAAATGTCTAAGTTCTGATGGCTTAATTGCTTCATTGTCAAAAACGGTAGCACATACAACGCACTGAGGTTTTGGAAGTTGGTTCGTACCCAAACACAATATGAAGCCATATTGTAAGTAGTTTTTGTTATATTTCCTTGTAGTTACACTCTTTATCAAATTGAGTTTTAATTCGTCTGTTTCTTGTACACTGAGATTGTCACACTCAGAGTTGTCTGTACAAGATGTGCTAGGTTCAGTTCTAACATCATACATATTAGCACACACCTTTTTCTGAAAAAGTTAATGGTTTCACTTGCCAGCTACAAAAGGAATGTGCTCATTTTAACAGGTCCATACTTGCTTTCACATGTATGCCCACACTATTGTAGCTGAGTTGCTTCTTGAACTCTGAAGGAGTAGGTGCTAGGCAAGTGTTCCTGTTTTAAGAATCTTGTGAAGTCCAGTGAGTGTGTTTCAGATGCCATTTGGGCTTATTTAATTTCAAGATCAATTCATGGATAGTCCTAAATGCTCTATTGGAATTTTTAAGAAAGAGGATTGTAACATTTTAAGTTATAGTTTTGTAAAATTAATATTATTTCAGAGTTTACTGATGATAAATCTATACTCTGCTTGAGAACTGGATGTGAAGACATTGAAACCGTTTACACTTACCATAGGAAAAAGTTACTGGAAAACTTTTTCCAGCTGTATAAAACTTTTTACTGTGACCCATTTTCTGAGCATAAAAACACTTAAAATCATAAGTAAAGATTTGTATTTGAGAAACAATTTGAAACATACTCCTGAAAAATCTTTATGCTCTAAATGTCTTAAATAAACTTCAAAAACAGTTCTTTAAACCTTTGAAAAACTAAAATGTGATTGCGAATCATCTGCTTTAAAAAATACAGTTTGAAAGATAACATATTTATTCTTAATTAAAACTGCAAGCGTTAAAATGTTAATCTATTTTAGTTTATGCATTGTTGATTACCGAAAATAAGTTTTTTTTTTAATATATAAAAAAAGCTCAAGTGAGTGGCTCTAGTGAGCATCAGAGTTGCTCAAGGTGTCAGGAGGGGGGGGCTTGTTGAAAGTGTCAAACATTTTTCAAATATGTCCTCTATTTATGTCTACTAAAGATGGGAACCCTGTATTATGCTTTCTTAGTTACATATTCAAAATTTAATAAAATATACAGAAAATGTTTGTGAAACTAATTTACCTTTCTTAAACAGAAAATTATGTAAGACATACTATGATAAATTAGGATGAATCGATTTTTTTAAACAAAAATTGAAGTTTGAATTCCAAGATTTAAAGTAAAACTAAACATAAGTGCTTAACAATCATACTGTATGGATATTAGTGGTTGAATGAAGAAACATAGCAAGTCATTTTTGATTAAGTGCAGGTCTTTGTTGGTTTTAGCACTGTGTCTTACGATCAACCTGTTTTAAGTTATACGCTTATGTACTAATTACACTAATGAGTTAGGGATGAAGGTTGACTTTAGAGGAAGTATATCCACATTTGTTTAGAGGGAGACAATTTTGGAAAAACTAACCTCGACACACCCGACTGATTTGAACCTCGGTCTCCCTGTTATCAGCAGTTTAGTCTTAACAAAAGAGCGATGCTTACACTTGGTGTGGATACCAAAGCAGGTTTTATGCATGTTGTATTCATAATTCTAGGCAGGTCCCATATTAAAGTTAATCTATTTGCTATAGGAGTGGTGGTAACTGACAGCTATCAAAAGTTAACAGATTTATTTTCGTGCATCCATTCACCGAACTATATGATCTACCAGACTATGTATGAACTGCTGTCACATTTGACAGTCAAAACTTTCAGAATAATTTGTTTTTAGTAAATTTTTTCTATTAAGCGTTTTTACTTTTTACATTATTGAAATATGAACGTAAGTTTGGATTTTCCTTTTTTGTGGAAGTGGTGTCTGTAGTTCACTTAAAAATGCTTCAAAAGGCTGCCTTTAATCACGAATTAAGATAGCACATTAGCTGAAACAAAGATGGTTGATGACATACAAACATTGGATGCATCTGTTTACAAAATAAAATGTTTTATTTAGATTTTTTTTTATCTCTTTTCCAAGTTATAAAAATGATTGCCAGTTATGACAAGTTAAAAGTGTGGATAAAATATGTCTTAATTGAGTATTTCATGTAAATAATATTTCTTGTTGCCACAATCGCAAAACAATAAACATAATAGTTTTATTACTATTTTTTGTTATTTCATTAAGTTATGAAAAAGCCAATTATATAATAATCTTTAGGGAACTATAATTAGAGGTATTTATTAACACTTTTGATTAATAATATACTATTATTAAGAAAATTGTTGTAACTATTTACAAATTATTATTATTAGCACCGCGTCTTACTACCCGTTTGGGTTATATGCACTTACGCTAATGTGTAATGGAATGGTGATTGTGAGATGAAATGAAGGACCTACAGTTTAACGTGGAATCCGAACCACGGTGGAGGCCTGGCATTCCCCACATTCAAAAGATGTCTTGTCAGAGGTGAAGGAAGGGTTTGGAAATCAGATAAATCTGTGCCGGGACCGAGGATTGAACCCCGGCCGCAAGCACATAAGTCTGACACCTTACCCCTAGACCACCAGGTCACCATTTACAAATTAGTGAGAAAATGGACGTCTATTGCTACATCCATTATTATCTATTATTTCGCCAGAGAAAGTTTTTTTTTTTTCATCTTTGAAATGTAAGGGTTAATTTTTTTTTAATATATATAATTAATAATAGGCAGAGTCATCCATTATGGAATCAAAGTAAGCCTGCACTATTTTTAAAGAGGAAAAAAACATTGCTTATTCAGTTGTTTCTCCTTACAGAATTCAACATGCTCAATTCACAACTGGACCAGTTGAATTCAGCTTTGGATGCTTTGGAACAGAAGAACAATCACATTCAGGCCCAATTTAAGGAACTTTTGGAATCCAATAAAGAAACAAGACAACAGCTTAAGGAAATTTTAGATGATGAGGATGGTGTTGTCAACACACAACAATGAACAAAGTACTTTGTAAAATACCCAAGCATTCCATATATTTTTAAACCTGATAAAATATGTTTAGGTACATGGGTTTATCTAAGTAGTTTATTATTACAAATAATTAAATGAAAACATCAATTTTTAAACAATCATTTAGGCCTAAATATAGAAAAATAACTCGCATAAACAAATATTCCTTATCACACTCATTATTTCCACCTCTACTCATAATAGTTGCAACTTCAAATATTTAGTAACACCAACAGGCAAATACCGATACATTTACGATTCATTTAGTTTGTTGATTTCCTGGGCTATACAATCTAATTTGCTGATGGCATTAAAATGTATAAACTATAACAAAATTAATAATAAAACATTATAAAATAGGCTATCATAAAATTGATTAAAAAAGGGGCCAAGAAAGTGTTTATCTGAAGCAAGTTAGGGTGTACACTATACTCGTATCTTGATCTAAATTATAAGAAAAAAGGGTAAATTACAATTTTCTTGGTTATTCAAAAGGTGGAATGTTGGGGGCAAGAAAGATGAATGCTATAGGCAGTTACAGCTCTGCTTATTTTAGAAGGGCTTGCAGGAGTACAATGTCTAGATACATATACAGGAGATCTATTTCTTAAGAAAAGGTATAAAATGTCAATGTTACAGCTGCTCTTGGGGGGGGGGGGGGGGGTTTTGAGATGTTTAAGATGTATTTAAAATTATGATTTTTTTTTTATTCTTTTACATATTTGAGTCCGATTCCATTTTGCTTACGAATGTTGAATTCAAATCTTAGAAAAAATGGTAAGCAAGTTGATATAGAAATAGTAACTAAATGTTAACATTTTGTAATATAATCTATTTATGCCTTCAGTTAAGGGGGAATTATCGGTTTCGGTCTAATCAACAGTCACCAACAAGCAGTCTAAGTACTATTCTCAAGTATTAAAATTAATATGCGTGAGGATTTAAGGGTTATATGTCCCCATCTCTAAAACCACACATATGTGTGTGTGTGTGTGTTTTTTTTTAGAGAGATGCTCACATATAAAATTGTAATTTGGCGGGAGTGATGTTAGGAACATAATTTTGACAGTTTAAAAACTCACTGAAGCGACATTACAGTGTTCTGCAAGTGTCAATTTCGACAACCGCACTAAGATAAATGGTTATTTTATAATCAAAACCATGTTATTAAATATGTATACACCATATTATAGGTAACTTATAAAAATATTAATTTTGATTTAATCATATTTAATGGGGCTTTAAATTGGACTAAGGGGCATCAGTTTTACTCTTACCCCTAGTATCCTATGATACAAGAACTGTGGGTGTTTACTATGGCTGTGTCTGAATAGTCTGCCCTTTCACACGTTATTTGCTAGAAAATTGCAATGGTGTCGACTTAAAATCCGGAAGTCATTTTTGATAGTGTCTGAATTCTCTTAAAGTGTGCTGATGCACCCCTTACAGTGTATTTTACTAAAGGGCACATTCAATGTGCTCCTTATCGCACACTTTAGTTAAAATAGCATCTTAAATGGAATAAATAAAACTTAAACTGTTAAATAAATAATTTGTAATGCAGTGTAATTTATTCATCTACATTTTTCAGTAGGCTACATTCTTTCTGTAGCATAAATATATATATATATTTTTTAATAAATACATTATTTAGTTTAAAAAAATTGTAATTATAAATAATAGTTTAAGAATTATCTTTTATTTATATAAAAGGTTTAGTTTATTAAAAGGAAAAAGACAATTTACAATTTGTATTGCTAGTCCTGTAAATATTCATGCTTACATTCATCTATTAATTTTATAACACACTATAGAATGTGCTTAGGGAACAAAACACTATCAAAAATTGATCTTGTTGTTATGGAAACTCCTTTTTTTTAAGTGTGCACCAGGCAACTCTAAGTGTACTATGCTGTCTGAAAAGTCTCATGCACCTTATGTACTTTAGGGTGCCAGAAACGTGTTTTACTAAGGTGTGCAAGTAAAGTGAACAAATGTGGACTATTCAGACACAGCCTATATATTTTATGGTTATAGGCCTACAAGAAATAGTTTAATATGCTTGTGTTATGGTGATAAATGTAGCCGATTAATATCTTATTTCAAAGCTATTGTGTAGTTAAATCCCAGATATTTGGTATTATCATTACCTGGAGAGGAAAAAGTATTATTTGTGTGTACTGTACCTCCTCCCTTGCTCAGTTTAAGAAAGTCATAGTGTATGTAATCAGCCAAGGTAAGGCTTTACAGAGTAAACTGAGTGCACATGATGTTATATATTGTTTAGGCCTTTCAACCACTGAGCTACTCAACTGTGATTGGACTGGGTAGTAATAGAAGTCACAAACTGGTCAAACTGCAGACTATTTGTCGCTGCATAGAAACTGCAACAAACTAATGTAAAATTCACAGCACTGTACAGAATGTCAATAGAAAGTTACCTTATATAATACAGGAAATGTTCAATAACTGTTCATTCATGAGAATTGAGTTGGTAACTGAAGTAGCCTGATGATGACAAGTATGATGTTTTTCCAATGACTAATCATGGATGCATCACAAACCGGTTAGCAAGCAATCAGCAGACCCCTATTGAAAAACATTAGCGGTGACACACAAACTACTGGTTGATGATTTAGGTTTTACTTGCATCACTTTTGAATCTTATTTGAGTCTTACCATGAGTGAAAGGCCCTAGTCCGAGTAATGGAAATAAGATTGAAGATTGAGAGCAAAATGTTTTGATATATGAACTAAGATGTTACTTTTCTTTAGCTCTTCTCATTGACTTTAAACGCCATCTTTTAATAGTGAAACAAATCACTTACATTAAAAATTTAAAAAAATCCACTAAATTGGTATGTTAGTTGAAACTTATTTTTGTCTGATGTAGTACTTGATTATGGATATTTAACCTCTTTTACAAAGTTAATACTAGCTTTCATCTTCACTATTATTAAATTTAATTCTGATGATTTTTAAAAAGTGGTTAATTATTGCTGGGTCAGTATTATTAAAAATTATTGGTGTATTTTATTAGTTTTTAATAGGTGATATAACGTATTAGTGATATACATAATTATTGTAAAGTAGTAAAATTCTCTGTGTATATATAGATAAATTGCAGGTTGCAATAAATTGACCAATGTAAATGTTATGTAAATATTTTTTAAATAAAATAAAGTTTATAAAATATGTTAAACTCTATATTGGATTAAAAAAGATAGCCATACACATTCCAGCTTTAAAATGTTATAAAAAAAAATTGTCTTATTAATCACAATTGAGCCAACACAGCTATTAGAACAAACAAATTATAAGTACATTTATTGTATGTATGGTATCTTTAAAAATAGAAATTAATTTATACAAATAAATTGAAAAATCCCATAAATAAAGTTTTTGTCTAATTGGTGACCTAAAGGTGGAAGTTGAGGATTTAATGAGAAGAGGGCAGCAGAGAGAGTTCTATAGACGTGTAAGAGACCTGCTATGGAGAAGAGAAGTGCCCTTGTAGTGTAGGAAGTGTTTTACAGGGAGTACTTTGTACCCATTGTCACACATGCAAATGAAACATGGACAATGAATGTACTAGAAACTAGGAAAGTGGAGGTCATGGGAATGAAGTGTTAGCATGTTAGCTGTCATGAGGAGAAACAAGATTATAAATAAAGTTATCGGGGGAAGAGTTTGGGTACAGGGAATACATGAGATAGTAGAGGAAGCAAGACTGAGATGTTATGGGCATGTAATGAGGATGGTAAAAAGAGGATGCCAAAGAAAATGTTAGAAATGAAGTATTTAGGCTAAATTATTATTATTATTATTATTAGCACCGCGTCTTACTACCCGTTCGGGTTATACGCACTTACGCTAATGTGTAATGGTAGGGTGATTGTGAGATGAAATGAAGGACCTACAGTTTAACATGAAATCCGAACCACGGTGGTGACCTGGCATTCCACACATTCACAAGATGTTTTGTCAGAGGTGTAGGAAGGGTTTGGAATTTAGGCTAAAGATCGCAGGGAAAGCCAAGTAAGAGATAGGAGGATCAGCTACAGAAAGTATTCAAGTTAGAGGAGAAGAATGGAAGGATAGAGGAAGATTGAGGCATTTTACTAAACTGACCCGGCCACAGGCTGGAAACAGTTGATGATTTATTAAGTAAAATTAAAATCAAACATATATATTCCAGTCTTATCTGAACTTAAAAGTTAGTAACTCTACTTTCACATATTCATGTCATGTGATCTACGGCTGTAACTTTGTATTAGATTATTTATTAATACCTATAAATAACACTAATAATATAGTAAAATATTATTGTTAACAGCAAAAAAATAAGTTTGTATTTTCCTTAATACTATTTGTATGAAAATTGGACTGTATATTAGTATCTGCTTACTACAATCATGTGAGCAAGAGTTAAATTTTTTAAAAAGATTGATATATTCAGTTAAATTATAACTTATCATGTATGAAGTAACAATCAAATAGGGCACTGCGAGTACTCGGATTTCAAGCCAAACTCGTCCTTTAGGCTCGAGATCGAAATTTTTGTAGGCCCATCATTTTCGAGCTTTCACTTGGATGTACTTACTAATCAATTTTTAAAACGCAATAGTAAGCATAGGCTATTTAATTAAGATATCGTCATTTGCACTTATAAATCATTCAGTTACTTAACAAATTGTTAAAAAATTAATTTCGATTTTCAAATTAATAACATAATAGGGCTTTAAAACCACTTTCGATCAGTGGATTTATTCAATATTTTAGTCCATTTTGAATTATACTTGATTGAAATTGTTTACTTGTATTGCCATGACAAAGCAATGAAAATAAAAATAGCTATGTAGATTACTAAATAATTGAATGATTCTCTTAACTATTTTTAGCTGGTCCCTTTCTAAAATAATAATTTATGTTAAATTAAAAATGTAATATCAAGAATATATTATATTTAATGTTTTCAAACTTAAGATATTTAAATCTCGTATGAATTAATATGTTTAGCTACAAAACTAGCTCTAGTTTAGTTACTATTTAGTTATAGAATTATGTTGATTAACCTGTCTAAAATCAATGTTGATCTTATTTATTGCAATACATATTTAACCAAACTTAACACATTTATATTAAAAAATCATTTACCATTTTGTTTTATTTGCTAACAATATTATTTTAATCACATTATTTTTAATTTTAAAGTATGAGCATCAACTTTAATAAGCATTGAAAATCGAATTGAAGTAAATTTCTCAATAAAATAATGTCTAACAAGAGCCTGTATGATGCGCATATGCAACTGCACTTAGAGGAATAGGAATGGAAATAGAACAGAAGATGTGATCATGCACGATTATACTAAGGAATAATAAACTAAATACAAAACGCTTCAAATTTTTAACTGTTTATGATTCTTACGTTTTCTTATGGGGTAAATTAAGTTACTGAAGCATATTTTGGGGAAATATTAGCTTATTTAAATATCAATTTTATTAACTTTTTATCAAGACAGTGTAGAAACACACTACAATGATGTAAAGTGATAGTGAAGGAAGCCAACCTGAAAGGATAGTTGGGTTAAGCCTAGATATAAACAAACACACTTCTCCATTACTATTACACTTCCCACTTTTTCACACTTCCAAAGTTATACGTTGTTTTGAATTTTCATAAATATTTATTTTTAATAATTATGAAGAAACATTAAAGAAAATGTAATATTTCTGAAAATTCAAAACAATGTGCTACTGTGGGAGTTTTGAAGAAAGAGAAATTGTAAAAGTGTTTGAAGAAATGAATAAAGTGTGTTTATTTATATCTAGGTCTTATCTATCATTTACCTTATATTAAAGTGCAGTGTTTCAACACTAACTTACTGTACATTTCAGAGCCCTCATGGAATTATTCATTTTATTGTTTTTTTAAATAAATGTTAGTGTAATTTTTAGTGTGCTTAAAAACATGAATATTGAAACTATTTTAATTATTATTTCTACTAGGCCCTATATATTTTTAAAAGTGTTATTTCTAATTTAAAAATTGATATTTCCATTTATTGACTTTTTTTTTCTAAAAATATTTATATTTATAAAAATGAGTGTCATTCATGTTTTAAGAACATGTGTTTTAGTATATTTTTTAAAACTGAAATTTTAAAGATGTGATATCTATTTACATTTAAAATAAACAAATATATACTCTTAACATTTTAAAATTATGAATATATTCAAACTCGGGAGCTTTTAGAAATACTCAACTCGAGTTTGACTCGAATGAAAAAACCCAAGCTCGCAGACCCCTAATGACAGATACATTTTGATATATTCAGTTGAATTATAACTTATTATGTATGAAGTAACAATGAATGTCAAATACATTTTATCACAAGTTTGATGTGCAATGACACATACACATTTTATTAATTTGAACTAGACTCACTCTTTGTGATCTTAAATATTAACCTGATAAGACAAATAACAATCTATTTCAGTTTTATATCATTTATACTACATATATACATATATAATCATGCCTTTCCCATAAAAGGCAAGAAACTGTGCATATAGCTCAAAAAACAACAAATTCATACTTACTCCATCCTAATTAACTTTCTCCACACTTCCCTATGCTTTCATATTCCCTTCGCTTCAACAACATCCATTCACAAAGTCATACATGCTCTTTTATTCTTTAAACTCTTTTTCACACATTTAGCCACGTCTAGCTATAATTATTATTATTAGCACCGCGTCTTACTACCCATTCGGGTTATACGCATCTAGCTATAATATATTTGAAAAGTTAATATCGTGGGTAAGGATTTCAATCTGGACCCTTAACAGCATGTGCTAATGCCTTACTGAGTGAGATGTCAAAGTTCTTATCTATATTCAAAACATATTTTTCATTTCTCTATTGATTGCAAACATGCCAGTTATATGGATAAATTCCTGAGTAGCTAAATTGATAAGAGCAGTGAGGCAACCGAAGCAAAAAGATCAAGGTTGAACCTCTTGCTTGGACACTTTTTTCAATTGCCCGAATATATTACAGTCTCATACACAAAATTACCCTAAAATTTGAAGTTGTTCTATGTGAAAAATTAAAGGTTTCAAATATACCTTGAGTTCAAAACTTAACAAATTTGACAATTTTATTAGGCCCTCTGAATGCTTTTATTGATGTGCAGGCAATCCTAAACTTTATTTGTTTATCTCAAAAGTCATGGAATAGACGTTGGGAACAAACTTATTAGCAGATGCAAGTTATTTGTTTGTAGGGCGTCACACATTGTTCTTAATTTAAAATTTATATAATATATTCTTCTCATTCCCTTGTTTACTTGAGACACCAAAGAAGCCGTCTTTTTAACACAATCACCCATTTGCAGATCTGTCAAGGATGGCGTTTTAAATATCAGGAGCACAGAACAGATCATGCCACCTACTAATACTGACCTACTGAACAATCAGTTTAATGACACTTAAGGCTGGAAACCCTTTCCTCTCACTTTGCTTTGGCCTTGAGTTTATTATTAGACACACGCAATGATTCCCACCGGAACAGTTCCAGCATGCTACAAAATATACCTCTGTAGGAATCTGCTGGGGTTTTTTTTCCAATGAAAAATGTTAGGCTGAGCATATAATACAAGAACAGTTTTAATGGCATTTTAAGGGGAAAATATTACATCATACTTGGGTCAGCAAGGTATATCAATACTTTTATAAAAGTTTGATGACAAACTATACTACATCGACACCGCTTCAATCAAAAGACGTTTAAACAGTTCTACGTCCAACTGATCCACCACAGTGACATTTGGTTCATTCTCTTCAAGGTGGTCAACAATCGCCTGTCCCCTTGTGAAGTGTCCATGAAGTTCCACCGTCATATGACAACTGTGGCATTTGGTTGTTACTTGGGCATACAGTACAACGGCACTCAGAAGAGCATCACATGGCATCCAGTGGGACAAATTAGCTTTCTCGTACACGGATCTCTCTATAGCATTCATCAGATCCATATGTGGATTGTGAATGCCACCCAGCACTTGGAACCTCCAGTCCTGCAAGAAAATAGATTGAAAAGATTGTTTTTATTATAATTTAGTCCTAAAAATCAATTTGCTTAAACAATTTTGAATTCTAATAACCTACCTAATCCAAAGCTTGTTACAGTGTTTGCTTTGTTTAGCCCAAACATTTTTCAAACTATATTTTTTAGGTGTATTACACATCTAAATGATCAAACTAAGCATCAAGCTAGTTTAGTTTAATTTGCTGGTGACACGGAGGTAATTAAATGTAGATAACCCGAATGAGTTGTTAGATGCGGGTCAAAAAAGACTGTTTGAGGAAGCAACTTGGCCTAGTTGATACTAACAAACTATTAAAATGAGGAAATAACTTAGATTCTACCAGAAAATAAACATATGTATGAGAAACTAAAATATATAATTACCCGATTCGGTTGCTGAATGGTCCAAGGCACTACTGTCGCATAGACTAGACCTCCGATGACAATGAGGTTGTGGTTTGAATCTATGTCGAATATACTAAGGGTGTATTTTCCAAAATATTTTTTCACTCGCTTTACATGCAAATGTGGGTACACTGCTTATAAGTATTAGCTTCCTAGTTCCTAAAACCATTAGCGTAATTATTACATAAGTGTATAACCTGAACGAGTAGTAAGACACGAATGCTACAAAAAAAAAGTATAGTTGATTAGATTGAATATTCAAAAATATAGTAAAAAGATAAAACAAGGAAGTGATTGCAAATTCTACATTAAGTGTTAATGAACCATTTTGAAACATGAAATTAATTCTCAAGCTAACATAATTTTAAATTAACTTGTGAAAATGAAAAGTCCTTGGAAAATAGTTTTGAACGAAAATTCAAATAAATTAATTGAACTATAGTTTAAAATGTAGCCTGAATATGGTAATTGAAGCCTGACTCTTTAGTGCACAGACCACAAAGCTAACCAAAATTCCTTTGGTGCTCAGGAACATTCATAGTTTGAGGTGGGAGTCTAGGGAACGCGAGAAAAGGGCAGTGTTTTTGTAGTTTTATAGCAAAATATTTATTTAGCGAAAATAAAAATAATATTGCTCCAGTAAAACAAGAGTTTAATTTTTTTTCACAAAGTGGTATCAACAGGTTGTTGAATATCTTTCAAGAGTGTCCTAGAATGTAATGACCAATTTTTCTTTTTGCATAAAAAGTTTATCATTTAATGGTACTAAGCTCATGATAGATATTCAATAACTGTTGATATCACTATGTGAAGAAAATTAAACTATATATTTCCACTGTGGCAATATTTTATTTATTTTGGAGACATAAATGATTTGCTATAAAAACTGAAGAAACATTGCCATTTTCTTGCATTCCTTATTCTCCCACCATAAGAGATTATGATGGATGTTTGAGATTGTAAGTAATTTATTAGCCATCAGACACCAGTGATTATGGGTCAATATTTAAGCTATTACTTGTGCAAGTTTTAACTGTATAATGTTTGTGTTTAGGCACAATACAATGAAATAACAACCAACAAACTCTCAAGATCACAGAGCCTACCTTAAACTATAATTGACGAATAACCTTGAGCGCAGGACAAATACTGGAAAATTGATGCGCTCTTTAAATGTGTATTTGTTTTAAGGACTTTCGATGTCTGTATTTTAATTAAAACTAATATTTTCTCAATTATAGCTGCAACAACTATCTGAGATGAATAATGAATCAATTTGTTTGGACAAGAATTTGAGGTCTATTTATATACTTAACTGGTAATTCCAACTAAAATAATTACTACCAACCTTTCATAAGCAAGATTATCTATTAATGATTTGGGTGGTACAGTCATTTATAAGAAGAATTCAATTATTGTCCGCTGGAAGCAATTTCTTAAATGTGATAGGTCAAATAATATTGGTTATTTAAATGGCGATAATTGGCACCACTGAACCCAACCACCTATTCAGCCTACTACTTCCTGCCGCATCGAAATATTGAGTGTTTGTGCTTTAGTTTATATAATTCTTTCATATGTCTTTAATTCCCTATTGAATATAATATACATATTAATATTCCCAGTCAATGACTCACTCTTGTTTGTTAACCCCACACCACCTATACCAATACATATATTGTACTTGGAATTACAAGTAAACTGCATGATACTACTTTAAAATTCTCAGTTTTGGAGAGCTAGCACCATTACAAGCTCTGGGCACATTGGGTACACTTGGATCCAAAGTTATTAGCAACTTTCACGACCCAATGTATAAAATAACTAACAATGAAATAAAGGAAGAGTATCCACATTTAGCTAAAGGAAGGATGAAAAATTGATTGATCAGTCTCACATAATTACTTTGTGACTGACTCTTAAAGTTCATCTTTGAACTCCTTGCTAATCCAATATAATTTTTTTTTACAAATTGACTTTACACATCAGATGCACTACAAAATGAAGTATGGCAATGTATATTCTTACAAAAATCTACCATGGCTGTGCACAAATTTAACTAGTTTTCCACTTACAAAAGTTATCTTGCTGTTAACACAAGTCTCCCATGGTAATATGGTGATAGGGCACTGAGCACGGTTCAATACAATAAAAGCTGCCTCAGGATCGCTGTGAAAGTTAAATTCTGCCGCAGAAGTTGTGTTGCCCATGCCTGAAACAGCATTCACAAGGATTACTAAATACCCAATCAATGACAAAACTCAAATCATAACTAACCAAACAGTTCAGAGTTACATTTTACTAGATTAATTAACTAGATTTAAAATAATTATACAATGAGCATCTCTCATGCACAAAACAATGCCTATAGGCCCTTGTATGACTATGAGGTAAAATAATATCTCATATTATGATAAAAATTGTTATTTATTGGTTCTTTTAAAATCTTCGAATTATAGTTTATTTTCAAGAGCTACGTTATTTCTTACTAAAAAAACTCTATGGTGTCAGGCCGCAATAGAGTTATACTAACCAAGTGGCCGCCATCTGCTGGTAATTATAGTGTCAACATTTGCATATAGAGGGTGGCATGTGATCAGCACAACTAGCCCTCCAGCAGTTAATCTCAGTTTTATAGGCCAGAGCCGCTACTTTTCCATTCAAGTAGCTCATTTGTCCTCAGAAGGGGCTGAGTTGACCCAATTCTAGACCTGCTTCACACAAAAATCTGGATGTCCCGGCCATCAAACCCAGGACATTTGGATCAGTAGCTAGGAACTTTTGACCACTAGACCACAAAGGCGGTCAATATTTTTCCCCTCGTATTTCAAATACCGAGACATTTCATACCTTAACCTCCTTTCAGTTATATCAAAATTTGTACAGCCTTTCAAGTAATCTTATCTTACTTTTACCGAGCAAATTATACAGTCCATCATTAATGGTGCCATCAACCCCCTTATTTCTCCTAATGATATACTTGGCAGTTTTATTTGATCTCTAAAACATAAGCCTCTCTGTGGGAATTAAAGAGGTCCAGACAACACTCATAGATGTGAATTTTCTCGATAATGTGAGGATGAGAGAAAGCTTCTTGCAATCAATGTTTTATAATTATAAATGTAGATTTAGCTATTACTGCAATATTCCAAACCATGCTTAATAATATGAAAAACGTTTAATCAATGTTTCATTTACCCGTGGTATTGCCTCCTATGATAAAAATTTCTTGTAAATTTGTTGAAAATTCAGGATATGTCTTCATGGCCAGTGCAATATTTGTTAAAGGTCCCAAGCAAACTAATGTAACAGCTCCTAAAAGTGAAAATAGGTAAGGTTGTGTTGTTTTTTTAAATACCACATAGTCATAAGATAGTCAACCTACATACTTTTGCAAATTATTTATTTATTCTTTCAAATAAAATATTTCAAAGAGGATAAGCTTATTCTTACAAAATTCAAAATTATATAATCTCATATTATTATTTAAATAAAAGAACATTAAATAACAATATTAGGACCAATAAAATTACAGCAGGGTCTCGTTAATCTGAAAATCTGGTCAATCTGAACAAAAGTGGAAGAAGTAACAAATTTAATTTTAAAACAAAATTTACATAATAGTACAAAGGTGCAAAAAGAAACAATGTATAGATTCACTCAGTTTGTTTTGCTTCAGAAAATGATGAAAATAGCATATTCTAGGGTACTTATAACAATTATTTATTCATTTGGTATGTTCATAAAATCACTAAGTCTTTTGTCTTGATGAAGCGAACCTGTTATTCATCCCACCCTACCTCCTTCTCTCAGCGTTTATGAATAACACACACGTAAACCCACCAAAGACCTTGCAGTGAATTTTTAATTTACATTATAGGAAAGATTTTGGTTAGTTCAAAAATCTTGTTATCCAAATAGGTCTTGGTCCCAATTAGTTTGGATTAACGAGACTCTAATGTAGTTGACAAACTTGAATTTTGGCCTTAAGTAATATGTAGAGGCTTTGTCAGTAAAATAAATTTCACTAAGGTTAAAAAAATGAATTAATATAAATCAATATATATATATTCCAGTAGTATAGTCACCAGAATCTGTTAAAATCTCTTATAATCATCGCTATGATACACAAGTCGACTTCAGTGTTCTTAGGGTAACGCGCTTGCCTCGGGAACCAATGTTTGTGGGTTCAAAACCAGCCGAGGTTGGCAGATTTTTCTTGAGGACAGCTTCCTTTGGAGGGAAGTAAAGCTATCAGTCCCATGTCGATTGTGGCATGTAAAAAAAAAACCTGTAAGGTATGTGAAAATACCTTTCTGGAAAAATTGATAGACCCTTTCGTGCCCATTCATAGAAATTCAGCGTGGAAGAAAATAGAAAGCCACCACACTTCCCTAGCCCATGGTATTTCTACCAGATGGTGCAGGTAGCACTAATCAGACAAAGATCTGCATGCATTCTCAGCTCTGGATGGAGAGAAATCACATCAATCCAACCGTAAGGTTGTTGACTTGGCAAGACAATGATACACCTTACCTTTGTGGTGGTTTGGGTACGATGTGATTTTATTTAGAGCAACAACAGCATGTTCAGGTTGTAAAAGTTTCAAATTTGGTGTATGAGGAAATTTAACTTCACCGAAGCCATCTGCCCCATGGAATTGTTGGTTAGTTTGCGGAGTAGCTTGTATCAAACCTTCCTCCGCCCCTCGGTAAACTAATACCTAAATCAAGATCACCTTTGTCTAGTTTTTCAAAAATAATAGATTATTAAAACATGGTATACATTATATTACTTGACTATCACATCAGATATTTGTTTACACTTTCAAATACAGATATTTATTTTATAGCTATCTATGGAGAAATTTATTCAATTCTTATCTATACAAAGAGAATTAAATGTAATTACAATATTGTTGTAGACATAAAGGCATATGCTAAAATAAGGTGTGTAAGAGACCTGCTATGGAGAAGAGAAGTGCTGAAGTAAGGATCGTTACCTTGAAACCATGTCACATATGCAGCAGAAACATGGACAAGTGAATGTCAGGAGACTAGGAAAGGGGAGGCCATGGGAATGACGTTTGTGAGGAGCATTTAGCTGTCACAAAGAAAAACAAGATTAGGAATTAAGTTATCTGGGAAAAAGTAAGGGATACAAGGGAGTACATGAGATAGTCGAGGAAGGAAAAAACCAGAAGTGAGACCAAAAAAGAGATTGTATGAGTAGGAGCCAGTGTCAAGTGAGAAGAAAGAATAGCAGTGATGAGAGGAGTAATAGTGGTGGAAGGATAGAGAAAGATGGAGGCATTTTACTAAACTGACCCGACCACAGGTTGGAAACGATGATGATGATGATGATATTATTATAGTATCTAATTCATTGTATTATTATTATTATCTATTAATTCTTTCTATTATCAGTATTTAATTGTTATTATCTAGTAATTCTAAAGTATTATTACTTACCTTGCATCTTTGTGGAGATATTAACTTTCTTTTCTGACTAAATCAAGGTCAACTTTGAATTGTTCTATTAACTAGAAAATGTTGCATGAAAGTTTTTTTTTTTTAAAGTTTTACAAAGTGGACCAATTAAATTTCAAAATTTTGTAAAATCAATGTTTTAATTATTTTTTTACTCA
Source organism: Timema cristinae (assembly GCA_039000515.1). NCBI lineage: Eukaryota > Metazoa > Arthropoda > Insecta > Phasmatodea > Timematidae > Timema > Timema cristinae. The sequence continues at coordinate 17,998,482 of JBCFYV010000024.1, read as the reverse complement.
TAATGCTGCTGTATTTTTTCCAACAAATCAATGTTTTTGTAATTTTAACTTTACAAATTATGTTTAAACCTGGGTTGACAGTCAAAGTATGCTTGGACTGAGTGCACTTAAAAGATGCGCGCATTCACTCGACCTTCTTGTATCGAACACCCAATCTTAGTGCACTTAACAGCAACATCCGATCAGCGTATACTCGAGCGGTGACCACTTACTTACTTAAATTGAGTAGTGTTTAAATATGGGGAAAGTGAAGGTCCAAGTCTAATACTACTTGAGAAAAATAGTCCAAGTGCACTCATAACAAAGAAACTACACTTATAACTCGATCCATGCGTACTAGACTGTGTCAATCCAAATTTAGCTAGAGAAGGAATGGCTGCAAGAACAAGGCAAGTTCAGTTATAAGTCAAAATTAAATTTTAGTGTAATCAATATAAAGAAAAAAATACCAGTAGCAAAAATCAGGCAAGTAATTTCCTATGTTATTATTGTGATGTTATATTTTTTAACTCTGAAAATATTTTATAATATCTATCTCTATTGATTATTTGACCCATAAAAAAAATTGGAATTTAGAGATAAATGTGGTATTTAAAACAAGTGTTTTTTTATCTCCTAAAAATTTGTAAAATGGACTTTACTGATTAATGCAACCAGACCATGGCCTAAAATCCTGCGTCTCTTCCCTTCATTCATTACAAACCTGTGTCAATTACTTTTAGAGAAATATAACTGAAGAAAGGTTTTGTAAGGCTCTTTAATGCTATCCGAAACGTATGACCCACGGGAACATGGTAGTTAAATAATAATACTATCCGATACTATGAAAGGTAAATTTACACTTCTAGAGTTAAGAAAAAAGATACTGTACTCACATCAAACCTGCCAACAGTTCCCAAAACCCGCAGAACATTGATGCAAACATTGTCTACAGTGGTGTTCCCGTGAACACAGGTGACACCTAGCAAACGTATATCACTGCGTGAATCTGCTGCCAAGAGCATTAATAAAGCCATCGCATCATTTGTACCAGCATCAAGGTCTACAATCACTTTCCTTGGCTCTTTTACTCTGTAAATCACAAACATAAAGACGATAAGATAAACAAAGTTACAACTAAATCTATAGATAGCCGCCTTCTGTGAAAAGTTTCCATATAAATCTTTCTTTGAATTTGAGTGTGGCTAGCACCATCAACTGCTGAGAAAATATCAAGGAAGCACATTCATTGGGTGAAAAGACCCACTTTGACCAATGCACATTTATAAAACACAAGTAAGCTTATGTGTGTTAGAAATTATGTACTAGCTATACAGTTTATTTATTTGATTTTATATAATATTGCTGTATAATCATACAATTACAGTATAACAGTATATATTTATATTATTGCACGCGTCTTACTACTTCGGTTATACGCATTAAGTACTAATTACGCTAAGGGATTAGGAATTGGGAAGGTTAATTAGAGAGTGAACTGCATTTGTGTGGAGGTAAGTGGAAACCATTTAGTAAAACACCCCAGTTCACACGACGAGATTCGAACCTCGATCTTCCGTCTCAGCAGTCGGCTCAACACACAAGGTGTTAGCCAACTACCCACCGAGGCAGTATATAACAGTAAAAAATAATACATATATAACGTATTTACAGTAATATAAATGTGAATTTAAATAAAAATACAAATAAGTAATTCTGTAACTACAGTAGTCCTAACCAAAAAAAAACTAGCCTATATTACACATCCTAAAAATTTACTATTTAAAATCTGGTTTTGAAGTCTATTAAATGTTTCCTACATCTCAAATAAGCTTAAATTATATGGCTCTATAATATTACTCGTGTTTGATACCTGAATGAAGACATTTCATTGGCCGTTCATGGTGTTTTATGAGATGAAGGAAACTGGACAAAGGTTGAACCCTATTTTACTATAAAACTACCAAAATGTGATTGTAAAAATTATGATAGTGGTTAGATAAGCCCTACATAATTACTTAAAAAGTTTTCTTTCAATAAATACGGTGGACAAAGTGTTTAAATTTTCACATGTCAACCTGATATACAATTATTAAAGATACATAGTGAGCATAAGACACTCTAGTAACTTATGGACCATCAGAACATTATGTAGGTACACTAAGTATAAAATGTATGCAGACTAGGCTTAATGTGGGGATCCTGACAAGTTAATGTTCACTTAACATATGTAACATACCATATCATAAAAAATATATAACATATCCTCATGATTTTGAATGGGAGTCATCACAATGCACTTAGCATAATGTTGATGTGACATTAACACAATGTAAAAATTGTCCAACGTTAAGTTACATTATATCCCAGCAAATCATATTGTGAGCAACATCAACACAGCTATTTAGTAGCCATACTGTTTATGGTGTACAGATGTCCTCTACGGCATAATTTGCGAACTCCAAAGTGTGTTGGTCACATATACTTTGTTTTATAGCCTTGTCTACTTCTATTGAAAGTACTTCAAAACTAATAAACCTTAACAGTTTGAATTCCATATTTTATTAACAATTTTATTTAAAACATTTAAAATTTATTGGCTCTGTTTTGCTCGCTTGTTTACCTTTCATTACTGGTACTTACATTAAGATAATTTTATCACATATCATGTTTCTTGACATTATATTAACATTACGTAAGCATAATTTAAGTTGATCATGATCTTGGTATAAATACATACTGATTTAAAAAATATATTTATTTTATTATTTTAAAGTCTTTTTGCCCATTTATTTTAAGATACTCACGCATTTGAACTATTTGTAGCTAACAGTTTTCTTCGAAAATTGACAACAGGCTTGGCTGTAGATTTTGCTGGCTCAGACTCTATCTTTATGGCTACTTTGGATGACATAATTAAAAGTCACACCTGAAAATCAACAATAAAATATACAATAACATTATGATCATCACCTGCACAAATAGCAGTTAATCGTTAATGCTGCAAACAATTAACAATGAACTGGAGAAACATATTTTAATCATTAGAAACTAGTGGATTTACAATGATCATCATCATCATCAACTGTTTCCAGCCTGTGGCCGGGTCAGTTTAGTAAAATGTCTTATCTTCCTCTATACTTAGACCACTCTTCCTCCTTCAATTTCTTCCATTCTTCTCTCTCTCTCCCTGCTGTCCTCTTTTCATTAAATTCTCTCTACTTCCACCTTTCTCCTCAATCACGCTTCCAAGACCTTTTAAGTTCTGTACTTTTCTCAGCTCTATTCGGCCTTACCCTCTACCTTGTCATTAACAACACTTCACACTTTGCCATGCTAAATTTCATTCCACACGCTTTCACTTCCTCATTTCATTCTTGTAATTGTTCCTGTACTTCCTCTTCCTTCTCTCCCCCATACCATCAAGTCATCAGCAAACATCATGGCTTTCATTCTTTCTTCCCACTTTGTTCATGACCATTTCCATGACAATTCCAAATAGTAATGGTGAAAGAGCACTCCCCTGCTTCACTGCATTTTTTATTTGGAACCACTCTGTCCTTCCACTCTCTGTCTTGACACAAATCCTGTTATCCTCATACATGCTCTTCACTCTCATGACAACTCCTCTTTCCACTTCAACCTCCTCCATCACTTTTAAAACTTTATTTTCATCACGCTATCATATGCTTTCTCCACGCACATAAATACCATTACCAAGCTTTCCTGTATTTATAGGCTACCTTTTTCCATCAGCTGCTGTATGGCAAAGATTAGATAAATTTTAGGTCTATGTTCCCTAAATCTAATCTGTTCCTCTCTCCACCCTCTTTTCATTTTATTTCTTATTCTCTTCTCCAGTATTCTCTCATATATTTTTGTACAGTGGTACATCAGTATTGTCCCCCTATAATTTTTATACCTCTTCCTGTCTTCTTTTTGAAAATAAGTATTTTAGCTGCCTTTTTCAGTCTTCCGGTTCCTTGTTCTCTTCCAAGCCACTCTCAGCACCATGTATACCTAATTCACCTGCTGCTCTTATCACTTCCACAGTCAGTTCGTCCACACCTGGTGCTTTCCCTTGTTTTATCCTCTTTAATGGGCCTCTTTCTTCCTTCTCTTATTTCTTCCTGTTCCTTTTGTTTCACCTCATTCCTTTCCTCTCCCTCCCGGTTGAACATTTTCAAAAAACCTTATCCATTGTTCCTTTTCTTCCTCTCCTGTCTTCAACGTTCTTCCTTTTTCATCTATTATTTTAACTTCTTGTCTTTTTCCTCCTGTTTCTTACTTAGTCATATAACACCTTCTTACTTACTTCCACATCCTATGATTTAGTATCACAGACTTTGACAGTGTTTTATTTTCTCTTCACCTCTGTATCTGAGCATCATCCATCTCAATATTTCTCAAATATTATTTTCCAGGCAGTGTTAGCTATAAAACCAAACTAGGCTGTAGGCTGCATGGTAATCGGGAGTAGTTGTTTTAATGCTCATACGTGAATTATGAAATGTTTAAAATATATCAAAATCTTGGAACTAATGTTAGTTTTGTGTTTTGAGTGTAGGATTAATTTATGGTTAGTGGTGTTTTTGAAAAATAAAATTAAGTGTTCACTCACTGACTTGGAGCATGATTTTGTTGATGGCTAAGCATAACAAAATAACATTAATCAAAAACCTTAATACATGTAGGCCTTTATAGGTTTACCTACACATGACTAGGCCATATATTATTGTTCCAGTATAATTATGGCCAATAAAGTTAGTGTATTTGTAAAAAAAATGCCACCCCTTCTTTCAACTCATATATGATAATACCAGCATTTAATTACTTTAATGTGTTCGATCAAGAACCTCATACACTTCAAAGACAAGAAAATATTATGGCACATGTAATCTCTAAAAATAAACAAGTACTGCACTAAATTTAGTTAATATCTTATTTTAGTATGTTTATAGATACTGTAATTATTATTATGTCTATATTTATATGTTTACAATTGATTAACTTATTTTAGTATTTTATAGTACTGTAATATTATTGTGTCATATTGTTTACTGAATGTAATTATTTAAGGATATGACATCTTGATTATGTACTAATAGTATTATTTTTAGTCCAAACAGTCCATCTTAATGAATGTTAATTAGAAAATAACATATCCTATAAATAGGTTATTGTCAGGAGCAGATTTACTTTGTATGACCTGAACTGAAGCACTTAAAGGGTGTGAAAATTCAATTGTTGTATAATAATTTTAGTAAAAAATCCTTAAAAAGGCAACATAAAGAGTAAAATAAATTATTTTGTATTTTGCGATATAGACAAAGTAAGAAAGTATTAATTATTTTTTAATTACACAAGGCTAAATAATTATCCATCCAGTAAACCGACAGTTTTAAGAGTGCTTGTATTTTTTTTAATGTATTGTTGGTGACTGCAAAATTTCCTCTCCTAAAAGCCATCATTGTAATTTAAATATATTGTAGAGTGAAGGAAATAGACTAATAGATATGCATGTAAGAAAAATTACTCACAAATATGTTAAGCTTAAACAAAATTAATATATTAATCAAGTAACCTCATTCTCATATTGCCTACTTTACATTTCTCTTTCTTAAATCATCTTTTCGTGACTGCTCGTTCACAAGAGTCAATCATATACAATCATAACGAGGCGGTAGGTGGAAGACAGCACATCAGTCAATGTGGCCTTCTTTCGGAGAACACATTTTTGAATTCATCACAACAAACTTGGGACCCTGAAAATTTCTGTTAGGTATCTTTATTCTGTGCAGAGTGGCAACACTTTATTTGTGGGAATGTAACAATCATATTTTTAATTAATGGTGTGTTTTTTAAAGTTAGTTTGTGCTCCGGTTGTTTTATAAGTGATTGAGTGAAAATATGTGTGTTGTGACAAGTAACCTGTCAGTTGAAGATAGAATTAAGTCTGCTAGGAAAGAAACAGTTCATAAAAGTAAACGGAAAAAAATAAAATGCGAAAATCTCCAGGCAAGTTGGTCTTCCTTATACAAACTCTGTAGTCCAACAAGTCTGTGGTAAATCTTTCAAGTATGTGTCTGAATGTTGCAACATGAGTTGTTTTTAAGTAAGTTTAACGCTGAGCTACAAGAACAAATGTTCATAAATTTCTGGGGTTCTAAGAAGAATTTGTATCCAGTACTCCATGTTGTCTAACTGTATGAAACAATCACAGTATGTTCAGATACTGAGGAAAGTGCAAGATTCTGACAAACCTTGTGAAAACTTGTGGGATTCTTCCTAGCAGGTGGTGGAAAGTCTCAGAAAAAAATGGCATAATGTGATTTTAAAACTTTTCCAAATGTCTGTTAAAAGGCTAATAGTTGTTGGAATGAAAATTTTAGAGAATTTAGGTTTCTCGGATCTGAGGAACACACCAAACAAGACCCCATAAGCTGGATGTGGATGTGTGTAAACTCTTGGAAGAGCATTTACTCAGCATTCCACACAAAAAGAGTCACTTTTACTCACACAAGACTAATCAATTATTTTTATAACTATGAACTTAACTATTCTATGGTTGCTGAATATTTCTTAGTAAATCAGGGAACAAATTAACTATAACGTATAAAACTTATTTCAAGTATTTCAACAAAAACACTAACTTTTCTTTTCGCAGGCCGAAGACTGACGGTGTGATTTCTGCACAAAAGCTGAGCAAATCAAGTTACCAAAACAACTGACAACTACATAGTGCTTGAATTTGACTACACACAAAATTACCCTATTCCCCAAACCAACATTACAAGTCAGTTCTATCAATACTTCTATGGCTCTATACTTTTAACATTCATGTACAAAATGATGAATCATCAATTCTATAATGTTTCATTGAGTAGACAGCAAAACAAGCAGTGATACTGTAGCATCTTTTTTATATGATTGCATATTGAAAATTTCGCCATTATTTCCTGATTCCACTCATATTGTTTTGCTCTCCGATGTGCTGGCGGCCAGAATAAAAACATTAAAATTACAGCAATTTGTTCCTGGTTAGCCAGTTTTCAGCAAGACTGTTTTACAAATTTTCCCTGTCTAAGGACACTCGTTTCTCAGTGTGATTGTAACTTCGGCTTGATCAGATCAATAACAAACCAAAAACGATAATAAAAACAGTTGAACTTTATCTTGACGCCATGGTTCTGTGTCGCAGAAATCCTAATCCCTTTGAACCTTTAATGGATCTAAGCTTGTGCGAACTTTCAAAATTTTGAATATAAATTCGAATCTTGCTAAGATTTGGATTCAATTCAAGCTTTCGAGTCTTATTGTTAGAGAGATTCGTGGTGGAATTCAAAATTCAAATCTAAATAAATTTCAGATTCGGATTCTATGGGTTTAGTTCAAATTCGAATCTTTTCATACTTAAGAATAATTTCAACTTTCTATGGTCTTATAAAGCAAATCATTTAAATAAATTGTAATTTATTTCATTTATAACCTTTCATAAGTTAGTCATGAGGCTTTGTTTACTTGTTTAACTTAAGATAATTTTAAAATGTTTTCAAAGACTCTTAAGGAAATGTTATTTGATTTGGATTTGAAACATTTTCAAAATAAAAATATTCTATTGAAATTTTATTTTAGTATGATATTGATGCGAGAAAAATCCTGAGCGTGATATGTGATTCGATTGATTCAATGGTTTGCCAAGATTCGGATTCGACTCAAAATAGAAAATTGTGGATTCACACAGGCTTAAATGGATCCTCTAAAATTAAGGACTTCAAAACAGCTTTGTCGGGAGTTTTTTTTAAAATAAGCCTACTCAAAGGATTCTGAGTTCAAAATACAACAGTACATCCAAATAAAGTACAAATTTATGGAGCATTAATATGCAGCAAAACATTCACAGCCATTTACAAACTTTTCTGTTCGGAACTCACTATGACTTGGTACTGTGAAAATACACCTAATAAGTCTCATCTCTCATCAAATGGGCAAAGATTGAAGCTTATTTCAAAACTTAAAAAACGAAAGAGTATTGTGGATTTCTGAATTTTTAGAAAACTCTCCTACTAATCCGGACAATGACAATACAGTTGAGGTTTACTCAAAGGAGGAGCTGAATGCTTAGGCTGTGTTTTTTTAAATAATTTTCTAATTTAAAGAGAGAATAATAAGGTTTACTTATTTTTTTAAATAATTATTTATAGTTGCCAATTTTGACGATTGATTTGAGGAAGAAAATGTTAAAAACTAGCTCTATGGAATAAAGGCACCAAAACATGGAGTTTAACTATTTTTATTTATTAAGTTACTTAGCAATACTTTCAAATTGGTATTGCTTTCTTTTCTCAATACACAGATTGTATTGATTTTAAATGTGTCTTATAAATAAAAAGAAGTAATAGAACAAATACTTTGACATTGTTTTCAAGTAACAACATTTCTGCAGACGTGCCAGTCTTCCTCCTACAGCATAAATTTATATGTCTTGTTTCTCTGATTGTATTGTAAGGACTGCCACCCATTTAGGTGATTGCGAGACATCTTGTATTGGAGGGAATGTTTGACATTGAAAAAGACCTTCTGCTGAACAGTTTGATGAAGGTTGCATATGAAGATCCTAGGTGTGATGTCGACGTAAGAATGTAATTATTGCTATGAGGTTGACTTATATCTCAGATTATAATGGTGTATACGTGATGAATTTCATGTTGTTGTTTTTTGCAAGTTTATATTTGAAATGCCATCCTAGGCTATAGCCCATTAAGCATAGATGTAAATCTGCCCCTGGTTACTGTAGCTATGAATTAACGTAATGTGATTTTTTCATTTAATTTTTTATCTGGATGTATCTTATTTTGTATTGTTTCCAAGATAAGCTCTAAAGTTCATGGGGAAACAATGTAGAAAATATTTATTTTTAATGGGATTGAGATTAATATAAAATATTTAGGTTATGTACTCACCACACAAAGGTAGTGTGGTAAATTGTTTACAGAAAACCAGCCTCAATACTCTTTGAGGATTTAAATCCTGACTACCATAGCTGTAAAACCAGGTATGAGTATGACATTTAGTGAATGTGCCAATAATTAATGGGGCTTAGTCATTAATTTTAATATTTATAAAAGCTTAGTTGTTGAAATTATTATGTGTATATTTCGTTCAACTATATAAACTAACGCATTAAGATCCGTCTTTAACAACTTAAACAAAACCTAACTTAACTCACAAGCATCAGTTTCAAGCCAATTGTTTTTTTCAGCTTCTACAAATTAGTGTTCATAAATTTCTTTCAAATTGCTTTTTTTTTTTTAGATATATAATATATGAAGTACTTTAGGAAACACTTTAATTATTTGCAAATTAAAATTAATTTGAATTTGAAGAGTAGCACACTACAATAATCTGATAAATAAATTCGAGATACCTAATAAAGATGAAATCCTCGAAAAGAAATTATGATAAAAAATATCAAAAGAAAATGAAATCGCAAAACCCGCGAATTTATAGGGTGCCTTCTCGAACTTTAATAATACAATTCTAAATCAACTTAAGGCCAGTACTTTTGAACGCAACATTTTAGTAATCTTAGTTTTAGTGTTCGCTATTATCTAGGATAACATAACAAATAACTGTAAAAGGATTTATATTAATGCATAACGCTATTTATTAAAATTAGTGTTTATCATAAGAAAAATGCATCAGTTAAACATAGTGAAATTCTTACTCAAACAGATTGTATTTTATTAATAGAAAATAGGCTAATTTGTTGTCACTACTATATAATGTCTCTTAAAAATACATCAATAAAGGGTTCATTCCATAAACAACGTTAATTTAACGGTTACTTTTGAAACTAACTAAATTTAAGATTTGTCTGTGCTATAAAATCAAACTCTATTTTTATTTAGTTCCGATGTTATTAACAGACATAAATTTTATAGTATAACTACTTCGTAACAAAATGAAAGATACAATATTCCTCCTTTAGTTTCAATCAAATAGACAATAATAGTTATTGTTGATAAAAGAGAAAGTTTGTTAATAAAAAACAAGTATGGCTACAACAAGGTATTTCAAACATAAGGACAAACACAAAAGCCAATTATTTTCATCTGATTGTATACTGACATTTAATTGGCTATATCCTCTCTTCGCATTCTCATTGGCTAATACATCTCAAGTCTAGTGATTATCCATACCACACCACAATGGATATTAAGTTAAATCAACTCTATGCATAGTGCACAATTTCAAATTCACTATTTTATCGATTATAAATGATAACGTTGAAAAAATGTATTTCAACTTCTAACGGAAAATGTGTTATACATTCTTTGAAATTAGATATGCGTTATGCATGAATATAAACTGAGCCAGGGGAAATAGAGCTAACACAATCATGGTGAACCAGAATTTGAAAAACATTACTTTTAACGAACGTGTTTAACATTGATATAATGAATAGTGACATTGGAATAAAGTTTATTTAACTATATTTATGTATACATTATGGATTTAGTTGATCATAGAAAACCCTTGAATTTATACCATTATGCCATTGGGAATATTAAAAATTAAATATCACTATAGATAGCAGATGTAAAATATATTATTATGTTTATGTTTGAATATGCCTTGTAGTTGCCAGGCGTGTTTATTATTAACAAAATAATTGTCCTTGTTTCAACGCCAATAAATAAGATTGTAAATATAATTGAAAATTAAATTATATTATTGAAAATAATAAAACCAGAACCAAATCAAAAATAGGTAATACTTTTATCAGGTTAATTTTATGTTTCAAAGGATACAATTTAGAAAACGTTATTATTAGAATAAACCCTAATCAATATTTTTTAAGTACCTTGTCCATGTTAACAAAGATATTGCATCAGTTATTTCTAAGCATAAAAACAATCGATCTAAATAATAATTGTATAATTAAGTTTTATTATAAGCTGTTGTATTATTATAATGAATTATATACTGCAGAGTGTACACTAATAACATATTATCATCTAATAAGGTTAATTAGTTCAAATATCGATATACAACAATATATTAAATCAGCTAATAACTTTATTAGGGTGAAAATTAGGAAAAGATTAAAATTGGATGGAAAGTGCATATTACTATTTGTTTGTTTGTTTTATTTTCTTTAAAATGAGCAGTTAGCTCGTTACATTAAAGTTACAAAGAGAACAGGTACAGTTAGCAATATAACAAGACAATTTTATTATACATAAATATAATAAAAGATGCGGGAAGGGGGAAGGAGGAAAGGGTTACAGGTGCACAGCATTTTTTTAAGCTCATAATTACTCTTATTAGATGTTGCAGCCACATAATTGAACCACAATTAGGATCTACCATCCTAAAGAGAGGGCTCAAACACTTAATAAGGAAATTTAAGAAAAAACACAATAACAATCGATAGAGTGGGCTGGGTGAGTGAGCTTGTTATACCCGCTGGGTAAGCTAGATAACACCCAGCACACGCAATTAGAGATAGAAGAGGGCAAGTTCTCACGGTCGCCCTCAAAGGTCGATCAACACAGCCCAGACGTCATACCATATTAGTGATTACCTCACATGAACTACTTAACTTAAAATAACCGAAGGATGATACTTATAAAGAAGGAACGAATATCACCATCAAGAATAATTTATTATAACTTCTCAAAAAAGAGAACAAAAATAGATATAAATACATAAACAATCATCAAGTATGTAACGTCTTTACAACCTTATCCAATGGCCTCATACCATGAGCGCCAAATTTGAAAGCAAACATCTACGCTTACTCAGGAAAGCTACAGTTTGGCGTGAAAGCAACAAATAAACCTCAGCCTAACCTCGTATAGTTCAATAAGACAATTACCAAAATATAACCTATAAACATTATTATTAATACCTCATCAGTCCCAAAAAGGGGAATGGGGTATATGATTAAACCTAACTGACGTATTACCAGATGTTGGTGTTGGATTGACCCATGCATTAGATTGGCCTACACCTCTCGTTTACAACCACAACCTGGTTGCTATAACAACTTCCTTTTACCCCTATGGTGCGCTGATGGCGGCAGGTAATTCATGTTCAAAGGTGAACATCAAAAACAACCCAAAAAGAACTATCCTAATACAATAAACATTAGCTTAATGAAACACCTTACGAGGTTTATATTTAAAGTTCATAGACAAGGTAAAATTATGAATGACATAATTTATAAGTTCAGCACCAAACTTATTAACCTTTGAAAATAATTAACAAAAGCAGGTTTTTTAGAGATTACGCTCAATAATATAAGTCCACAAAACGTAACATCATAAATAGTATACATAACATAATATGATCCCAGCAACCTTTACGCAATTTAAATTTATTATGCCCGAAGTTTTACGTTCAATCATAATAGATCTAAATCTTAACTGTGAACTTTGCCTTGTCATTTAAATTAACACAAATGCCCAAACGAAGTAAAATCGTAACTTGTTTCACTAACATATTAAATCTGAAAAGTCATAAAGTCCAATTACTATATGCATACTGCTAAGTGCAAAGTTTTAAGTTATATGTAGGCAGATATTTGAAGACGCAACCTAATGCCAATATGAAAGTTTAAAGTCCATTTATCATGGAATGTCACTAAAACGCAAGTTTGAAACATCAAGTCTATCCATTATGAAATAACAACAAAGTGCCTAAACGGAATTTTAGAAACGTTAAAGATTTCATCTAAACTGAATTTAGCTTACATCGTTAATTTTGAAGCGTTCGCCTGTTCAGGCGAATTCCAACGCCAGCCCAAGAGTGGCTCACACTTCACATGGTTGGTCTTTTATATGCACAAAACACGGCTTGCAGAACATAGTCAAGGGGGGGGGGACCAAATAACGTAGACAGGGTGGAGAAGGTTCTAGGAGCCTCACGGATCTAGTAGAAGCCCGCTCGTAAACTTGGTGGAGTGTTACTTCTTTTCTTCTTATGGTCTTTGGGCAAGCAGAAACGGCGTGACGTATTCCAGTTGACGCGCCTCAGTCTTACAAGGAAGGTCTTGACGGCCAGGTGTGTGTTGATAAGTGGCTCGCAGTGTTTACATGAGCATGGCCGCTGACGTCTTGTAGAATTGGGTAAGTTTACAATTCCTAGTATTGTAACTTTAGCTAGCGGCTAATGTTACATAATAATCAAAATTATCTTACGTCAAAATACGCAAACAAAACATTGAGGGGGAGAATATTAGTTTTATTATTATTATTATTATTATTATTAGTATTATTATTATTATTATTATTATTATTATTATTATTATTATTATTATGTCAGTAAGTTGTTAACATCTTGCTTGTTCTGTTGTCAAAAATGTAAACTAAAAATATAATACATACAAAATTAGATTTAAGGATTTTACTTTAGGGTTCTATCGATCCTCTTTCAGTTATTGACATGGAGGAAAATAGGTGGTAGTAATATAAGTACATATCCCACAAGTGGGATGCCCAGTATAAAATAAATACAAGTTTGAGGAAGATCTAGAAAGGCATTTGGGAAACGAGTGACAGGTAGCAATGGGGGATCTCAATGCAAAAGTAGGGAAAGAAAGAGGGGGGTTTGAGGAGGTGTTATGGAAGGAAGGAAGGGATAGAGAAACTAGGAGAATAGACAGCTGTTGGAGTTATGTGCAAGAAATAAAATGAACGTGCCAAACAGCTGGTATAAGAAAAAAAGAGAAAGCGATTAGATCGCTAGATACAGTTAGGATGGTGAGCAAAGGTCGAGGATAGATTACCATTGAATGGATGAATAAATGAAAAGGCAAACCGTAACCATCAAGATAGTAACAAGTGTGTTTTTAGATAGTGAGCACAGGTTGTAGGTGGCAGTCATAAAGCGATGTGAATGTAGGAGAAAGTTTGTAAGACAAGAAAGAAGAATAAGAGTGTGACGGCTAAGAAATGAAGAGGAAAGCGATCTGTACCTTATAGAGTCTAGAAGATGCTTAGGCCTACTGCTCAAGTATAAGATGCAAAGGAAAGAGGTGGAATGGTAAAGGTTTAAAAAAAATGTTTGGTGAGAGATGCAGAGAAGGTATGTAGGAGGACAAGTGATAAGAGGAAGTGGAGGAAGAATTCCTGGTGGAATGACAAGGTAAAGGAAGCAATGGAGGAGGAGTATAAAGCATTTAGAAGGAGTGTTAATATTAGGAATGAGGAAATAGAAGATGAATATAAGAGAAGATAGCAAGAGTGAAGCGAATAATATGGGAAGCCAGGACTTATTAGAGGAAAATATAGACGGAAATGCTGGAACGGGACGTGGAAGGAGTTAAGAAGGTGTTATAAATTCAGGCAAGAAACAGTAGTAGAAGAGAAAAGACAAGATGTTATAATGATAGATTAAGAAGTTAAAACGTTGAAGACAGTAGAGGTAGAAAAGTAACTATGGATGAGACATTTTGAGATGTTCAACCCAAAATAGGAGAGTGTTACAGAGGAGCAGAAAGAAATAGCAGAAAAGGAGGAAAGAGATACTACATTCAAAGAGGGGGAGGACACATTAAATAAGATGAAACAAGGAAAAGCACTGGGTAGGAACGAACTGACTGTAGAAATGATAAAGAGCTGCAGGAAATGCGGGTATTTATTGGTTATAAAAGGTGCCGAGACTGATTTGGGAGGAGAACAAGGTACTGGAATAAGGAAGTTATAATACCTTTTTTCAAGAAAAGAGACAAAAAGTGGTGTAAAAATTGTAGGGGGTTAACACCAGTGGCGAAGGAATGGGGGGAAGGGGTTTACGGGAATAATTTTACCCCCCAAAAAATAGAAGGGGGAAAAGTATCATTTCTACCCCCTCTTCCTAAACTAAATAATATAGTAAAACATTTATATAATGTAAAGATCTTGTTGAACAACGTTCACAATAAGTTAACATAATAAAAATAAAATATGCTTCGAGCACACACACTGAAGAGATTTTGAAAACTCTGATAGTGATACCAGCTACTACAAAAAAAAAAGTTTTTTCAATGCTTGTACGAATAAAAAATATCTTTGCTCCATGATGAAGCAACGTGTCTGCTTAATGCATACTCTGAGAGATTCAACAAAATTGAAATTGCAAAACTAGTTAGTGATTTTATAGCTAAGAGCAAATATAGGGCAAAGGAGTATGGAAACCTAATTTAATTCTCAGTTTTCATAATTTTTAGTTGAGCCGCATAAAAAAAATCTTAATTTGTTATGTGTATATTAATTATAATGTTTGGTATGACTAAAATAAATGAGAAAAATACACTATGGGGCCGTTAAATACAGGTATCCCTTGTTATACGCGATCTCACTTTACGCGTTTTCGCTATAACGCGATTTAATTTTTTTTTTTAATAATGCTTGGTTGGCTGTAATTTTGCAGTCATCCTGTGTGGTGGTGGCGTGACCTTGTTCACGCACATCCAGGGAGGATAATGATCTTTCTGTTGTTTGGTGTTAGGGCCTTAGGGGATGGTATTGAAAACATTGGAGATGCAAGTACAGAAGTTAAACAGTCCTGTATGAAGGGAGTTTGGAACAATTTTTGGCCTGAAGTTTCTGATTCTCATGATTTTGTTCCTGAACACGAGCTTTCAAATTCAAGACATGACATAATTGACATAGCAAGATGTTGGATTTGACATAGACCAGGCAAATGTGAATGAATTGCTCCAATCCCACTCAACAGAACTCACCAATGAAGATCTTTTAGAAGTTGAAAATGGCATATTGGTTGAAGAGGAAAAGCCTTGTGTTGTTGAGCCTATCAAACAAGTTCAACAAAATAATATGCCGATTTATTTAAGCACATTGACAGTGCAATTAGAATCATTGAAGAGAATGACCCTGACATGGATAGAAGAGCCAAAGTTGCCAGAGAAATTTAGAGTTCTTTGGCTCGCTACAAAGAACTTTATAGAGAGAGGAAGAATACTGCCCGTCAGCTGAGCCTTGGCCATTTCATCAATACGTTGAAAATAGTCGGTCTAACGACCGAGAGACTTCATGAGAGCAAGAGCTTACCATCCCAGGTATTTCAAGAGAGCAAGAACCTACCATCCAAGGGCCTTCAAAAGAGTAAGAACATACCGTCTAGGGGCCTTCAAGAGAGCAAAAGCCTACCGTCCAAGCACCTTCAAGAGAGCAAGAGTCTGCCGCTCGAGGACCATCAAGAGAACAGGAGCCTTCCATCCAAGGGTCTTCAAGAGATTAAGAGCTTACCATCCAAGGGCCTTCAAAAGAGCAAGAGCCTTCTGTCCAAGGGCCATCAAGAGAACAAGAGACTACCGTCCAAAGGCCTTTAATAGATCAAGAGAGTAAGAGGTTACTGTCCCAGGGCCTTAAAGAGATCAAAAACCTACCGGTTAAGGGCCATAAAGCGAGCAAGATCTTACCATCTCAGTGCAGTCAAGAGAGCAAGAGCCTACTCTCCCAGGGCAATCAAAAGAGCAAGAATCTTCAAGAAATCAAGAGAGTGATAATCCAGATTTTCCAGATCCACTTAATTTATCATGCGATTGAAGATTAATAGTAAGTATACCTGTACTTTGATCAAAATTTGCATTTGTTTACAAATTTCAGGGGATTCAAGATTGACAATAGTAGTCTACCTATGGTATTTCACTAGTTAGATAAATTAATAAAAATTGCATTCATGTACAAGTTTTAGATTTTTATTTACTTTTTCCCTATCCCATCCATGTTAAAATCAATTTCCTTTACGTGTTTTCGTGTTATGCGGGTTATTAGAACCAATCACCCGCGTAGTGAGAGGGATAGCTGTATTACATTTTCCTGTTGTTTTTTAATCTCAAAAATGTAATCCCTTGTAATAGTTATCATAATTTTTCCCCACCCCCAACAAATAAAAACGTTCCTGCGCCACTGGTTAACGCTGATGTGCTACTGTACAGAAATAAATTAAAATATACTGAATAAGATAATGAAAAATTAAATAAAAGGAAGGGGGAATAACAGCATGGAAACAAAGGTCTACAATTGACTTGAAATTTGCCATAAGACAGCTAATGGAAAGAAGGTATGAATTTTGGAAAGCCTTAGTAAATGTATTTATGGATGAGGAAAAGGCATAAATTATTATAACGTGTAAAGAAATAAAGTTTGGAAAGTGACTAAGGAGGCTGAAGTGGAAAGAGAAGTTGTAATGAGAATGAAAAAATGAATAAGGATAAAAGTAGTTGTGCTAAGACGGGGATTGGGAGTACGGAGTGGTTCCAAATAAAATATTGAGTGAAGTAGAGGAGTGCCCTATCACCATTAATGTTTGTAAAGTTAATGGAAATGGTAACGAACAAAGTGGTAGGAAAATCGAGAAGAAAGAATGAAAGCCATGTTGTTTCTGATGAATTGATTGTATGGTAGGAGAAGAAAAAGGAAGTACAGGAACAGTTGCAGGAATGGAATTGAGGAAGCGAAATATTGTGGAATAAAATTTAGTATGGCAAAGTGTGAAGAGATGGTAATCACAAGGAAAGTATAAGGCTAGTAAAACTATAAAGGGTGATGGAGTAGAGCTGAGAAAAGTACAGAACGTAAAATACCTTGGAAGCGTGTTCGGGGTGAAAGGTGGAATAAAGAGGATTTAATGAGAAGAGGACATCAGGGAGTCTATCGGTGTGTAAGAGACCTCTATGGAGAAAAGAAGTGTAGGGAAGTGATTTACAGGGCGTACTTTGTAACCATTGCCACATATGCAGCGGAAACATGGACATTGAATGTAAGAGAGACTAGGAAAGTGTAGGCAATGGGAATGAAGTTTGTGAAGAGCATATTAGCTGTCACGATTAGAAACAAGATTAAGAATGAAGTTATCTAAGAAAGATTTGGATTTGAGGGCGTACATAAGATACTAGAGAAAGACAGACATAAATAGTTTAGGCATGTAATGAGGATGGAGAAGGAGAATATGACAAAGAATGGTGGGAGTGAAGTAGGTAGGAAAAGACTGAAAAAGGGATCGAGAAATAAATGGGAGGAGCAGATAACAGAAAGTGTGCAAATGAGAGGAGAAGAATGGAAGAAATTAAAAGTGTAAGAATGGTGAAAGTATAGAGGAAGATGGAGGAATTTTTAGAAACTAACTAGGCCAAAGGCTGGAAACAGTTCAGTTGATGATAATGAAGATTATATATTGATTATTGACTTTGTGGTGTTATTCCTGTTTTCAGGCTTCGTGGGTAGCTGGTTTATGTCTAGAAAAAGTCCAGTCTCCGGGTGACGCTTGTGGTCAGACACCGGTCTCGTGGGTCGTGTGGGTAGGGGTAGGGAAAGGGTTGGCGGGTAGGTTCCCAGCAACGTGTGTTGAGGTGGGACAAGAGAAGGTCTTGGCAACGTGTGTCACAGTGGGACAGGAGAAGTTCCCCGCAACGTGAGTCACGGTGGAACAGGGGGAGTTGGAGAGAAAGAGAGAGAGAGAGGGATGAATAGACAATTTTTGTTCTTTTGGAAACTTAGACAATTTATTCACTCTTTTGGAGCATGTGGCGCACGAGGATTTGGTAGCCACTGAAGTCTTAGCAGAAGCAGATTCGCATGTTCTAAGGTTTCCTGAAGGGGCTAAGATGGCAAATTCCAACACGTACCGATCAATTGGTCCACCATGTGGTTTTCGGGAAATTACTTTAACGGATTGTCGCATTTAGCAAAGGCTCTGAAACAAAAGATAAGGCATATTATTATTAATATTAATGGGGAATAAAGTATATTTGCAAACCGAATAAGGGTCTTAGAGTTACGTGCGGGGAAACTACTCTATAGGGGTTGGGCAAGAGCCTCCAAAACCACTGTTTTACAGGCTTTACTTATCCGAGCTGGGCTTTTAGACATCGGTGGCATCCTCCAGGGTCGATGACGTAGTTTCCAAGCCCCTGGATAAGAGGATTGGTGGCACTGGGAAGCTTATGTAGAAATACTCCACCATTTTCCAGAAGTGGCCCTCGATGTCAGGCATCTCCAGATCCCAGTGCAGAGTCACATTGTGAACGTATCAGGATGAGTCCACAATAATCCTCAGACACTTCCTCTGGAATGCCTTCACCATCCTCATATACGTGACCGCCAGGTGATCCCAAGTGGGACACGTATAGTCGAGTATCAGCCACAAGGTATAACGATTTTAGTATGAATATATATATACTGAACCAGTGTGCTCTATTCTTTGTGTAATTAATTATATTCATTAGCATTAGGTGTCAGCACCACATTGACCCTTCTCCCCTAATGGCTCTAGGCTCGCTAATCCCACGCTTTTCTTAGTATAATTGGAAAAACTGTTCAAGCGTAGCTCTTGGGACACACAGCCATGAAACTCTCTCGTGTGAAATATTAATATGTGCTCAAGAATCAAAATTGGGGCACCCCAGCTAATCATCATCACTGCAGGTATGCTCAGTCACCATCCGCAAAGGTATGCTCATAATTAATTAATTGTTTCACTGTAAGTTTGATAATTTACGAATGCGTACAAAATCCCATCTGTTAACACCGCACATATCTAAATACCGCGATTTTGGGATATGTTGTGTAGTCATTGCAAAGGTTAATGGGTACAAAGTTTAGTTTAGTCCACAAAAACATATATATTAAATAATTGATTGGTTTATTCATCTAAATTTTAAAAAGGGTAGAATATTAATAAACAACACTTATTTATGTTTTTTCAGCAATTGGCTTACTTTTGTTGCAAGTTTCAATCACTATCAGAATTGTATGCATCAAAGATGCCTAAACATATTCCAATTTTCACGTTTCCCCATATGCTAGTAATATTATTTTCTGTTATTTATATATATCAACGCGCTTTACTACCTGTTCATGTTATAAGCATATATTATAATAATTTATTGTGTAGGGTGAGGAATAAAGCATTTTAGAGTTAATTTACCTGTGTTCTGTGAAAGTAGAGTGGGAACCATTTAGGAAAACCATCCTTAGTAGAATCGACTGAGATTCGAACCCAATCTCACGTTATCAGCATTCCAGTGGTGCTTTGACCGTTTGGCCATTTAAACTGGTTTCTAAAATACTATTTCGTATGTTTTGAAAGTATATATTTAAAACATTTACTATGATAAGATTATATTTGAAAGTAATTATTTATAAATAGTAAATGCATCTTAATTTTACAGTTATTTTTGCTTCAAAACATAAATCTCTGTTTTGTAAGTTTTTCCCACCTAGATATTTCTAAACGTGCTTTATAAAATAATAATGTCGTCTACTATTTTAATAAACATTTGAATGTTTGTAAAAATTATATTTGTGAAATTCTGTGTTGTGTTTTTTAAATAATGTAGAAGATACCTTAAAGTCTTCACGTATTGGGAGTTTGCATATATATAATGCAGTCTGAAGATGCGAGATATTTAAAACGGTGGGTAATACTTTGTAGATTGGGGCTGTTCAAATGTCATTCTTGTTTTATTATTCGCACTGTTGCTGAGTTTGTGCTGTAAGGCCAATTTAACCCTTTACGTTTAAATCAAGACCTAGTCCATATACAGACGGGTGATAAAATCAGATGTTTGAAGCATTTACTTGCATTTACAACGACAACCACAATTAAGTTTTGAAGATATTTTACGGCTATGTAGCTTAAGAGGTTAGACTCACATTGCACTAAGTTGTCTTGCCGCTTAGAGGGATCTGGTTTGAGCTAGTGTTTCAGGCTCTAAACCACAAATAATTTATTGAAGAAACATTTATTTAAATCAAAGAAAAAACCTATGAAACAGTATTATTCATATTAAACACAACAAAACGTATACTTTTTAAATATTAAGATTATTAAAATTCTGGTAGTCGAACTTGGTGGTCTTGGCGTAAGGTGCTCATCTCAGATCCCTATGTTCATTCGTTCTAACTCAGCTGGGGTCAATGGATTTTTCTTGAGCGATAAAAATCCATAGCACAACTTCCTTCGGAGGGGAAGTCAAACTGTTGCAATCATGGCATGTTAAAGAGAAATCATGTGAAAATAAATGTCCTGGTAAAAATTGGTAGGCCCTTTTCCTTTCACTCATAAACATTCTCGTTTAGGTACTATTATTATCAGGTGATTCAGAGATAGCACGTTAAGACTGCAAATAAATAAAATCAGTTTTTTTTAAATAGCGCCCTCGCGCCCTTCACTGAATATCATTCAGCCATATTCCTCAGCACTTCCAAACATTTTATTCTAGATAAATTATTTAAATAAATGCTTATATGATATGAATAATAAACCAATTCATTATTAAAACAATTTTTAACGAATTAGAGGCCTAACTATAAAATAAAATACAGTGCGGTATTTCAGAAAATGCTGAGGGATATGACAGAATGATATCCTTTGAAGTACCTAGGCGAGTGGAGCCATTATTTTCTAATTACTAAGACCCAAATATTTATAAGTCTGTACATCAGGCATTTTTATGTGTAATAATTAATAAAACAGTTTTATTCTTTTTAAATTTAAAAGGCTAGGTAGGCCCTACCTATTTTACACATACCGTGTAATTTATAAATGTATTTTTCCCAAGGTTGTATGTAGTCAGGTCAAAATTTCAGGAGGGTACCTCGAAACTGCCACAGGCAACAAATGTTGAATACTAAATGACTCCAAAAGCTCTTTGGATTTTATTTTTATATAACTTAAATTAATGGCAGGGATTAAATACTTTTTTGGTTATCAATTTGTTTAACATTTAGAAACTATATAGCTCCTCATCTTTCAAAGTTCAGAAATTTACATTGAGCACTTATAATTCGAATGCATAATTTTTAAATTCTCTTATATGAGAGTATGCTATTGATTGTTGAACCTACGTTTTCAGGAAAATTCGGTCACGTTCAATAGACGTTCACCCAACAGAAAAAGCTCTTGTTGTAAATTATGAGCTAGAAGCACTTATTCTTGGTGACTTAGGAGATCCATTACTGGGAGATAGGAAGGTGAGTTGATTTAATTAATACCTTTACATAGGCGTAAATATTTTATATTTCAAAGTTTTAACACATAGCCTATGACACTTTTGTTATCTTTTACAAATTAGCCTACATAACAAACTTGAGATATTCAAGCTGTTAGGCTTTTTTTTTATTAAGGGTATACATATTCTTCTCTTTGGAAATAGGTTCAAATAATCTTAGTTTAAGTGTAGGGGGCCTACACAAAATATATCCACTCATCTGGTATACCCCTATATTTAGCTTAACCCAATATTAGTATTGTAAACCCTTATAGCTTATGCAGTGGCAAGGAACGTGGGTGGTACGGGGGTATATTTTACACCCTCCCCCCGCCTCCCTGAAAAATTGAGGGGAGTAAAAAGTATAATTTTATCCCTCCAAAATAATATAGTAAAACTTTTAGATAATGTAAAGATCTTGTTGGGGTAAGATACAACGTTTACACTAAGTTGACATAATACAATGAAATGTGCTTTGAGCACACATTGAAGAGATTTTGAAAACTTAGATACAGTAGCTACTGCAGAAAGAAGTTTTTTAATGCTTGGATGCATAAAAAACTATCTTCGCTCCATGGTGAGGCAACATAGACTAAATCACCTGTGTTTGCTTAATGCAAACCCCGAGAGGCTCAACAAAATTGAAATTGCATAACTAGTTATTTGTTTTAGAGCTAGTAACGATTATAGGGCAAAGGTGTTTGGAACATACTTAATTGTTTAGTAGAGCCGCATCAGATGTAATCTTTCTATATTTGTTTTGTGTGTATTTATTCTAATGTTTGGCATGCCTAAAATAAATGGGGAAAATGCGGAAAATATTACATTTTCAATGTATTTTTTTAAATCCCAAAAATGTTATCTTCATGACAGCACATGATTATTTATTCACACACACCCCTCCCCCCTCTAAATAAAAATGTTCTTGCACCACTAGACTCCTGTGAAGTCCTTGTAGAAATACTCTCAAGTTGTTTTGGAGCAATAGTAAGTAGCCTAGGATATAACAAGATAAAATATATTCCCCAATAAAAAAAATAATAGATTGAAAATGTGTCTTGTGTGCCCATTTTTAACAAGTTATAAATTGGTGAATTTTTGTTTTATTTACATGTTAATATTTGACTGACAATCCTTTTTAGGGAGGGAGGGCTACCTCGATATTGGCTAGGTAAAAACCATTGCATTCACATTGGAAAAACAGACGCTCGTTTTAGAATAATCAGGTTGCAGTCATTTTGCTATAATTATTATTAAAATCCACATGATATTGTTGGGCACAGTATGCCTAGTTAATTTACTGTGTTAATATTGAGATATGTTATATATTATATATGTTATATATGAGATATGTTATATATTGTTATAGCGTGTTAAATAGGCCTATATGATTTTAAAGCTCTTGGTCAAACCTTTAAACCACTTTATTAGTTGCAAAGCTATTATATCAGGTTTATCTTCTTTTTTTTTTAGAATTTAATTAATAAATTTCTTTTCCTTCCAGAAAAAGAATAACAGTGATAAAAATTAAACACATACAAATCTGGCATAGCCTATAAGCTCAATTATTGTAAACTATGTGAATATTTTTTATGAACTCGTTAATTAAACTTAAATCTTTTACAAAGATATCATGATAGCTTTTACCTTTCACAATCTTATCAAATGTTCATCCTGTTACAACAATGAGTAAGAGAAAATGTTAAATGCAAACAAAAGTAATATAAGTTAAACTATATTTGCTATTAAAATAACATAACTTACGGTATATTATTATTGACACCTCAAGGTTTCTGTGTGACTGCTAAACATATATCACTAAGTTTTAGGTATGGTGCATTATTAAAGTTTGCAATTCAATAAAATGATTGAAATCTATAGAAATACATAATATAAGAGTTCTCATTTAGTCTTAATTCCCTTTTTCGAGTTGATATAAGCCCATGCACAACAGTAAATCAGTCAATGAGTTACAGCTGCTACACTCAGAGGACTCTGCTAGCATACTTTTTGTGTAAAGTTTGTTCTAGTTTTAAGGGTCCCGCCTAGATTCTCATTCTGCACAAGGGTGACCTTTTTCTACTCACGCCAGTCTGGTACAAAAAAAATATATTTTTATTTTACTGTATACTTATACAAATTATCACAACAACAATTACAGATGTGGGACAAAGTGCTCAAATCCAAGACAGTCCTAGAAAATCTGTGACGAATGGTGACCATAGTAAACACCCAACTTTCTGTTAGTAAAACTAGCATGGTTGACCATTTAAAAAATTCTAATATTACCTTAATTTGCCAATTTCACTCTAGTAGGCAAATTTGATTTATGTATACATTAATTATAAATACAGTCGTGATTCCAAAACAATATAAATATGAAATATGGAGTAAGATAATAATGTAGGAATTTTTATTACACAAGGCAGCATTTATAGTTCAAATAAACTAACTCAAATTGAAGATTTTAGCTATACTATCTTTGTTAACTTTGAAAAGCTAAGGTAAAAAGCTAAACAGATACCCATTTTGAATCAAATTGCTAGTAATTTTTTAAAAATATTCAATGAAAAAAAAACAGTTAACCAACCTTAAACATATTTTCACCCAAAAAACATGTATACACTTCTTTTTGTCATCTCAAACACTCCCCAGATATGCATTGTAAACAAAATCATTAGAGCCATTTTCAAAAATCACTCATCAGTAAACTACCCTGTAACAAATTTTTACCTGCCTCAGCGGTGTAGTTGGCTAACACGCTCGTCTCGCGTTGAGCTAGACTGCCAAGGATGGGGAGATTGAGGTTCAAATCTTGGTTGGGTGAACTGGGGGGTCCTAAATGGTTTTCTCTCCCTCCGCACAGATGCGGATTCACTTCCTCTAAATTCAACCTTCCCAATTCCTATTCCTAATCCATTAGCATAATTAGTACTTAAGCTTATAACCTGAACAGGTAGTAAGATGCGGTGCTAAATAAATAACAAATTTTTACCCAAAAACTAAGCTTACACTCCCTTTATGTCAATTTTAAGGAAAATTGCTAGAATCATTTTCAAAAAAATGTGGACTTATCAGAAATACTTTTCAGTAAACTACTCTTAATTTGAGTGTTAAGCTAAAAATAAAAAAAAAATCCCTAGTTATCAAGTTTGAACAAAATCCATCAAACAGTTTCAGATCTGTGGCCAGCAATGAACAGACATACATGGGGGTGGACGGATTATAAAATCCACTTTTTTGTGCTCGGACAGACATAAAACATAAAGCTTCATCATAAACTTAAGGTCAAAAATGTTCTTGATTACAATACTTTCCCTTTATATGAGAAAGTAAAAGGATGTTTTTACTGCCTCGCACAAAAACTAGCAAAACTCTGTCGACGATAACATTCCAGCCTGTATGTTTACCTTCTCTATCATCACATGGCCCTCTGATCAAAATATGATACATTATTCAATACATACTGGAACCTCTGCTATAGTCACTAGACTTAGTATCAGAAGCACAAGATACACTTCCTAACTTAAAACAAGCCATAACTAGACCGAAAACGGTGGTTTTTAAAATGATAAGTTCTCATTAAGCTACATTTTATGAATACTCAAGCTTATCATAATTATTGGCAAACAAAGTAGGAATGAACAAAAGTTGAAAGTTAACATTGACAATGATGTTCTTTGCTTAAATACTAGACAGCTTTTAATATATATACTTAGCTTGGTTCTGTTGGGTTTTTTTAATCATCTCCAAAGTTTCCCTTAAATCTTCCTAGAATTTTTTTTAGAACTGCATCTTATTACCAATTCGGGCTATATGCATATGTACTAATTACTCTACTTATGAGCTAGGGATGAGGAAGGTTGAATTTAGAAGAAATGTACCTGCATTTTCTTGGAAGGAAAATATAAAATAATTTTGTAAAAACCTCTCTCAGTACACCTGACCAGGAATTGAGCACCGATCTACCAGTCATCTGCAATCTAGTCTTATGCTATTATAGCATCGAAATATTGAAGTGTGTAAATATGTGTTAGTGTTTTTACTTTTATTTGTGCTCAACCATTTTCCTAATAATATTCTATCATTTATTTTATTTTTTTCATACATATTAGAAGTTGTTTTATTAATTCATAACGCCAGGGCCGGATTTTGATGACTGTCATCTTTTTTTTTTAGACATCCAGCCCAGCATCAGTTGTACATAAACTCTGTTCATTATTCCTTGGTTGTAAAATGTATATTTTTATTTTGGTCATTTTTCTTGCTTTATTTTTTTTTTTTTGTTCAACGAGTCATTTTAAGCATTTTTTTTAAAGAAAATTTAAAATGTTTGAAAATGATTAAAGTTTTTATTATATATATATATAGTATATATATATGAATTATCGGTGCTTTGATAAACATGATATTCAAAATCAGATATTTTACTACACACTTATTGACTGAAGAAGATAATGTACGAGTCCAATTGAACTTTGTGCCCCTCTACTTGGTGCTTATAAAATCCACGACCTTCACTACACCTAAGTTGGAAAGGTAGCAGGGAGAGGGGAGAGCAATTTTTAGAGTTCAAATGAACTTTGTACCGTCTTTACATTCCTGTTGAGTCACTCTAACATGTCTGAAAGGGCTGCAAGGGGATGGTAGCTATCGGTTTTAATGCCAGTATTTGTATTCCAATGTTAAGTAGAACACATTATTTTACTGTCAAAAATTTTAAATCATAGTTTTTATTTAATAAGTGCACGTATATTTATTCGTTTGCAATAATTTTATGTGTATTTTGAATGCTTAAGCCAAACCATCTAAAGCAAGTCATTTGAGGCAAATTATTACTGAATTCGGCGAGAATATTTTTTCTATGAGATGTGAAATACTTTTCTGTAAAATATTTGAATGAAAGTGGTTGGCATCAGATAAAAATTGATTTAACCATTAACAGCATATCAGTCGCAACAAACATGTCCATGGTATTCCAGTATATTGATAAAAAGAAAACCTCTCATTATTACTTGCTCAAAATACATTCACGAATCAAGAAAAATCCTCAACATTTTAGCAAGATTTGTGTGACTTCTGGTATCTGCAAATATTCCTCTGTGGAAACTGAGCATTGTTAAACTAAAGGATTTACTGGGACGTATATGGGTTATTCTATTCCAGACGAGTCCACACCGAGGAAAAACTGGAAATGGACAGACCAGAAGAGATAGTTTTGCTTACGTGTTTAATATAAACCCTAACTTTGTAATAAATACATAATATTAGGGAATTTCAATAAAAAAAATGGAGTAATTTTTTTATATTTAAATTCATTATTTATAGTTTTTAGCATCATTTTTAGGTAATTTTTTGGTAATTTTAAGGTCATCAAAATCAGGCCTTGATAATCACCATGAGAGGAATTCACAATATAATTTGTATTTAACACATTGCTTTGTAATTGTACCATTCACCTCTGAGATGGCTTAAATATATTTTGGCAATTTCTAAGTCTTATGGGCCTAAGTGTGATGAAGGAAAAGTACTAATGTTAATATAATTTAAATATCTTCTTATATTTTAATTTATGTGTTGATGTTCAGGAATGTCAGAAGATAATTCGACTGAAGAGTTTGAATGAAGAGACGGATTGCTCAGCTCTTGCCAAAGAGGTGGTGGAGAAATGTAGTCTGATTCACCCCACCAAACTTGATGAGGTGGAGCAGCTTATATACTACCTCCAGAACCGCAAAGATTCTTCTCTTACCAACAGTGAGTATGAGATAACAAGCACGCTTACAGTATGCGCAGAAAACCTGTCAGCAAGCTCCCAAAGGTCTGATTGTAAATGTTTGGCTGATACATTATCTTAACAACCCGCGTTTATGGGTCTTAGGGGTTTGTCATCATAGACCCATCACTGGACCCATTTGTTGACAGTTGTGAAGATTGTATTACCCTATTAAATATATTTTTAAATCTTAACCCTTTAATTGTGATGCTTTTGTTCAATTAAAGGTAGACATAATTAAAATTCAGCATATAGAGGTGCAGTTGAATTAAATCTTTATTATTATTTTATCTGCATGGCAGTACACAATGATTGAAGAGCAATGCTATGTTTGATATTACAATGTTAAATGAAGCCAATCAAATAATGAAAATCCTAATATATTTTTTGCAACAAAGTAGTTAAGCTTGATCAATCTATCTCAATCCAAATAGTTTTAATTGCCATTGTAATTTGTAGTTTATCACCTTGTAGGTTTGTGTGTGGATCGAGAAGAAACATCGAGACCTAGCTCCACTGGATCTGGAACGGAGAGTCCCAATTCTAACAGTGGGGTTTTGGTGGAGAAGGCAAACATCAATCATATTGAGAGCTATGTCGAGTTACTTTATGAGGATATTCCAGACAAGGTTAATGGATCAGCTCTCATATTGCAACTAGCTAGAAATCCAGACAATCTTGAGGAATTAGGAAGCAACGGTAAGATAGAAATTGGTGTCTCGCAATCATTTTTTAATAGTTCAGGAAAATGTTAAGTGACTAACATTAATTTGTAAATTTTATGGAACTCTTTTTTAGTGTATGTCTGCACATGCTCATGCATTCACGCAAATACAAGAAATTGTCCTTAAATCACCTAAGGGTGTTTGGGAGGAGGGGTATTCAACATTTTCTTATATTTGATTAAGGAGGAAGGGGGGGGGGGGGGGGAGGGTCAGAATTCATCTTAAACCATTTTTTTTTAATCAATGATTATGGTGAGACACAATCCTAAAACAAAATTACTGTCAATAAATATATTAACTATAAAATTTCACTTATAATGTATTTACTTGCTGCAATTAAAGTATTTTAAGCTGTCATATCACTCTTTTTTATTATCAATCCCTATGTACAAAAATAACTAAATAGTTAAAATAGCATAATTTATTAAATCATAAAAAATTAAGATTGATCGAAGGAGGGGAGGTCAAAAATCATTAAAAAATTGCCTTATATAATTTAAGGATGGCTCATAAGGTGGGATGGAAGGGGGCACAGGAAAAAGCCAGTGTTTTGGAGCATTTGGGGCAAAACTTTTTTTGGTAAAAATAAATAAAGTATTGCTCCAGTACAATCATAAAATTTAATTTCATTCACATGGTGACCTCAACATTTTTTGAATATCTGTCAAAGATGTTCTGGAATTTATTGAGAACTTTTACTCTTCATTTAAAAAGTTTCTTATATAATGCCGCTATGCTTATGGTGGATATTCAAGAACGGTTGATATCAACATGTGAAGAAAATTAAACTCTATGTTTGTACTGGAGTAATATTTTATTTATTTCGACCAAAAAAAGTTTTGCCATAAAAACTGCAAAAACACTGGCCCTTCCCTCTGCAAATAAAAATAAAAGTTTTAATGAATGTAGGACTATATTTTCTCCTCGCTTTTCTTTAAAATAATATCTCCTTGACTCTATAGTCAACATGGCTCACTTTATATATATATATATATATATATTATATATATATAATTTAAGTTTAATAGTGTTTTATGAACTATGAACATATCAAGAATCAACCTGTGACCTTTTGTATTATCAATTTCTATATTTGATCACTTATATTCATCTCCTCGTTATCCTGAACTGGATGGTAAAGGTTTCATAAAAATTCCCTGGCATTAGCCTTTAATCGACCCATACTGAACGAGTGGCCACCGCTTACCAGCGAAGGTAGTGCCAACTTTGGTGGATAGAGGGTGTCATGTGGACAGCACAATGAGCCCTTTGGCCGCTAACCTCGCTTTTCTAGACTAGAGTTGCTACTTTTCTGTTCAAGTAGCTCCTCATTTGTCTCATGAGGCTGAGTTGACTCTGACCCACTGCTTCACAGAAAAATCTGTAAGCGCCGGGGATCTAACCTGGGATCTATGGATTTGAAACCAGGAACTCTGACCACTAGACCACAAATGTGGTCAAGGGTTTAATAGCTAACCTAAACAAAGATGTTGCAAAGGGATACAGAAAAATATATTCTAGTCTATAAATTGAGATACATTATTTAATCGACCTGAAGTTTGCGGGTTCAAACCCAACCGAGGCTAACACGAGGTACCTTTCCAACAAAGTTTTTAGGAACTCACTCACTTGTAGATATTTAGTGCGGAAGGCAACACCACAACGACCACATTTATCCCCTAGTACATAGTCCAGCTTGGAGCGAGGGGGTGTCACTAACCTGCCGAAGGGCTGAGCGCACATGCCGCTTGAGATGGATGAGCAAGCATTTCAAATCAATCTTTGGAATGCAAATTCTCAATCAACATTATTTAACACATACACATAGTAATCCAAAATGGTTTGATAGTGTAAACATGTTAAATGGCTTTTATGAGATTATTTTTAAAAGTTATGGAAATTATGGTTTTATACATCTTGGATTCATTCTCCCTCTATTTAATAATAGACTGTAAATTGTAAATCATAGATTTGCCTGTCAGTATTGAAACAGCTTATTACATAGGTACAGTGAATTTTCAAACCACATATTCAGTACCTTGATTGTATAAGAGTATATTAAGTTACGCATTTCGTCTTATTTATTTATATCAGTAAATATAGGAAGTAAGATTGTTAATATTTTTTCTTAGAATAATTTTCAATGGTGATATATTTATTGCTAGATAATTAAAATAAAGATTTGCCTCAATGTAATCTTTTCACGTTACAGAATCTGTGCTGAGTGCCTTGTCAAGAGTTCTCAGAGAAGACTGGAAAAAAAGCATTGAACTTAGTACCAACATTGTGTACATATTCTTTTGTTTTTCTACATATAGCCAATTCCACCATGTAATTCTCCAGTACAAGGTCAGTACTTCCACTGTATATCCATCCAATCTATTATACCATGTTATTAATTTATTATGTTGGCAATTCACTCATAAGATTTTTATTCATAAATATGAATGCAATTCATTTTTTCATAGGGAGAACCTTATCTGAGAGCTAGAAAAGCTACCAGATTTATTTTCATGTATTTATATGCTAGGTCATTTGATCTCAACCTGTCACTTTGGATAGACATTATAATTTTTTCAATTGTTTTGGGTATTGATCGCACACTTTCTGAACTGACTGATTATATCAGCACACAACTTATAAACTAACTTAAATCTAGATCACACAACAATCAGCCCCAGCCATTAATTCATCACTGTGAAAGGAGAAACCCACATTTCACCAATGATAAATTTTTGGCCCATGCCAGGAATTGAACCTGGGACTCTTAGCCCAGTAGATAAACATACTACCGACCAAGCTTAGGTGTCGAACATATAGCTAGATTATCAATACCTATAAAATTACACATCCAGTAGTAAAATGTTACCAATGTTGACAACAGAGAAGTTTGTATATTCTTTAATGTTCTTACCGTAAAAATTGCACCGTAACTAAATTTTACCAGCAGCTAAATCTGTGAGCACACTTAACACAGGTCCAGCCAGTTGATTTTCAATCAACATCTTGATGCATTGCTTTTTTCACAATAATTTTGCTGTCTAAGTATTATCTTTAAGTCCGGCACCTTAGCTCAGTTGGTAACGAGTCTGCCTACTGAGCCAAGGGTCTCTGGTTTGATTCCTGGCATAGCCAAACATTTATCATTGATGAAAATATGGGTATACGCTTTCACATTGATAAATTAACGGCCTGGGACTGAATATTGTGCTTGTCCTAGTTTTAAGATAGATTATAAGGCATATGACACAACAAAAGGCCTAGCAAACTGGTAGTGGAAAATATGACTTGAATAATAAACTGACGTGGGCCACAGGCTGGAAACTAATGGATGTAAAAAAAAAATTATCTTTAAGTGATTACTGATGCATGGTCTTAAAATCCACCATCCTCTGCTTGTTTCATTGGATTATTTGATTGAAATGCTAATAAGATAACACACATTACAAAAATATAATTATATTTTCCTTTTCTCCTAGTTTAATCAAGTTTAATAATAAAATTTGTACATATTTATCACCAGCAGAAGTACCATCATCACTTTTCTTTACTTCAAACAGAAAGGAAAAAAAAATCTAATTTTATTTTCTCTGGCCCAGTTTTTAATAAATTAAAATAATCTAATCAAAATGTAATATTCCATCTTTGAGGTGCACATGTTTGTGTATGGACTACTAATTTTAAAATTTCAGGCTTTGGTGTGTGGTAGATAACGCGCAGTAAACATGGCATACATACAAACAAACTGTTCATTTTATTAATACAGATAATATAGATATATCCTTGTTCAAGTATGTAATGTTGGAAATTGGCTTTTGTTTTAGTAGTAATATGCAATACTTGGCAATAACTTAATCTTGTATACAAAGTTTTTTTTTTTAAATTTGAATGAGACTTTAAAAAAATCAACAGAGACTATTTTCAAACTATGTTTATCTATGATTTGGATGTTTGCTCTCTTGCAATATGTAATCACTCAAAACATCCATTTCCAATTTTTAAGACCTGAAGATGGCGTAAAAGACTGAACATGTAGTTGTTACAAAACGTCGATGACTTAGTAATCTATTACAATAAGGAGACAGGATCAACTCAAACATCAGCTAAGGAATGTTAACTTTATATTTTCAATTTATTTTCATTCTATTATATTAAAACTTATTATAAGCATAATTACACATTTGTTATTTTATTTCTTAAGATTTTCTGATTATTACATTTGCATTGTTATTTATTAATAACTTTAAATTTTCATAACATATTCACTTAATTATTTTTGAATATTTAAAAAAAAGCTATACATTGTATTTTAAAATGTTACATAATATCAACTTTTAATCATCATCTTCAGGAGTGAAGTGGGGCGGGAACGCTTTTTGTGGAAAAATATTTTAAAAAAATATTTCAGTAATGTTTTATACTATGCAATTCTAAGTTAACTAATTTGATTTTATATCAATAGTATGTTAAAACTTTTTTTTCATACTATGAGTCAATAAATTCTGAGGCAATCTACCATGCCTATGTAAATTCTTGGAATTTTAGGGAAAGTGCATTAAGTTAGTTTCTGCCTTAAGAATTAAAACTACACATATATAGAACATTACTTTAATTCAAACTTTCAAAATGACAAATAAATTTTCCTTTTTGGTTATACTTCTTGCATAACAATCAATAACTGATATGTATTATATTATATATATATATATATATATATAAGTGGCGGCTCATGACTTTTTTTCATGAGAGGGCACAAAATTGAAAATTAATAATAATTAATAAAATTATAAACTCACCTCTTATTTATTATATTTTGTAATGGAAGTCCATCCTCTTTCCTTGATATTTGAGAATACCTCAATAACTTTGTTGTCGAAATCAGAAATTGAATTAATAAATTTCTTTTCGACTGAGAGAACTGCTAAAGCATTTAGTCTGTTTTCCGTCATTGTACTCCTCAAGAAAGTCTTAATCCGTTTTAAGGTAGAAAAACACCTTTCACATTCACTTTTTGACATTGGTGTAGTACAAATAATGTCCAATAGTTTGAAACTTTAAGATAAAATCTCAGTCAGGCTATTTTGTGAAATAAACACTAATAAAGATAGCACACCCTCAACTTCGCACATATCATCACGACTGTAAATTACATTCAATTCACTCTTTAATTTTATAGCGTTTAACATGGAATAGGATGCAACAGTTTCGTTAAACACATTTTGAGGTAAAGAATTTTGATAGCTTAAAAAAAATTAATTGAATAATTTTGCTGCACTTAGGTGACATAACACATTTCTTTGATCAAATATAATTTATGATAAAATATTTGATGCCGTCTTTGATAAAAGATGTGTTATCACACATCTTTTAAAGTTTCTACAATTACAGTATTGTGTTATTTCTAAAATGAGCTCAAATGGTTTAATTTTATGTGCAGTGGCTGTGAGTGAGAATGTGATAATTTCTTTGCTGTTAAAGTGAAAAGAAAACCTGCGAAACATAAAAAAGAATTAATAAAAAATAAACATTTACGTCCATCACCCACACACCCGCTTAATCAATTTGTACAAAAATATTATCCAATCTTCCCTCTCTTTTCTCTTAGTAATTTTTAAGCATTTAAACAAATTATAAAGCTATCCATTGACAAAGCGACCCCAAATTTTTCTAAATCATTAAAGTGATTATGTTGTTAGTCTATTTTTTTAATTCTTAATATTGAATTTTATATTTAGGTGCTATTTTTTATTTATAAATAATTATTAAATATTTCATTTGAACTATTACATTTTTAAACACTAAAAATACATTTTGTTGAAAAGCGCCCCTAGGATATTTGCGCCCTAAATTCATTTCTATTATTAACTGTCTCTCACGCCCAGGTTAATCTTTCAGTTGCCATTTTCTTTGATAAAAGCCTAGAGTATGTTCTATAGCGTAAATCCTTGAACAAATATTTCCTTTGATAAATGATATTGGACGATTTGTTAAAGTTACATAACATTTCTTTACCAAAGAAATGTGACCGTGTAATACCGCTCTCCCAGCGAGCCCTTGCCCTTCAGTGACGTGCATCTCCTACTCAAGACAAGACACCTCTATCTCCAAGCTTCTACTCGCAGGGGAACACTCAAATATTGCCCCACTTGAGAGTTGCGCAGAGCTGTTCTGAGCATCCCGTCCCTTCCCTCGTCTTCCTCTTGTCCACCATGACTTGGGGAACATTCACTACTTTGCCCCGATCGGGAAGCTAGTTGCTTAGTTTGGAGGTTTTCGCTCAGAAATTTTAAATGTCATAATTATTTTAAGAAAAACTAGAAAAACGGTTTATTTAATTCTAATATTTCCCTTGTTTATATAGCTTAAATATTATTATAGCTTATAATTGTTTGTATGAATAACTTGGTGTTTAGATGGGAGGGCACGTTCCCTTGTGCCTTTTAGGACGAGCCGCCACTGATATATATGTATTTATAACATATAACTGATTAAGCATAACTTGGATGACACATCTCTTATATCAAGTAAATCTCCAATTAATTTTGTCTCGATATTTAACACAAGCATATTTTAGAAACCATTTGACTTGAATAACAAGTTCTTAACATTAAATACTTACACTCATTTATTAATTTTGTGAAATTATGTTGCTTCTTATGTCTTAACTTTCATTTGAATATGTTTCATGTTGAATTTATACTGTTAATTATTTTATTTTTTTACATGTGTAAGTTTCACAAATAATAACCTAGTCAACTATTTTAACTTTCAGTCAATCATCTTTTTACAATCATTGTTTAAATATCTTGAATATTAAAGACCATGTCTTCTTTGTCAACATATTTTTAAGCTGTTTAATAGTATAGTTAATCATTCAATTAATAAGCTTATTATTGTTACCATACTTATTAATTTTGTTAAATCATGACCTTCATTAACCTAATATCTTTATCTACGTATTCAAAATTTTGTAGAGCCTTTAATTATAATATTAATAACTCTAATCTAGTCAATTTGCTAATTTACATTTTTCATTGCTCATCAGTTAATACTTTATTCTGCTACTACTTAGAAGTGTTTCGCACAGAATTACATTTTTACGTGTTTTCATACAAATTAATTTTTGAACTTTATTACTTAACAATCTTTATGATGATTTTTTATAAATGTTATTATGCCCGTTTTAATTACTTAATTTCTTGATATAATATTTTCTCTTTGAATAAATCATCTTCATGTTATGTTTCTTAATTTATATTGTTCAATTTTACCAAAGAAGTTGCACCAATTAATCTAATTAGCTGTTCCATCCAAGTACGTTCCTTAAATTATATAAAAATATACATATTTAGTCAAACTCAAATAACTTATAAAACTCAACTGTTAGCTAAAACACCCCTAAATTATTTGCTTTATTCCAGATTGGTTCTCTCTGTATGGAAGTGATTGATTATGAGCTAAGACGGTATGACCAGTGGAGAGATGACATTGAAACTAGACAAAGGAAGTCTGAAAATGGTAGTTTTACAGGACATGGCAATACTCCTCCATCGGCAGGAGAAGTTAGGAGGAGACAGATTGAAGGAGCATCATCTTCCACAGACTGTCCCAGTGAGCCTCGGCGGTAACTTCACCACACTACTTTTACGTTATATTATTTTACAATATTATAACATTGCTTTCATGTCTTTCTGATATTTAAAAAAAATATTATTGGCTATATCATCCAACACTAAGCTCAGTTGGTAGCATGTCTATCTACTGAGCTAAGGGACCCGGGTTCGATTACCGGCCAAAAAATTTATCATAGTGGGTTTTAACTTTCATATTAATGAATTAATGCCCAGGTGCTGGGTGTTGTGTCTGTTCTAGATTTAAGTTAGCCGTATGCTGATATAATCCATCGGTTCAAAAAGTGCACGTTAAATACCTTAAATAAATAAAAACATTGGCTCTAGTTATAGTTTTTAAATATTTTAGAATATATTTAAAATTTAAATACCTAATAAAAGTAGTTAGAAGTTAGAACTTTCCTTGAATAAAATTGGCTCTAGTACTAATCGACTCCTTAATTATTTATCTAAATTATACCCATTGTCAATCACACCGAGCATATTTGTGATTTATGGGTTTGACATGTTTTAATGTAACATTATTTATCTCTATTGTTTAATAAGTAGTTTAGTAATTGGTCAGATCTGAGTTGATTCAAATAAAATATTGTTAATTCACAGGCCACTAGTTTTAAAATCTTACTTGTTCTTGAATGAATAATTAAAAGCTAGCCATCGATCATAAACAATATTAGTGGTTATTAAAACTTATTAAAATAGTTTAATATAATCACATTAACAAACTTTATCATGTGCTTGAGTATATTATATTATAATTGATAAAATCAAGCATTTTGAAGAGCAAAACTTAAATTTTTCAGCAACTCCAAACTCCTCATTATATTTAATGAAACTAAAGACAACCAAATAAGATACTATAAAAGGGAAGTTTGATTTCTAAATTATTAGTCCAAATTAGGGAGTCAAACCAGAACCCTAAAAACACTATTCTGAAGAACCAGAAATGGAACATTGAATAATTTTAGGTTCATAAGGTTCCTAGTTTTACAGAAATGTATATAATTTGATAAGTTGCACACTTTTTTCCTTTTCTTAGCGTAATTTAATATTGAAATATTGTGTTTTCCCATTTCTCAGCAAGTTCTGAAAATGCTTGATATATTTTAGTTTACTACTATTTAGAAAAGTGTTAATGAACCCTTAGCAATACACACTAGGGAGTTAAATTCCGAAGGAATGCATGACTATCACATTGTTCACCATTTTCTCACTTTAATGTTTAAGGTTTAATAAGATGTATTTAACTTTGATAGACAGCAGATAATACCACGTTCCTTTGAAGTTTAGATATTGGTGGTTGGTTGAACAGCTTATAATAGCGGGAAAAGGGAGGTGAAGGGTGCCAAAACACAAACTTTAAATTCTTTCACTCAAGTTTATATTAGGAAGTAACTCGGCAAACGTGCTTGCTGTGTACAGTACAGAGGTGATTATTTTTGTTGTTAGTAAGTGGTTTAAATAATATTATTGAGGGGGGCATATTAAATAAAACCCAGTTCGGAAATTTTTTGACTATGCGATAGAAGGTGACAGGTCAAGATGCAAATTAGAAGATGCACTATTGTTATTAAGGTATGTTATAGTTTTTTTTATCCAGAGTGTTATTTCCAAAGTGTTTTCTGCTCCCCTTCCAAGCAAATGCGGATACACTTCTTCTAAATATAAAAATATAACCTTCCTCATTCATTAAAAAACCATTATGTAAATTAGTACATTAATGTAGCCTGAACGGATAGAAATACACTGTGCTAAAGAAATTTTTTAAGTAAAGAACCGGAACACTACCAAGAACTGAAAAGAACTGGAACCTTTATTGTGATCTAACCGGAACCTTTAAAATGTTTTTTTAGAGAACAGGAACTGAAACCAAACCCGAAAAAAATTGGGTTTGACTCCCTGTCCAAATACTAGAGAAACAGGAAAAACATTTGTTTTAAAATATAATTTTAAAAATTCCACACACTATCATAAATGTAACAAGTCATAGCATATATTCTGAATGTAATTAAAAGATTCAATTTACAGGTGTCCCCCACTCTTTAATGGTTCACTCTTTCAGAACTTTTCAATTATAGCTAGAGCCCATACATTTGACGCGTTATCTGCTCTTTCAACCTATTTTATCATGTGTCTGCAGCCTTCAACATGCTTTTATGACCATGCGCTACTATTTCTCTCAATCATCTCAGTGCCATCTTTTCATTAGCCTGTGTATAGAAGTCGTTTGCAGTGCATCTCTTAGAAATTGTGCATTCACAAGTGTTATATAGTGCGTTATTTATGTTTTTTGACAGCCAAAATTAATGTGAAACCTAAGAAATACCGAGTTCTGTATTTTGACGATATCTTGTTTTCAAAAGTTTCCCGGTATCTAACCTGTTTAATAAGCATTTATGCATATTTATGATCGTAATACATGTTTTTCTATGTGAAATAAATTTATTTTATAACTTGTGAATTCCACTATATATTAGTTTAGTAATATTTATTTTTACCATTTATTAAAGGAAAGGCATTGAGCCTGGAGTGTCACACATTCCAGTCGCATCTGGTGACAATAGGCGTAGAGCTCTGGAGGGACCCAACACTGCTGTGGAGTCTTGGAAAAGACAAGGGGAAGTAGGGAATCCCCATCTCAGAGCCCAAGTTTGACTGTATTTGATCCTAAGGAGGAACTGCACAAAACGAAAGAAGACGTGGAGAAAATGAGCCGTAAATTTCACAGCCTCATCAAAAAGCAGGATCAATTACTCAGGGGTAACTTATTTGAGTACATACATAAATTATTTTATTTCTATGAAACATATGTTTAAGCAGGTCTCTTAGGTAAAATAAAAATCTAGCAACAAGCAAAGAAAATCCTTAGAAAAGTTGATAGAATTAATATTTCTACAATTAAAAGAAAGTTTGAAAATTAATGGGGCTAGGACCCTCGAATCCCTTGAACCCTCAAATTTTTCAAATCCTCAGGTATATTTATGATTCAAGGATTCAAGAAAATATTGGATTCGGGACTATAATAATAAAAAAATTAATTGTAATTTGTCTTAAACTTTAATACATTTTATTGATGGTTAGATGTCAGTCAGGTGAACTGAGGGTGATTTTCCTTTATGGTTTTCCACTTTGCCTTCATACAAATTCAGGTACAGGTCTTCTAAATTCATCTTTTCCCATCCCTGACAAATGATTTAGTTGGTATATAAGCGTATAACCCAAACAAGTAGTAAGACACTTGCTAAAAACAAATAATCTATCTTTTCACTTTATGGTCTAATTTCAAAAAGAATTATACAGAAAATTATATATTTCATTATTATGTCTACTTGAAACAAAACTACATTATAATACTTGAATTAAAATGATCCGATTTCCTAATAATCTTAATATCTCAATGAGACCAGGTGACCGACTCTAATTACAAGGCAAAGTTGTCATTTGTGTTGAACTAGTAATGAACACCATTGATTATTTTTGTCACTTGACTTTCGAATTTGCTTGGAACCTAGAATTTAATGGAAACAACAAAAATGAATATTACCCCCCAAATTCTTTGCGAGCCACACAGTGAATCTGGGCAGGCTGCATGCTGTGCAGGCCTACACAAAGGAGTACTAAAGACAGTCTTGCACAAAGATATCTGTGTTACACCATCCCTACAAATAGATCCCTCTCTACTATATCTCCACTATCTCTGTCTCATACTATCCCCATTCAATAACTAAGTTTTTCAATTGATGATCTTAACATCCCAATAGCCAGATGTCTGCAAACAACCCATTTTGTTGGTCTTTTCCAAACCCATACTGCATGTTTCACTAACAACATCCAAACACATAGAGAAAATACTTTAAATAATGATTATGTATCACTAGATACACTGTTTTTTCGTTTTAGTGATAAAAGTGATGAAAATTAAAAGTCACTAATAATATATTTTCTAAATGCTCACGTTTCTTATGGTATGGTTGAGTTTTCAAGGAGTTTTATATTCACAATATGAAGAGATACTGTTTCAGCGATAAATGTCTTTAGGAGCGAAGTAATAGCAATTTATGATTTAAATATATTTATACAAATTGAGACAATTTGCTAGATTTAACATTTTTTGATACTGGTCATTCTAGTAAACACGTTCAGCAGTTCGGAATAGTTATTTATTGGTATTTTCCCATTGTAAGATCACGAGCCGATCACTTGATAAAGTGCCAAAAAGTAGGCCCCCCCTCCCTTCGCATCCCTCTCTGGCTTCTCCCCTCCCTCCGCCACCGAGCCCTTGCACATGAGCTTTTGAGGGTGTCTACTGCCTAGTGAGAATAATCACTGCATTCTTCCAGTGGCTATTTGATCGTTTACAGGCATGGGCTCGCATCATTGTGCTCGTGCTCACGTCGTTATTTTAAAACTGACAAATTGTATGTGAGTGGTTCAAGTATTTTAATGTCTGGTGTATGTAACAGTCGTCTTGAGTGGGGAAACTGGGCACTCTGAAGAAACATGTCCTCTCTAGCAGGCATGTCATAGATAAATCGTTGGACGCAGGGGTCACTGTCTGCAGCAAGCGACAAATCACGATTTTAGAAAAATTAACCAGAGGGCAAAGAAAGCCAAGTCAGATAGACTGTCTTCATAAGCAATACTGTGAAAATGTGTTTGAAAGAAAACATTCTTCTACAAAAATTAGATCACCCTGCTGTACGCCAGTATCTAAAGACAGAAGTTGTCATTATACGCCTAAACCTATATTCCTGTCACTTTGCTACATAATGCTAATTTTAAAAATATAAATGCTACAAAACGCAATTTTTCAAAACCAAAATGATATTTTTACAAATAATTGATGCAAAAAAAACAATGTCTCTATTTATCACCCAAAACATAATATTGCAAAGGAAAAATAGCCTTATACAACAAGCTCAAAATTTCTGAGCCAATAAATTTGTTGGGACAGAGTAGCTATTATTATCTCTGCTTCAGCTAATTTTTCGATAAATCTCATATTCCTACTTACCATATCAGTTTAAGTATCATAAAAAATCAAGAAAAGCACAAAACAAGATTTGGTCAAGACCTACAATTTTTTTTAAATGATAAACAACAATAAAATGAATATATTAATATATATTTTAGATAGTTTACCATCAGATACTTTTATATAAAAGGCATTAGGCAAGTTTTAACCAAATTCAGGCATTGTTTTGTAAAAATAAAGAGTTTGTCAGTGAGTAATAAAATGTACTCAAGTATTCCATTGTCAGTATTGCAACATAAATTATAGTATCATTATTGGAATCCACAATGGTAAATTGTGGTATTGGCAAACCTCCCATTTTTATGAAAGCATTTTTTTTTATAAACAACACTATTTATTTGTAACATTTAAGTAAGTAAATTGATTTACTTTTTCCTGTATTTTATTTGTCCAGAAACCTATTTTCTTTTTCTTCTGTACCCTTCACCATAATCCTTGCTATCTCTCATTTTTTTTCTCTCTTCTGATAAAAATGTACATTTGTTTTAATGTATACATTGTTTTGTGTTCAGTGTCCTTCTACTTACTTCTAAACGTTGCGGAAGACACAAAAGTGGAAGACAAAATGCGCAGGAAGAACGTAGTGGGGATGTTGACCAAGACTCTGGACCGGAACAATATTGACCTTCTCATCCTTGTTCTCACCTTCCTCAAGAAACTCGCCATTTTTAGGGAGAATGTTGATGATATGGTAAAAAAAAGAATCTAACCATTTTATACTAACCCTTTCTTTAACAGTAGGGGTGTGCGAAGTCAACTTTTTTCAGATCAAAGGGAATTCAAATCAAATATATTAAATATTCCCATAGCTGAATCCTTCTTTCTCCCCTCCCCCTTCCCCCCATGCTTGAACAATTTTTGTATTGTATTTATGTATATGTCATAGTATGTAGCCTTAGTCAATCTAGAACATGCAAGGATGACATAAACCTAAGAACTCATGATGTCAACTGACATAAATCAGCGACTACGTATTCGTACCAGGTCATGTTTTCTAAAATATAGATTGTTTTGCCTATTAGCATAATATAGAGTATTGGCAAAACCAGTAACTTAGGTAAAACACCTCTCCTTTTTTGGTATAAAACATAATTTTTTTTAGATCTCTTGAGGGGAAGGAGCCTGTAAAAGGGCGCCAGTTGTAAGGGGGCTCGAAGTTCTCTACATACTTGGATATGGGGAGGATATCATACAGCTTGGGTGCCTGTTCATTACTGAAGAGGACGCCCCAACCCATCTTGAAAGTCTGAGTTAGACAACAACTGCACAGTGCCAGGTGGTCAGGTGTTCAACACCAATTAGAGTTAGTTATAACACTGAAGATAGGTCAGGGAATGAAACTGCAGTATAGGGACATGATTAGAATGAGGATCTTTTTCTAAACTCATTCATTTAATTCTAAAACCTACATCACATTTATCCACTCATATAGTAATTAATCTATTTCGATTAACGATATTAAAACTAACCCACTCTAAGATGATAAATTAAGATATCACAACATACAATTCATTTACTTTAGATTTTTTCACATGAATATTAGTTTATAATGTACCTAACAGAAAAAATGCCAATAATTAAACATAAATGAGAATTGTATGGCTGTTAGTATTTTTTATTGGCTTAGCTTTGTAATTTTCTAATTTGATTTTTGTGTGTGTGTGGGGGGGGGGGGGGGGGGAAAGTAAAAGCAACTAATTTTTTCTAAGTCAAGTCAAAGTTTTTGAATCTTCACACACCCCTATTTTACAATGAACAAGTGAACAGTGAATATTATTCTAGTACAGTTTCTGGTTTTTAGGGTAGTAAAAGTTGTTTATCATTATTTATACAAATAAATATAACGTCAGTATATAAATTTTTATTTCTTTACAAATCAAAATATCTTTCATGTGGAATTAACTATAAATCAAATTCATTAGTCTAATTATTTTATCTTATTGCTTTTAATATGGTTAAATATGTTGTGAAATGTAGTATTTAACCATGGGTTTTGATATTGTCCCATTATTATGACTTCTATTGTAAT
Organism: Timema cristinae; assembly: GCA_039000515.1. Taxonomy (NCBI): domain Eukaryota; kingdom Metazoa; phylum Arthropoda; class Insecta; order Phasmatodea; family Timematidae; genus Timema; species Timema cristinae. Next base: position 17,955,301 of record JBCFYV010000024.1, on the reverse strand, counting down.
TTAATGTATTATCTTTTTTTATACCACATTGTTTGCTGAACATTACACAATTTACAAACAATTTTTTCACAATTATTTAATTTATACTTTTTTTTTTCAAACATTATATGAATTTGTCGACCTTGGTGGTCTTGGGGTAAAGTCCTCACCTAAGGGTCCGATGTTCATGGGTTTGAAGTCGACAGATTTTTCTTGAGCTTAAAAATCTGTTGCTAAACTTTCTTTGGAAGTAAAGTCGTTGGTCTCATGTTGATTGTGACATGTAAAAGAATGTTGGAGGGTATGTAAAAATACTTTTGCCAGCAAAATTGGTAGGCGGTTTGCTTATAGAAAATTATTCAGTGCTGATATAATCATTCACTTCAGAAAGTGCACATTAAGTACCTTTATGTTATTCCTTTTACATGTTCCTATCTATGTGTAGTATCATTCTTTACAATTTTCCATTTTCTCCCTTTTGTGTATTTTTATTGTTTCCTTTTTTAGGAAGTTGTGTTGCACGTTTCACACTCTCCCTGATGAGTTCCGATAGAATGAAACCTAGTTCGGGGGATTGGGCGTTGACGATTGATTTTCTTTAGAGGCAATCATTACCTCTTTGCCCAATGGCAGCAGTGCAAAGTGTGAACTGTGTTCTTATTTTCATTGTAAAAGCCATATTTTGTTTGTCCCTTTTATATGTTTCTATCCACCTTTCCTTTACCTTCTTCCAAATATATACAATTACCTCATAAAGCAATAAGAGGTTTTCCTTATAGAGATATAAATAAAATATTTGAATTTTACATTAAGTTACATAGCCTGGTGTCTTGGTGCTAGGTTTTCCCTATACTTATGTTGAGTTAAATCACTGGTAAGCATTATAATGACATTAAAAAAGTTTAAAATCGAAAGTTAAACAAAATGTTTATATATATATATATATTATATACTTTAATCTTGAAAATCTTCAAGGTTCAAGGACTTAAAAGGAGCTCTCTCTTAAAGCACTTTCACTACAGTGTGTATTTATTCCTATCATGTCTCACCCACACTGTATACGGTAAACGCATGTAAGATTATTATATGTTCATAATATGTTCCTTTGTTAAATAGGCCAACTTAAATGTGGTGGAGAAATTGCCCCGCGTGTTAATGATGAATCATCCTGACCTAATCCACATTACTCTGAAACTGTTATTAAACCTATCATTCGACACATTGCTCCGTGAGAGGATGGTGCGTGTTGGCTTTCTCCCAAAGCTAGTCAGCTTACTCAGTATGTAAACTTTTATTATAACCATTTCTTGTAACTTCTTCCAATTACATATACAAAAGACCTCAAAAAGTGAAAATAAGGTTTCTGTAAAGATATGTATTAATATAATTTAGTAGGGCTCCACAAGTACTTGGATTTCAAGCTTGGAGCTGAGCTTGTCATTAAAGCACTATATTGTATGTAGCTTACATTAAAGATGAAATATTGTTTAAAAGCGGCAAAACTGAACAAATTTTGTCTAAAATGATAAATTAAACTGTTTCCACATATTATTCAATTACTATAACAGAAAATGATTTTCTGAAGTCAAGGTGTAATTTAATTGTTAATAATATATATTAGTGAAATTTTGAATTTTATGTTTCTTCTTTTCAAAGTAAAGTTTAACTTTTAGGATATTTTCAAACCCCTATTAAGTATTTTAAGATATTTCCAATTTTATTTAAATTTATTTTACTATATCTGAAGTGATTGTTTTGTCACAGGTGATCAGAGGCATGAAGCCATTGTTCTCAGAATATTGTACCACATGAGCATGGACGATAGATGTAAATCTATGTTCACCTACACAGAATGTGTCCCTATGGTGAGATTTATTTAATAATACTGAAGTAATGTTAAATTAAGATATATTAATAGAAATGACAAGTACTTGTTTTGAATCGAGACCTTCTCCTCCCCCAGCCCCACTTGTTTTTATCAAGTAATAAATTTACAACTGGGTAGTTGCCGAACCTAGAGTTAATAATAAAGCTCTGATAATGCTTGGATTGATTTTGAACTTCAAGCTGAGTGACCTTGGGATCAAAATATTCAAGTGCTGCAGCTCCTTGAAAAGGATTCTTTCTTTTCCCTGCATTGTGTCTTGTGATGAATGACTAATTGTTTACTCTTTTCTCTACTTATTATGATGTGTTTTGTTCAGATGAAGTTTGAGGGTTTGGGGTTAGGTTGGAGAGGGGTGGGAATAACCTGACAAAGATAGTATTGTGAAACAGATGGCCCTTGAAATGTCATGGTCAGCAACTTAGTAAACTGATTTTGTTGGTGAAAGGAAGAGAGTATGAGGCTAAGATAAAATAAGATAGAGAAAGGTATCATCTATCTTTAGGGTTTTTAGAACACAAATAGATGCACAATGGTATTAAGTACACCGTAATGCAAAAGTGTACTATGAACCTCTTAAAATCATTAATGCTCTAATTTCTTTCTCTATTAGAGGCCAACACTAAGTGAACATCTGCACTACAAATGGACGGGGAATAGTGGGATTTTTTAAATATTGCTAAATCTTCACATTCAAACATATTTTATGAAGGATTTTTTTAAAACATTCCTTTGGAACATTAAATTGAATCATAATAATATTTCGGTTACTAAGATCTACTTGGCTCAATATGCTGGGGCTTCATAAGACCCCTAGTTTTACAAAAGTTGGGTTGGAACCCTATCTTATAAATCCATATCTTTAATCTGAGCCTTACCAAATATAAATAGTAGCTAAATGTTACATTTTTTGTTATAATACAATCATTATAGCATTCATAAACTTGGTTAAGTGGTAAATTAACAGTCTGATATCTGGCTGAGTGGCTGTTAAGTCTGTCCTATAATTATGTTGGGCTAAACTAGTAATAAGCAGTATACAACTAATACAAACTTCAATTCAAATTTGATAGAAAAAATAATCAAATTTTGAATTCTTCAGTTTCTTGAATATGCTTAAGGATTCTTGGGTTCAACGAAACAAAGTTCCCACCTTTGCTTATTACCAAAGTAAGTTTGTAACAAAGTATCTGATTTCTGCGCAAAAATTTGTAGATTCAACTACTTGGTTCCTTGAATCATCCAGTGCAATTATTCCTTTATAATAATAGGTTATTTTTTCTATTCATCATTACAAAAGGGCCATACATGCACATTTATACGTGTAAAATTCCATAAACTGAAGTTCATTATGAACAATTCTAAGTTAGGAGAACTTTGAACTATTAGAATATTGAGCCGAGTCTGGTTTTTTGATATAGCCTTAGTATATTTTTTATAACATGCTGCTAAGTATCAATTTATTGACATATACATCTCCAAGGCCAGGACTTGTTTGTGTTTCAGTTATTGCACATGACCAGAGCTCATATTTTGATTACCTAAAAATGCCCAAAAATGATGCAAACCAAGAAAATATGACCTTAAATTCCAATATGACACATTAGTGACATTACCTATATTTCTACAACCAGAGAATTGTGAACAGAGTTTATATATTTATGAGCATTATATGGGACAAAAAAAAATGACATGTCATTTAAATCTGGACTGTGCAAATTACATTTGAAAATAATAAAAACATACTCCACTCCTCAGTTTCAAAGTTGTATTGTATTCCAGGCCATGTCCATGCTTCTGGATAGCTCTGAGGAGGAGGCAAATTTGGAGTTGATTGCATTGTGCATAAACCTGGCCATCAACAAACGTAATGCTCAGATGATGGTGGAGAACAATCGATTACAGAATCTGATGACACGTGCCTTTAGGAATCAAGACTCTCTGCTCATGAAAATGTTGCGCAACATAGCTCAGCATGATAGCACCAAACAGAGCTTCGTGGTCAGTAACCTTAACTTGACACATTTATCCATTAAATCAGCTGTTTTTCTAACTTTCTATAACTCTAAGATTTTAATTTTTTGTCATTTATATAAACGATCAACTAGTATTATATTAAACTGAAACTATAAAACATATTTCTTCAGCACTTTTTAAATCATTATTTCTTTAAAATATACTTCCTTTTTTGACTTAATTTTTTTTTCATTCGGTTTCACTACTCATTGCTTATAAGCATTTACAATTATGTTGATTATGCTAATTGAGTAGGTATGAGGAAGGTAGAATTTATATGCAATATACTCGCATTTAAGGGGAGGAAGAATGGGAAACTATTTAGAAAAAACCACCCTCGCTACACACCATCGAAATTTGAACCGCAATCTTATTATCTTCTGCAGTCCAATTTATTGCGAGAGTAACACTTTCTAGTCCATTTACCACCAAAGTGAGTTATTTAAGGGTGTTTATTTCTAAGTAACAAAAGTTATTATTGACAGAATTCTTATTCAAGACAGCCTAAGATGATTTTACAATATATGACATTTTACTATTTCAATTTGTTCATTTAAAAAATATGACACTATTCATCAATCAAATGGCTATGATTGTATTGTGTTATTTCATCTTTCACAGGAGTTTGTGGGAGACATCGCAAAAGCAATAGGAGTTTGTGAGAATGAGGACTTTGTGGTGGAGTGTGTGGGTGTGTTGGGCAATATGACCCTTCCTGACCTTGATTTCTCCCAAATCATGCAACGGTTCAACCTCATCCCCTGGATATTTAATGTTCTAGTACCAAGTAAGACATCCACAACTGACTCTTTTTTCTCTACTCTGCAACAAATTATTAAATAATAAATGTTATTTGATTAGAATTATAAACGAGGAAAATCCTTTATAGCGTTACTTTAAAACCCTTAGCTAATATTGCAGAATACAGTAGCAATAAGTAATGCATTTTCAATACTCCAAGATCAAAAATGTTTTCAAGTAATTATTCTTGCATTTTAAACTGTTAAAAATAATGTTGTGTGTTGTTGGTTCTTGTGTGAAAATTATTAAATCATATTACTTCTTTGTCCAATGGCAGCAATGTAAATTGTGAACTGTGTTCTTATTTTCATTGTAAAGCCATATTGTGTTCGTCCCTCTTATATGTTTCTATCTACCTTTCCTATACCTTCTTCCAAATATAATATACAATTACCTCATAAAGTGAAAATAGGTTTTCCTTATAGAGATAAATCATGTATAGTAACTATTTGTCTAGCACATCAGGTAATGTGGATATGATTATCATGTTCAAATATGTATACATCTTATGATGGAACCTAATCACTTTTTTTTAAAACCATCATCATCAACTGTTGCGAGCCTTTGTTAGGGTCAATTTAATAAAATGCCTCCATCTTCCTCCATCCTTCCAGCATTCTTCCTCCTTTAATTGATTCCATTCCTTTCTATTTCATAGAAGCAATTTTTTTTAGACCATTGGGCCTTATAAACTTAATTTGGATGTAGATTTAGAAATAAATAAAAATATTGTTTTTTTTAATATTGTAAATGTAATATGCATCAGAAATCTGGGTAATGAAGTAGAAGAACACAATACAAGCTAGGAGTGACAAGAATGGACAGGGTGAGAAATAGAGTGAAGGAAGGAGGAACCTCTGCAGGATAGGATAGAGAAGGCAAGATTGGGCTAGTATGAACATGTGACGAGTATGGAAGAAAGGGGGGATGCTAGGAGGGCTAGGTACAAGTGGCTGAAAGGAATGTAGAGAAGATTGGATTGGATTGGGCCGGCGTGGAGGAAGAAAAGTGATGGGAGGACAGGAGTAAATGGAGAGGCTTATGTTCAAGACTTAAATTCTTCATTTTGAAATGTTATCAATAATGTGTAATATAGTGCATACATTAATACCTTTTAATAACTGCATCATATTTTCTTGGAAAAGAGAAAATACTTGTCATTTTTAATATGTAATACATTATTTTATGTATTTATGTATTCAAAGTATTTAACTGAATAAAAAATGTTTTATCAACTACGTTGGTGCACCATTGTAAAGAACTTGTCTGCGTCATGATCGATCACATGGCTTAAGTTCGTTGGTCACCATTTTGAAGCTATATTAGAGCTTTTGTGAAAGTGCTGTGAATAATAAGTTTGTTAAGTGGAATAGAGTTATAAATAAGCTTTGTGCCTGACCTCAAATCAATATAAATAATATTGGCATAAATTAATGTGGTTAACTATAACATTCATACAATACCATGTATTCATTACAGCTACCCGACAGATGTCATCTTTTGGCGTAGGGATACATTAGGGACTATTTCTAGTAACTTTTTTAGCTGTCATCCAAGTAAACTAAGGTCGTGAATGCACTAAATATTTGCTTTATGGTTTTTTTTGGTGATTTATAAATCATCATTTATTCTTCTCTCTGGTTGTCTATGTATTTTTTTGTGATTTATGCGATTGAGGTGAGTAAAATGGGGAATGGAGAGAGGGGGAGAACCAAACAAAGAAGGTAGTATGCAGACATATTGTGGCCACTGAAATATTATTAAGGTCAGCAACTGAGTAAACTAGTTGTTAGATGGAGAATGGTATGGAACAGACAAAGATGGAATAGTAAGAGATCTCTTTGAGGGACAGGTTAACATTGTGCAAAACTGTGTCAAGAACAACTTGGTGCAAAAGTGTACTATATACATTAAAAATGTCGCTGCTTTAGTTTTGTTTGTTTTTCTTATGATGAGAAAGGTATGTTCTCTCGATGATAGTGCCAAAGTCAGCACAATGTAATTAGCTGCACTCAAGATGGGAACTGATTTAAAGGGTTGAACTTAGATAATACAAAATTGAATTATAAATCATTTTTCATCTATCAATATATTATCAGTTATCACAATTCTATTTAAATATTCTAACTATTTTCATTCTAAAATTATTAATCCACTTTCCATTTCTAAAAATTTTTCTTACTATAATTCATAATCAATTTTAATGTATGTAGTTAAGTTTTTTTTATGTATTATATATAGTGTTTTAAGTGTGATATATATAATATGTCATAAAATAAATATGATAGAAATAAAAGTTATAACACTAACGGTACTATATTTCGGTAGCACATGGCATACACATAATAGTACCTCCTGAGGAACAGGCCTTGAAAGCATCAAAATATTTAAGTGTTTGTAAATATGTGTTAGTGCTTTTACTTTTATTTGTGATGTGTTTTGAAGTTTTGGAACCAAAATTTCCTGTTTGGATGTAAGCATTACCCTTCTATCCTTCTTTCATTGTTGATTAATCCAGCTGTTTGCTGTCCTTTTTTCTTTCGTTTACTATGTGTTGGATTTATTGTGATTGTTTGAAAGGGATAGATAAAGCATCTTATAGCAATGTTCCTGTTTCAGGTAGACGTGATGACGATCTGGTACTGGAGGTGGTAGTGTTTCTAGGTACAGCAGCTGCAGACGAGGGCTGTGCCACTCTGCTCTGTAAGGCAGATGTTCTCTTTCACTCATTGAGCTTCTCAAAGGTAAAAAGAGCCGTCCTCTCTGCGAGGTAGCCAGCTCCATATCTTTCCGACCTTCTGTTCCTTCCACTGTGTCTGGTAATACCTTCCTCCTTCCATTCCTCATTAGATTGCAGCGGTATTGTCAATATTTAGATGACACTATGTTAATTTTGGGATGTTATTACATTATTATTATTTATTATTATTATTATTATTATTATTATTAGCACCGCGTCTTATTACCCGTTCGGGTTATACGCACTTACGCTAATGTGTAATGGTAGGGTGATTGTGAGATGAAACGAAGGACCTACAGTTTAACGTGGAATCCGAACCACGGTGGAGGCCTGGCATTCCCCACATTCACAAGATGTCTTGTCAGAGGTGAAGGAAGGGTTTGGTAATCAGATAAATCTGTGCCAGGACCGAGGATTGAACCCCGGCCGCCAGCACAGAAGTCTGACACCTTACCCCTAGACCACCAGTTCACCTAGTTATTACATATGAAAGTATATATTTTCTTTTGAAGACAGTTATTGTGACATTTTTTTTATAGCTTAATTGTTATCTTCAGTTAATCTAGCTTTTATATTAAATTTAGGGCTAGGCCACTGACAAGGATGTACCAGATCCTCATCTTTATGGAAGTTTCATTACACTCCTTGAGCCAGGTTAGTGTCAATGCTTCAGTGATAAAAGCACTTCCAAATGTTAAATTGTTAAACAACTCATTTATACGAGGTTTGTGAGATTTTTTTTTAATGCCCCTTGATGGCACTTGGCAATACCCATGTTGAAGGATTGAGTTCTCCTACGGAGCGGAGCTATTTTAACCTGGAGGCTGTGGGTCTGGTGTATACCTTTTCTGTGGGCCGGACCGATGCTGATTATTGGTCTGATTATCAGCTTATTATGACACATTTGTATAATCAGATGGATGATCAATATTTGGGATATTGATTGCATTCACTGATTTCCTTTAGTCTCCCTTCCTCATCCTTACCCTTTTATTGTAAATATGTGTACATCTAATTGGGCAGTAACTAGGCTTGTGTAGGAATGATAATTTTACTTCTGGAAATTTTTCTGGTGGGAACTAACAAATTCCCACATAAACAGGATTGAAAATGGGTATAATTTTAAAAATAGGTTTCCATTTCAGATTCGTGAATTTAGTCCAAACTTAGCTTTCTCATTCATTCCATTAAATAAATTAAACAAAAATTTGATGGTAAAATTAGAAGCTTAAGGGCCCATTTCCACGAGAGTATTTAGCAGCACAGCTGTTAGTAGCCATGTTCAATCACCTGTTCTCACAACCCACAGAGTGATTTCTTGCAGAGCAGCTGATGAGGACACATTGTTTTAAATGGTAGTATTTCCACGAACGGCAGAAATACACTCTTTAGAAAGAAAGACACGTGTTGATGCACTAGACTAGCCCTTGCAGGTTAATATATGTATATATATTTTTTAATATCATACCTTGAGATGTTTATTGTTGAGGGAGAGATGCTACCGGCACTATGAAATTCAAGATTATAATTTAATAACTTAAGTTTTCTACTTAACTGCAAAGATGCTTGAAAACTGTTTTAGTCTTTCTTTATTTAGTTTTTTTCTAGCACCACATCTTACTACCCATTTGGGTTGTATGCATATGTACTAATTATGCTAATGGTTTTAATGATTAGGGAAGTTATATCAAAGAAAGTGTACCCGTATTTGAGCAGAGAGAGAGTGGAAAACCATTTTGGAAACATCACCCTCACTACACCTGACCAAGATTTGAACCTTAATCTCCTCGTCATTGGCAGTTTAGTCTACCGTGAGAGTAGCATGTTAAACCACACGGCCACTGAAGCAGGTCTTATATAGTTAAATGATTCTATTGCTATGTAAAAATACTTGGAAAATGTGTTTTCATCTTTCTTTATTTTTTAAAATCGTGTATAAAATGGTCCTGTTTCTAGTCTTGTTGAAAGCAGAAGGTTAACCTAGTACCAATGCTGCCATATTTTAAAACATATTATTTTATGTAATAAAACAAATGCAAGTACTTTGTTCTTAAAGTTAATTTTATTGTTGAAATCTTAGAAGAAAACATGAATTAGTATTGACAGCATAGTAGAGATGCACTGCTGTCAAGATGCTCAGTCACACTGCTAAATACGCTCATGGAAATTAACCCTATAGGTGCTCTGTGGGAAAGCACTTAGAAGAATTGCAGACTTTTATGAATCCCAGATCATTCTTGAATTGGTTTTATACTTTATAATATTATTTTCACCAAAATTTAGACAAAAGTTTTGATAAATTAAAAAGCTTAAATTTTAAGTTAAAAGTTTTTTTTGTAATATGTTAAAACTTATATAATACTCAATAAAACAATACCATATTAATCATAATTATAATAATAGAATTCCTGTAAAGAATAGTTACAATGTGGGATAGAAAATATGTTTTAAATGGTACTGAGTCTAAGATCAATTGAGAATTTAAGATATGAATGCTGTCCTTAATATCTAAGAGGATATAAATATTAAGAAAATTAGTCAAAATCACAATATAACGAATTAATAAATAGAATTGTAATATTAAAAGTGTTGTAAAAGCAATAATTTGAATGTAGGATAGAAAAATGTTGTAAAAGATGTTAATCTTAGATTATATGACAAGTTTAACGATAAACTACTGTCCTTCACAAATTCTAAAAGGATCTTAACATATTAAAAATGTGAGTCAATTCACATATAATACAAAGATAAACATGTTAAAATACATGTAATAATAACACATGAGTCAAGTAAAGTTAAACATTATGATGAAAAAATGACAAAGTGATAAAGTTAAGATAGACAGTTGTCAAATGGGAGAGAATAAAAATTAAATAAATGTGAATTGAAAATTGAATTCTATTCTTATCTTGAGATTTAAATTCCCTTGTTCCTTGTGATGCTGAATGTGAATCAATCACTAATCGACATGTTTCGACGCGTCGTCGGCGTCATCCTCAGAACATTAAAGATTCCTGAAATGAGTTCCTTCAGCATTGTTTTGAAATATTTGTGAAATAATATTGACAATACTATAATAGCTATTGTAGGAAAGTTAGTAAAGATAGCATACATTCTCTCAATGTTTACATAAATTCATAATTTTCAGGTCTTCCAGGAATGAGTTTGATCAAATTAAAGTTTTAACCCCAGACAACCATCATTGAATTCCCCATAGTTTTGAGTTTTGTTCCCATCAGGGGACCTCGCGTGATTCTTTTACTGACAGAATGTGTGCTTTAATGTCCACCGAGATCAGTAGGTTCAAAGTGGCTGTAACACGTGGGTGAAGAGGGCTTAAAACAAAAAAAAATGAAATCACCAGGGATGGACTTAAATGCACTACTGTGGCCAGGGTTCAGTTTCAATTAGGTATCTAAGGGTGGTTTTTCAATTTTGTGATATATCACACCCTCTCTAGGTGAATGCTGGCATATTTTCTTATGCTTCGCCCCTTGAATCTGGTTTCCTTGGACTAGTTTGGGCTGCTGTTATTAAAATGCTCGTTCCTGTGTTTGTCCTTTATGTTATTCTTTTGACATGCTCTTATATAAGTGTCCTCTCATTCTTTATAATTTCCTTTCTCTCTCTTTGTGTTTGATTTCCTTTTTTAGGAAGTTCCATTGCATGTCTCACACTTCCTCCTGATGATTTCTGATATAATGAAACCTGAGTCGATGGATTGGGTGGCAATGATCAATTTTCTTCAAGATGCAGCCATTTCCTCTTTTTCCAATGGCAGCAATGTAAAGTGTGAACTGTGTTCTTCTTTTCATTGTAAAAGCCATATTGTATTGGTTCCCTTTTATAATTTTCTATACATTTTTCCGGTGGCTTCTCCAAATATTACAAAATTTACTTAAAAAAGTGGGAAGAGTTTTTCCTTAAAAAAAACATAGCTAACAAAAATTTTAATAACACACCTTACAATTTCAACTATAAAAACCTGAACTTGCAAGGCAACAATATCAAAAGTTAAAGTATTGTGTTATAGCAATTGAAATTTAAAAATATAATTTAATTTTTAAAAAAAAGTCAACTGTGACATCTCTTACACAAAACAATGTAAAAATGTTTTTCTTACAGCCAAGCAGGAAGACGATGAAATGGTTCTTCAAATTATTTACGTGTTCTTTGTAGTGTCTCGACATTTTGCCACAAGAGAATATCTAATCAGAGAGACTGGTATCCTTTGAAATAAATTTGTCATCCTAAAATTTTACAAGTTGGGTACGGATGTTTGGAATTTTATATTCCAGTACAAGAATGATAGATCACTAGTTTTTCCACCTTATTTTATCTGTGAAGTCTTAAGCCTAATTTTTCTTTTCACCTTGGGAAATTATCATAGAATAAAAAATGTTATGTTTTAGCAGAAATTTATGGCACAGAGAGGAGATTTTAAAGGCTTAACACCCCAAAACATGTAAATTTTGTCTACATTCAAAGGTACACATCTACCTTGCTTATTTCCACTATGTTAAATTTTATATGATATGACCCTAGTGCACAGACAGATAGACCAAACCCACAGTCTCCAGATTAAAGTGGCTGTGCTCCGCGGGAGAGCTTGAGTCCTTCAACACGAGAATCGCTAGGCACCATCAAGGGGCATTAAACAAAAAGAAGCTCATTTTATACATACAGTCAACTCTCGATTCTACGACCCCGGGAATAGCGTCCCTCTCGAAGTAACGACAATTTTTTGGGGAACCGTGAAAAATGTGGGAAAAAAGGTTGAAAAGTTTAAGGAAATCGGCTGTAAAATGTGTTTGTTGCATTTATTTAGCTCGCTGTGTTGCAATTATCTTTGTGAGCGCTGTATTACTAGTAACTGGGGTGGGTCAGGTATAAAAATAGACACCACCTCATCAATGCCAGCCAATAGCACTTGATTCTCTCCACCCCCTCCCACAAGCAAGCAATGTTTCCCCGCGCGCGACTGCCGCTACATCACGCGCCAGGCTTGCTTTTACCATTGTTATTTCGATTCTCGATTTGGTTACTATTTTAGTTTGATTTTGTGAACAATTTTTGACGACCCATGCTATTGTTTAACATTGTTATTTTGATTTGGTTAAGTTTTTGGTTGGATTTTGTGAACGATTTTTGATGACCCACGCTATTTGTTGTCTAAAAAATGCAATTTTTTCGTATGAAGGTCAGAGGTGGAACAAAATCTGTTAAAATTCCAATAACGACCCCTTCGAAATAACAACCCTTTTCCAGGGAACCGTGAAAGGTCATAGAATCGAGAGTTGACTATAGTTTCACTAGAAAGAATACATAAATATCCTTCTAGAGTCAGCTTCCACAAAGCTATAGTCCTACCTCACAAAAAACTTAAGCAGATGTCCCATTACAATTACGATGGTTCCTTTATGACAAACATGTTAAAAGTGACTCATTTAACAACTAATAATTTAGAAGTTTTTTTCCACTGAGCACTGACACTAGTGAACTCCATTTTTGATGGACTCAACCTGTCTCAAGGAGTGAAGCGAAACTTACGTAAGGCTGAAGATCTGGCATATCCTTGTCTGTGCCCTTGTGAACTAAAGCCAAACTAAGACATTTAATATTCACTCCCAACTTTAAAAAAATAAACATAACTTTGTTTGTATTGTACCTATCACGTTGAGCTTTAGATAGCTCTTATAAAAAATAGTTTTAATAATATTTTATATGTATAACTCAAACAGGTAGTGATACACTGTTAAAAAACCATTTTAGTACTTAACTAATATTCAGAGGCTCCAGCATACCTTATTGACCTCATGCATGACAAGAACACGCACATTCGTAAAGTGTGCAACATGTGCCTCGATATTATTGTGGTAAGTTGCTATATGGTGAAATTAAATACATCCATGTAGTGGTGGCCGTAACACAGCTTGTAAGGTTCTGGGGGGGGATTTTTGTCATGCCCATCAGTTTTACAATATTAATATTTGGAAAGGGATGCTTAAATTCCTGGAGTCTAATAATGTTCAAGAGGTTTGAGATTCAAAGAAGAGCAAAAAAAAAATCTAGTTGAATTTTAAAGGCCTTAATTAGCAATCACCAATTGTAGTACCAATTATGCCATACATAATTTGAAACACTTTTTTTTTTACCTTTAGCTTTAAAATAAAAGAACAAAAATTACTAGTTTCCTATTATTTATGTTTCCATCCAATTTTCCTATACTTTCTTGTGAAATATTACTAAATAATAAAATGTTATTAAAATAATTTCTTTTTATCACTCAAAAGAGTTATATTTTTTCTTAGTGACAATATAAATATGAGAAATATATCAATTTATTGTCACCAAACCTCAATTTAAAAATAACACATTTTTAGGGTTTGATTTGTGTTTATATAACATTTGTACATTGGTAACATATTTATTAGGGATAGGACCTTTGAAACCTCGATTACCTGAAATTTTTAAGAATATCTGATTCATGTTTTTTTTTAATACTACATTATATATATTAAATATGAATCAGAAGTTGTTGTAATGCTCTTACACTGATTATTGATAGCTGAGCATAACATACTTATAGGATAAACTTATAAATTAAACCCCAGACAATTAGTTTACCTAATGTAATGTCTTAATATTTAATGATTGCATTGTAAAAAAAAAGTCAGCATTTAGGAAAAAGGATAAGAAATATGTGTAAAGATTTGATATGTGTTACCAGAGTAGAATAGAAAGGAAGTTGGCAGATGTTGTAACAAATGAAAAAGTTTTAAGAATAGCAAATGCAAAGAGAGCCATACTTCAGGTGATTACACAAAGCAAGGCCACATTATGAGAGGAATTGGCTTATTGGCTGATGTCGTAGGAGGCAATGTGGAAGGAATAAGGGGATCAGGAAGACATTAAATATAAGTGATGGATTAACTCAAACATGGAAAGAAGATGAAGTTTCAGGATCTAAATAAATGAATCTGCAGATAGAACATGCAGGAGAACTCAGTTTTGATAAGGCAACAAATCTAACCAAAAGACAGAATATTTATTATTATTACTATTACTACTACTACTGCTGCTACTGCTACTGCTACAACTACTACTAACTACTAATTACAACTACTACAACAACTACTACAACTATAACTACAACTACAACAACTACTACTACAACAACTACTACTACTACAACTATAACTACAACTACAACAACTACTACTACAACAACTACTACTACAACTACTATAACTACTACGTCTTACTACCCATTCAGGTTGTAGGCAAATATATAGTAATAATGATAATAATAATAATAGAGTTCTATTTTTAGCAAGTCTGAATCTCCAATATACCTTTGAATCCCGAATCTGTATCCCAATCTTGGAAAAAATTATGAACATAAGAGGAAATATTATATTGAATAGAAAATACAAATAGTAACTAAATGTTAACTTTCTTTCTTATATTCCATCATTATAACATTCATACATTCAGTTTAGTGTTAAATTACTTGTCTGGGCTCTGGTTATTTAGTTCCTCCTATAATTATAATTGGTTCTGAAGCACCAATAATCAGTATTAAAGCTATAACACAAACATTCTTGAATCTTCAAATATCCTTAGGGATTCGAGTGCCTAACAATGAAGCTATAATGACTTCGAAAATTGTATAAATCATGTGTTTCATTTTATATTTGTCTATGGAGAGTAGGATGTGTGCACTTGTGTAAATATTTTTGTTCCACATATGGCCAAACAACTGGTATGTAGTGGCATTGCGAAACAGATTGAGGTCAATTGAGTCATTGATGACAATAGGTATGTATATTGTACACTACACACTGTTAAGAGATATGTTTATCAGCTTTCATAGTAAACCATATAGAAGTTTATAAAAATAATTTAAAATAAAGGAACAATGAGTGTCTTAGATTATGTTATTAATTGTGTGACTTCCAAATTTTTATGTTTCTGGTTTATACTTTTAGTTCTTGATTTCATTTTTCACTTAGTCAGATAAACAAATCAAGACATTTGGTATCTATCTAGACATTTAAATGTGACTTTACTAAATTTTAGCTATTCATCTTTAAATCACCTATTGTCCGTGAAGATAAAATGAGCTTAACTGCTCAAATTTCTCTTAAAACTCGTGTAAAAATTTATATTTTCTCAAAGACAGACTGAAATCTACATGTTTATAAAATGTTGATTCCTTTGAGTTTTTTTTAATGTATTTATGAAATTTAACATGCACTATCTGAATCAACTGACAGAGACAACACCCAGCCGTCATTAACACTACATGGGTCGCAAATTTAACTAAATTGAGCAGATTCTTTTTAGTATTTGCTTCACCTACTTTAAAATATAACCTTATTGAAATTAATTACCTATATATTAGTTATTTAATTGCTATGAACAATTTCTTAAACAAAAATTTTATTTTCCCATTTTAATTTTACTACACTAATCTTTGAGTTTTTTGTTGTGTTTTTTTAATGACCAATTGGCTTAGAAAAAATGTACTTTCTCATAAAATTAAATAAATTGGTATAGTCAAATTTTGAATCAATAGCCATACTTTTTGAATCAACATTTTTTCCCTTAAAAAAAAGTCAATCAGATCTTAAAAAAGTCCTAGTTCTCGCTAAATTAGAAATTTAAAAAAAAAGTATTTTGGCAATAAAATAATGTGTTGTATAAATATAGCTTTTTTTATTATTTATAAGAGATTTGTATTAACTATAGCTATCTAGAAAAATGCTAAACAGGTGCACATATTTGATTTTTCTGAGTATTTTTTAATTAAAGGCTTTAAAAATATATTTATAATCAGATTCAAATACATAAATGTCGTTATAATAGAAAGGTACGGGAAAGAGGGATGGAAACAAAAGGAACAACACACAACATAACTTTTGCAACAGAAAGATAAACACATTTCACACTTTACATTGATGCCTTAGGACAAGGAAGAAATGGCTGCTTCATGAAGAAATTTAATCCTTTGTACAGGGGAAAAAATGTAAAATGTAAATTGTGCTCTTCTTATCACTTAAAAAACAATATCGTGTTGATTCCACTATTATTTTTTACTATTCTGAAGTGTCCATTATTTGGAAAAACTGCCTAAATACTGTGATATTAACTACAACAATCTAGTTACTGCAGTGTGCAGTATTGTATGCAGGATAATTATGACTACTGAATACATATTTTATGTAGTTTACTGTACAAATTGCATAATAAACAGAATATGCAAATAAAATTAAATGTGAACAGAAGGCCTTCTGTACTATATATGTGTGTACAAGCACAGCCAACTGCTGGTACATCCCCCTGCTGATTGCTCAGAAGAGGAGGGAGGTATGACCTTGAAGTACCGTAGAAATTACTGCGCAGGACATCTTAGAAACTTACCATAGAGGGGAAGGTGAGACTGCTCACACTTAACACAATGACAATGGCGTTCCTGACATTCCTACAGTCAAATATTATAATAGACTGGTACTTTCATTTTTGTCTACTGTTTACAGATTGATATGCATAAATATGTGTCCATATCAGTGTCCATTTCTGTTATTGAGAAAGTCTGTTATTAGAAGGTTGTTTCATTGTAATAACCCATGTTATTTTGCCAGGGAAATTTTAGCTATTCATTAAAAAAAATCCGCTATTCAGATGTATCTATTTAAGGAGATTTCACTATATAGCATAATATACCTCTAAAGTGAAAAGAGGTTTTTTTCTTCAAAGAGCCATTTTATGTATTTTTTCAAATCAATTTTTATAACCAAAAATTGAGAATAATAATTTAATTTCTGGTAAAACTCGCTTTTGTAGCCGAATGGGCTAAAGCATCACTCTTGTATTAGACTGACCTGCATGAAGACGGGAGATTGGGTTCTAATATCCGTCGGGTCTACTGAGGTTGGTTTTCCTAAATGGCTTTCCACTCTTTCTTCCACGCAAATGGGGGTAGATTACCTCTAAATGGCTCCCTTCCTCATCCTAAACCCATTAGAGTTATTATCATATGATTATAACCTGAACAGGTAGTAAGACGCGGTGGTAAAAAAATAATCCAGGAAGCTGAACCAGTTATGATGCTAAGTGAAAAAACTGATAGAATTGACTAAGCCCATTTTATTTTGTTGTTTGTTCTGTACATTTGTCAGCCATTTGTGCTTATGAATATGTCGAAGAGGTTATATGCATATGATAATTACTCCATTGGGCTTAGGATGAGAAAGGGAGCAATTTAGAGGTAATCTACTCCCATTTGCTTGGAAGGAGAGTGGCAAACTATTTAGGAAAAACCACCCCAGTTCACCCGACCGAAATTCAAACCTCGATCTCCCCATTCTCGGTAGTCAAGCACAACACGAAAATAGCGTGTTAGCCAACTACGCCACCGAGGCGAGTATGACCACTTATTGATCATTCAAAATGTTTACTGTTGATTGTTTATCTAAATTTGCCGAAGCATTAAACCAAGTACTTTTCCAGGACTGGGACAAGGACTGGGCCGAGCGTATTAAGCTGGAGAAGTTTCGGTGGCACAACTCCCAATGGCTTGAAATGGTGGAGAACAGTGCTCTGGACAGCACTAGCTTCGACAAGGCCAGCACCTTGGACAATGAACTACCAGCATACTTAGAAGATGACATCATGCAACACACGCTGCTCTTCCCTTCTGGTAGGTTCAACACTTGAGATTCAAATGTCATGGAAGCCCGACAATTCCCGAAATACTTAGTACTTTGACCATTGTGTGATCTTGTATACCTTATTTGTTACATCATGTGGTAATGTACCATGACTATGGCCTGGATTTTGATGACCTAAAGATTCTAAAATATGACCTCACATTTTCAAAATATGAATCAAAACTTGTAATAAATGCCCACGATTGGATTAAACAAACACTTTAAATATGTAAAATTCAATAAAAGGCTTTAACAACTAGACTATTGCATTCTGCCGAATTTAACACTGATTTATAAATAGTGCTTCAGAACTAGTAGCTGCCCCCTTTCCGAGTTTAGTTATTGTGTCTCACTAGAAAATGTATTTACAACCATACAAGAGAAGAGGAGACAAAGTGTATTGGCTACATTATCTTCTTTGTCTTACAACTGTATGGAGCAACATCTATGTTTGATCATTTATGCATTAATAAAATCATCATCATCATCAACAGTTGTTTTCAGCCTGTAGCCAAGTCATTTTACTAAAATGCCTCCATCTTCCACAACTCTTCCTCCTTTAATTTCTTCAATTCTTCTCCTCTATCTTCAACACTTTCTGTTATCTGCTCCTCCCATCTCTTTCTTGGCCTCTCTTGCATGCATAAAATATAGATTATTATTAGGTGTTCTGCCTTATGACAGGCCCATTTCGTTTATCAATAAACTTAGACCACCCATGCGACCTGTCCACTGTCTCTAATATAGGGATGTGATCATGAGGTAAAATCATGTTTAATTAAATTAATATGAATAGCCTGAACGGGTACTAAGACGCTATTCACAGAAAAGAAAAAAATAACCTGGGTACATAAATTGAAGTTGTCACATTTAGATTTGCACGTCACTGCTCTACTACTGAGACTTCCTGGTTTATCTTGTATTCAGGACCACTTTCAAAAGTATTGACTACGCGTAATAAGTAGTGAAATCATCAGTCACTCGAAGCTATCCACAATCACAGCCAGCTCTTATAACCAGCTTTCATGTCACCAATCAATTACAACATACATGTAGACTCAATACTTAACAAGTGAAGCGTCAGATACATGACAAATCAGTATGTCCCAGTGCTAAATATTAGCTCACAAGAAGAGATATATTTTGTCTCATGGAAGAAGCTACATGTGGCTTGCAAAAGCTACTGTTAAATGTGTAGGATTTGTTTGGTGTGTTTTATCTAAAACATATTATACTTTAGTATTATTTAAGTAAATGTGCTGGCTATCTTACAAAGTTTTAATGTGTTTCTACAAGGTAAACCTCTTTTCTCTTTATGAGGTAATTGTATTCTATTTGTAAGAAGGTACAGGAAAGGAGGATAGAAAGTAGAAACATATAAAAGGAAGGAAGACAACATGGCGTTTACACTGAAAAGAACAACAGATTTCACACTAAACATTGAAGCCAATGGGATACCATTTCACCTTACTTCCTCTACTATCTCGTGTGCCCTCTTTACTTCAATTCTTGCCAGACAACTTCATTCCTTATCTTATTTATCTTGGTAGCATTCTCCTCAAAAATGTCATTCCAATAGCCCCCCACCTTTGGGGTCTCTCTTACATCGGATGTCCATATTTTTGCTGCACACATAACTATGGGCATATGAAGGCTGTGAAAAAAAACCTTTAAATTTAAAGGGGTTAGTTAATCTAAAAAAAAATCTTTGATCTTATCATAAACTAATGGGACAGCTATTAGGAATGATTGCTACCTGTGCCTTTTCAGGTAAGCTATGGTTTCAGACAAATTCTTTGCTTAATTTCAGAGATAATTTTGGTCACCATTCAATCAGTTTACTAGTAATAATTATTATTAAGTGTAAGAAAAGAAGTTACTCCCAGAATAAATAATAAAAATTATTATACTATAAATATGTATTTTTGCAGGATCTCATCTTGCTCTTAATGAACCCGATGATATGATGTTGGGAAATGATTTTGATTCAAACAAGGATGTTGGAAACAGACCTAAAAGGTAAGTCACGTGAAGACAATTTTTATGTGTTCATAGGGTGCATTATGAGATGTTAATGTCCTTTTTCGTAGCTGAATATGAACATAGAATAACTGTGTATCTTTAATTGTATAATAAGACAGTGTATAAACACTGTAATATAAAGTAAGTGATGGTGAAGAAAGCTAACCTGAAATAAAAGTTAGGCCTATATAGGAACGTCCACAGTTACACATTGTTTAAATTTTCGAAAATATTCCTTTTTCCTATTAATCCCCAAAATATGTGTATGTTTGTGCTAGTTTGTATTGTTTGTATGTATGGTTGTGCACACACACACACACACACACACACACACACATACATACATACACCAACTTCGCTGAATTATATTATTGGCAATTGTCATAGATATTTAAGGTGGAATGAAAGAATCTAGTTAAGGTCCTTATTTTCTAAGTTTTTGTAATAAAACTTTTTTTGGCCAAAATAAATCAAATAATGCTTTTTAGATTCTTTAAGATACATTTATATTTAAATATTTGTCATAAGCATTGTGTAATTAGACCAGAACTTTTCCTCTTAGCTTAAAAAGTTTTAGGTCTTTTGAATTCCATTATGCTCATGACAAATATTAAAGAACTTTTGATATTTAGATGTGTAGAAAATTACACTAAATGTAACTCTGAGGCAATATTTAATTTATGTTGGCCTCAAAAAGTTTTTTTCATAAAAACTGTAAAAATATTCACCTTAACACGTATTTTCTTCCATGTCACCTCAAGTTATTTAACTTTTGATTATCTTGGTTTCCAAAAAATACTTGTGTGGTATCTTTCAAAAGTTTGAAGTATGGGGTCTGTCTTTTGTAGCCGATACAGCCTTGACTTGGATTCAGATTTGGGTGACACTGACCCTCTCTTCAATAAATCTTGCATGTCTACAAGCAACAGCAGTGAGGATATAGTCCGCAATGGTCTGAACAACCTCATGTTGGGCCCTCTCCTCCCTGCAGATGACTCTCAGTTGGATGCACCTCAGTATGTCATGATCTAGCTTCTCCCAATGATACCAACCCAGGATAATGTATGAGGTGTCGTAACTCTAGTTGCTACATACCAGCAATTGTTGATGCTTTATCATACGCTTCTACTTATGAAAAGTACAAAAACTTGACCATATGATTTATTCAAGGTGAAATTGAGTTAAAGTTATTTATTTAACCTATCTTTCTTATTTATTATTTATACATTTTAAAATCCTATATGGCAAAAGATTAAAAAGAGTTACTTCTAAGCATAAAAAACAAACTATATTTTGTTCCATCAGATCTCTTCATGAGGGGGGTTAAATGAAAATTCATAAAGAGAGAACACAAAACAGAAAGGGGGGGGGAGGTTAAAAATAACTCTTTCCTTTTGGTATTTCTCCCACCCTCAGAGAACCTTGTTACACATTTCCACTCTGTCTTGAAGAGTTCTGATAAAATGAAACCTAGTTGTGGAATTAGATAATAATATTTCATTTTCTTTAAATATTTATCATACCTCTTTGCTCAAAGGATGGCAGAGTTAAGTTTTTTTTTCTCTTTTTATAATATTTGACGCTATATTGTATTTTTCCTTTTGTTTCTATCATTCTTTTCAATCGAGTATGCTTTTAATGAATTGCTGCTTGTAAACAAATAATATGAAATTGTCAGGATTGACTCCAAATTAGTAATCTGCAATACCATACATAGCTTTGACCCAGAAGATCGAAATTTGTGCTTAATCATGTGCACATCCTACAGTTTAAAATAGTTTAGTTTAGTTGTAGGTAACATTAATTTTAAAAATGAATGAGTACCATTAAGTGGGTTCAAAAAAGGATTTTAATTGGAATCCTTTAGTCCTAACTATAAGGGAAAATATTTGGTTATTTCTAAATTGTCTCTCTTTTGACATGCCTAGATTTTCCAACAGCAAAAATCCTATCCAACAAATTAAGTGTAACAATTAGTATTTTATCCAACATAATTTCAGATTCCCTTCAAACTAGTTTAAATTATAAGGCCCCCCGTTTAGTAATACCCCAATTAATCATATATGTCACAGAAAGACATGGAAAAATCAATATTTTCTGGCAACAAGGTTATTGCTACACATTTATAACCAGTGTCAATTATTTGATTGCAAATCACTTAAATTAAATCCAAACAAAAACTAGCTTAGGGAAAAGAAATGATTAACAAGACTTGTGAATGTGGGGGAAAGCCATGGCCTCCACCGTAGTTGGAATCCCACGTTAACTGTAAGTCCTTCATTTAATATCACAATCAACCTACATTACACATGGGTGATATGTTACCCGAACGGGTTAGTTAAACTGTGTATATTATAATAATATTTTATGGAAATTCCAAATGGCAATAATTAATTTTTTCAAATATACACGACAAGGCTTGTTGAAAATGAATTAATGACTTTTTTAAGTATACCAAATTTAACATAGGCCTAAATAAATACCATTCTCATACTCACATCTTCATCAAATTTAAGTTTGTACAAAACCAAGATTTTCAATTTTGAATTGAATTTTAATCTTAGCTTATTAACTTCAATTGAATAACAAGCTTTGGATGAATTTTTTAATCAATCTGAATGTAATATTTTATAATAAAAGTGTATTGAATCGAATCATCATTGAATATTTAATGATGAAATTTTTTCAAAACAATATAAAATGTAATTACAACCACATAATTGACCTGAAATTTCATGTATAAATAGTATATTAGATTTTAATTATGGATCAATGTAAGTTTATATTTTAAAAGAATATTCAAAAGCTAAACTTTTATATTTGAATTTCAAATTAAATTTTGTCAAATTCGAAAGCTTTGTATTAATAAAATTATCATAGTTTGTAGCCTTAAGATATAAATAGCTTCTTTGCTCAATTTTTACAATATAATAATAGGTACTGTAAATTTAATTAAAAGCATTCTCGACTACTTAAAATATTATGCCTCAAAAGTGAAAAGAAAATTTATTTATTGATGAAAATCACTCAAACATCATATTATTTTTGGCAAAATCTTTGCATTTATCCCTAATCTTCAAATTTATCTTCCTAGCAACATGCCTTTATGCTAAACTTGAATAAAGCCTTGAATCTTATTGGTTAAATTATTTATTTGAAGAAATTATTATTTTCAAACATTAAGTCATTGTAAGTAGAAACAAAAAATCTCTGCACCCAACTATTTTCTAATTGCAAATGTAATATTTTAATGGTAAAAATATACAATATTGGCCTTTTCGCTGCAGAAATGTTCGTCAAATGTGTAAATATTATTCGAGCAAACTTTTATTTTTACTTTTTTGCTTGAGCAATAGTTGCTGTGCCATTTTGTTAATCATACGAATCTCTACACTTATATTTTTTATTGTTTAATGTGTATTCTATTATTATAATATATTAAAGTTTTTGAACTCTTATCGTGATTTATTTTTTAATCTTCATCATTGTTAGTGCATGGCTAGCTCCAGATAAATATGATTACAAATATGCATTTATTATGTTAATTGTAAGAAATTTGTGTGAAAAGACATGAATTAGATGTAATCACTACTTTGCATAGCAAAGGCCCTGTAACAATACAAAGCCCATATAAAATGATGATTCTAAATATATTACACAGCAATGCTATAATACATGTTCCCATGGAGTGGGTGTACCTACAGTAGCCCCGTGGCTTCTTTGGTGCTGACTGACAGCTCACAGCTAACTTCTGACAGTCAACATTTAGGTATATACCCAAATTTTGACTGTTATTATTATTATTAATGAATCAGATAGCCGAAGCTATCATCTATGCATTTTGGTGAGGATAGCACCTCTTAGATATCATATCCTGAAAATTGAAAAATGACACCTGGACACGGGATCGAACCCGGGACCTTCGGCTTAGTACGCCACTGCTCTTACCACTGAGCTATCCAGGATTCGTCCCGTGCCCATGGTCATTCTTCACTCATATTTTAAGGCAGAGTCTATGATGGAAGTGCAGAAGTCGTCAGCTTATAAACACGTGATTACATAAGATCACAGCCATCAGACAACGCAGCCACCTGCGACTCGGTAGTTGGCATTATGCAGCCAATTGACAATTATATATTATAATTGTCCGGGATTGCATATATTAATGAATCAGATAGCCGAAGCTATCATCTATGCATTTTGGTGAGGATAGCACCTCTTAGATATCATATCCTGAAAATTGAAAAATGACACCTGGACACGGGAATCCTGGATAGCTCAGTGGTAAGAGCAGTGGCGTACTAAGCCGAAGGTCCCGGGTTCGATTCCCGTGTCCAGGTGTCATTTTTCAATTTTCAGGATATGATATCTAAGAGGTGCTATCCTCACCAAAATGCATAGATGATAGCTTCGGCTATCTGATTCATTAATATATGCAATCCCGGACAATTATAATATATAATTGTCAATTGGCTGCATAATGCCAACTACCGAGTCGCAGGTGGCTGCGTTGTCTGATGGCTGTGATCTTATGTAATCACGTGTTTATAAGCTGACGACTTCTGCACGTCCATCATAGACTCTGCCTTAAAATATGAGTGAAGAATGACCATGGGCACGGGACGAATCCTGGATAGCTCAGTGGTAAGAGCAGTGGCGTACTAAGCCGAAGGTCCCGGGTTCGATTCCCGTGTCCAGGTGTCATTTTTCAATTTTCAGGATATTATTATTATTATTATTATTAGCACCGCGTCTTACTACCCGTTCGGGTTATACGCACTTACGCTAATGTGCAATGGTAGGGTGATTGTGAGATGAAATGAAGGACCTACAGTTTAACGTGGAATCCGAACCACGGTGGCGGCCTGGCACTCCACACATTCACAAGATGTAATTTTTTTATATTTATATATATATATAATTTTTTTTTTTTTACTGTTAGAAGTGACAGCTGCTAAACTCATGTTTTTGCAGATCATATGGTCCAGCGTAGGGATACATAATTTAGTCTGGTAACTTTTTAAAGCTGTCAGCTGTCAGTCAGCACCAATGAAGTCATAGGGCAACTGTAGAACTTGATATGTGAGAGACAAGCATATGTATTGACTATTAATTATGATTTATTTACTTCCTGTCATGTCATTTTATCAGCACTTCGATAATCCACATAAATTGTTACAACATGGTCTTTGTACTGTTACAAAGTGCCATGATTTCTTTGTGTTTTTATGAGGAACCGTGATGAATAAAATAGCTTTATGACTTATAGTCTGTTATGCTTGTCACAAATGTAACTTTTCTCCGTGTGAATTAGGGGCAAGATTTCAGATAAAATAATTGTGAAAAATGATCCCCTCAAATAATTTGGCCTTTATGTTAATCGTTCCTTTTACATGTTATTATTTGCCTGTCCTATAATTCTTTACCAACTTCCCTTTTCTCCCTTTTGTGATTTTTGTTCTTTTTTAGAGAGTCGTGTTGCGTGGTTAACCCCACCCCCTGACTGAGTGGCAGGAATTTATTTTCTTTAAAGAGACAGCTTTTACCTCTTTGTCTACTGGTAGCGATGTTAAATGTGAACTGTTCTTATTTCCACTGTAAAAGTAATATTATGTATGTTCCTTTTATCTATCCCTTTCCTCCTACCCTGTATCTTCTTCCATTTATAACAAAATGCACCTTTTAAAGTGAAATGAGGTTTTCTTTAAAGAGTTAAGTAAAGTAATGACTAGGGAGCATATTCTTAGGCACCAAAAATGTTTGAAATAGGAATTAAAAGGTATAGGTTTTAGCCACCCAACAGACACAAAGGAATAAACAAGCACACAATAAATAAGTATTGTAAAATTGATATTACTACAAGCTATTATCTACAGCCATTTATTTTTATTTCACATTACAAGACTACCTGTTTGAATAATACGCATACATACTAAGTACACTAATGTGTTAGCAGGTGAAGAATTTTCAATTTAGAGGAAGTGTATACACATTTGCATGGAAGGAGAGTGGGAAACTATTTAGGATAAAATCACCCTCGGTACACCTGACCGGGATTCGAACTCCGATTTTCCCGTCATTGGCAGGCTAATCTATTTTGAGAGTTGTGCCTTTAACCATGCAGCCATCGTAGTGGGTTTACAGATAATTCACATTGCTGTTAATCACTAGATACTTTTATAGATTTTCATTAGTGATATTGTATCTATTGTTTTTATAATTTGAACAGTTTAATTCTACTTCATACAATGTCAAGGGACAAAATTTACCATTACTGAAGAGATTAAACTTTTCTCAGGCAATGCATGCTGTTTAAAAAAAAACTTTAGGGGAAAAAAAGTTCTTATTCATTAAATAAGCAAAAACAAACGCTAGGAAATTATAGCCACTACAAAATTAATATATTGTATTCGTAATAACATGAAATGCATGTATGTTTCAACTGTATGTATTACGAGCTAGGAAAAGTAAAGGCAAATAGGTAAAATCCGCTCCCTAATAATGAATAATTAATTCAATAAATTCATTATTTTAAATAAAAATTTTGTTACCATAAATCATAGGTTATTTGCAATTGAAACAATCATTTAAAGATGACTTACAGGGTGCATTAAGAAATAAACTCTTAAAATTAGTATTTTTATATACTAACTTTTCTAGCAGGACAATCTCGAATTTTGGGAAAGTATTATAAAACTACATTATGGCAGTGTGGCTCACAAGTGCATTTTATATCTTAAGACAATTTAATTTTGTGACCTTTTTAATATGTTTGTAGTACATTTAAGTATTTTATAGTTTCAAATAATTGTGCAATTTATAATTGTTAAATTGAGTCACATTATTATAAAATATAAACCATTGCTGAATTTTCATTTTTAGTCACTACGGAAAGGACACAAGTCTTGTTAGTTGGAGGCTTGGAGCAATTTAGACGATTGGGGAGGGGAAGAGACTTTTCCAATAAAAGGGCTAATTATTAAGAATTGCTATTCTGTTAAGAAATGCATATTTGTTTTTGTGTTTATTTTGTAGAGATATTAATCTCTCTTTTTTTGTATAAACAAATTTCCAAAAAATTCACTTGTACTATAAGATATTTCTTGAATTAATATGACTTCCAACATGTCATGACAAGTGAATTAAAAGGTCTCTAGAAAACATCTTGATTGTGTTTCCACTGCAAGCCGCAACAGGTTTGTGTGGGTAAAAATTGTTTACAAACCTCTGTTTAACATCTTTAGTTTTAACTCGTGGCTGTGCACATAGAACAAGGGGAATAACTGCTTTCTGATCCAGAGTTTAAAAAATGTATGTTAAAGGATTTTCTAACCACCGATGGTTATTTTGCCTAATACCATTGTTTGAATAGTCCTTAACAACCACATGAGTAGTCATAAATGCAAGGATAGTATTGACTCTATAAACAAATCCAAACATGTTTGCACTTTTATTTCTCTAATAACTATTGGCATGAGCAGGATTACAATCAAGAGGCACTCTTAGTAACCTATAATACTTGTGAGCGCTGTTACTGTTGGCATGATGCTTTATTAATCTCTGTGGCCACAAGCATCCAACCAAGATGTAACAAAAGAGAAATTTCCATAGAATTAAAGTTTATTAAAAAAAATTACAGGAATGCCTTTCATGTGTTTATTCTAAATGTCAAAACCACAAAGCTTAGAAATAAATTTATCAGCTACTAAAATTTGATGGTGTGCATAGCACACCTTTGAATTAAATGCTGTTTATAAACAACAAAGTGAAGAGAGAAAAACTCCAGGAAAACTGGGAACTATGCTGAGTTTGTGTGTCCACCCTGATATAGTCTAATCACTTTTGCTATATTTGTGTTTCTTTGGCAGAATTAACACACAGTAAGTTAAGGCTGCCACCTTTGTTCAGAGAGAAAGTATCAATCACTGTCAGGCCACATGTTTTCTGGAACTATTTCTCCGTTCTGTCTAAGCTTATACTCCCCTTCCCCCATATCCTAAATCACCCTTTGTCATGTCAAAACGAAAGAAGGGAAATAAAACTTAGTAAACTTCTTTTCTTAAGCTGAAGAGGAAAGCTCGTTGGTAATTCTCAAATATCTTAGGATTTTCTGTTGTGAGCGGATAAAATAAATACTGTATTTGTGAAAGGAACCTAAGCAAATAATGCAGCAAATATGTCTGAAAAGTTGTTGAAAATGAGTTAATGTCACATTTTAACACATTTCCTTCTATTAATAAAACTCAACTATAAAGTTGTTGAGGAAAGAGGCCTTGTTGGAATCTTACAACTTTATTTTGACGTGAACCATGTTTTGAAATAACACATTGTAGAATTAAATATTCATTAGCGCTTAACATCTGTGCAGTAATTTTTCTCTTACCAAGGTAGCCCTCTTAAACCCAAGTTTATGTTTTCAATAATTTAAGAGCCGCGCACAAAATAAAAAAAAATTAAACATTATACTTAAAACTAAACTTTACCTCCCTTCAACACAAAATACATTTACTTTGATGAAGATTGCTTCATTAACAACCATCATTCTAGTCAAATGTGTTATTAATATATAATTGTGTATTATATTTATTTGTAATAAGTATTAAAAACTTTGTTTACCATTGTTAAGTTTGTGTAAGGAAGACCATTGTTACTGTCAACCACTCATTTAATTATTCTTGCATATTTAAACACATGTCAAAGAGTTTAGTTTTGGTACAATTTTGTGTAATTAGTTATTTTATTAATATTATAGATTAATTAAGCTAGTGTAGCTTTCTGAAATGTACAGTGCTTACCGTGTTAGGTAATAGGACTACACTAAGGTACTATACTTTAAGCCAGGGGATCCCAAATTTACTGAGCGGAGGGCCACATTAAGCTTTTGAAAGTATCAAGTACGTCGAATCTAAAAAAGAAACATTATGTATGCGCGCGCACACACACACACACACACACAAAACTTATAACCATAATTAAACATGACTAAATGTAGGCTGTGCAATCAACTTAACTACCCCCTTCCTCCCCAAATACAAAATTTGCTTCAGCCTCTCCGCTCAACAATCACTTATATGAAATGTGGCTAGCTATTGCTGAAGAATTGTACATCACAGTATGTCTGTTTCCAATACAACCGCCGGTCGCACATGATGGTATGTATGTCAATATTTTGTGTAGCGCACATAGGAGCACCATCATTTTGGTATTTGTCATTGAAATTATTTTTTTATTTTACTTTTGTCAAAGCGTCTGCAGGCAGGATAAACCCATTCTGCGGGGAATAGTTTGAAGACCCTTACTATAAGCTAAGCCATAGTTAAACCTTTCGAGTAAACTTGCTCACAACAAACAAAGGATTCATGACAGAAATTAAAAACTAGTCTAAATGTATTACAATCACTGGCCATTTTTTTAACCTAAGACGTTTATTTCTTAAGTGTGAGTATGTTAAGGTCTAAGTTCATTATTTCCTATCTTTAGTTTTAAATAACATGCAATTAGGAAACACTTTACAAATAGGAGTGGCTTTAGTTTCACATAAAGTAAAGAGAGTATGATAACATTATTCAAAAATAAAATAATAATAATAATAATAATAATAATAATAATAATACTTAGCACTACATCTTACTACCCGTTCGAGTTATACGCTTAAGTACTAATTATTTTAATGGGTTAGGAAATGGGAAGGTTGAATATAAAGGAGGTGAACCTGCATTTGTGTGGAAGGAGAATGGAAAACCATTTAGGGAAAAAAAACTCCCAGTTCACCCGAGCGAGATTTTAACCTTGATCTCCCTGTCCTTGGCAGTCTAGCTCAACACTAAACTTGCGCGTTAGCTAACCGCCACCGAGGCGGGTAAATAATAAAAAAATTGTCTTTTTTTATTGGAATATACTACTATGATCATCTCCATTTAAGGATTTTATTGATTAAAAACTTAATATAAATCATGTCTAATCATATATACATTGTTCCCAACCACACCAATGATTTATCTAATGCAGTGTTTTTCAAATTGTGGTTTGCGACTATTTGCCAGGTAGTTCGCACAAAATAAATGGTATGTACACAATCATATCTGCTTTCTCAAATAGTCTATTATAGTTTTCAAAAATAAGTAAGCGATAATCTAACCTCAAATAATCTTCATTTAAAGACTTCCCAGATATTATGTCAATTTTTTGAAACCATCCAATGTTAAATTATTCTTTATTTGATTACTTTAATCATAATCAAAAAACACCAAAAGGACAGCCAGAATTATTTTCAGATTATGGGACACATACAACTTAAAGGCTAACCAGAATCTAAGAGGTTGAAATTTTCATAGTTACAATATAATTTTAATAAAAGAAAGTAGACCTAATATCAGGC
This sequence comes from Timema cristinae, assembly GCA_039000515.1. Taxonomy (NCBI): domain Eukaryota; kingdom Metazoa; phylum Arthropoda; class Insecta; order Phasmatodea; family Timematidae; genus Timema; species Timema cristinae. Next base: position 17,924,765 of record JBCFYV010000024.1, on the reverse strand, counting down.
TTACTTTGCTAAGTCAACTATACCTTGTTCTACAATTTCAGCCCAAGGAAGTGCTGACATTCATAAGTGACAGACAATAGATTTAGTATCATTTCTAGGTTTCAGATGAAGGATTCCTTTGAAAACAAATGTATGTATAAATATGCTCTCCTTAATGCCTGATAAAGACTTTAATCCAAAAAATTCCTGCTTTGACAAGTAGCCAGGAGGTAGTATATCAAGGTGGGTGTTCCGTGTGTGCGTTGAGCGCTTATCAAGTGGTCAGCTATTGGGAAGATATGGAGAAACATGGATTGGTTATCACTTATCACTGATTGTAGAAGAAGAAATTAATCAAATAAATCATTCTCTTGTGTATGTCAGGCATGAAAGTTATATTGATTGTTTTAAGTCAATATTATTTAAAACATTTTTTTTTTCACTGATAATGTCTCACAGATCTGCATCTGATAAATAATTATGAAACCTATATCAGTGGTTGCATGGTCTAATGTGCCACTCTCATAATAGACTGGACTGCCGGCGAAAGGAACATTGGGGTTCGAATCTCGCTGTGGGTGGTTATCTTCCATTGGTTTCCCACTCTCCCTATCCTACTACTGTGACCATGCAGATAGTCCAAATTGAAAGTTAAAACTTGGAGCACAAAATGAGTGATATCTCACTTATAAACTGACTACAATATTTGTTACTTTTCTTGCTGTTTATTCAAGTGCTTTGTTATTGTTTTGGGCCGGTCTTATCAATCTGTCCCTTAAATATTTTTATCTGGTTGATAAGTTAAAATTATGTCTTATGACCCCCAAATAGCATTTATTTGCCAGATAAAATGTATTTGTCCATCACATTTTTATCGGGAGCTTTAAGTACCTGACAACTTTTATCTGAAAGTTAAAATTCGCGTTGCCATAGTGATGCATTGTTTTTCATGAGGTTTCACCAAGCAGAATCTGTTTTAGGTTAAAATATTGGTTCACGTGTTTAGTAAGCACAGGATCTAACTATATATATAAAGTTAGAACATTTAATCCACACTTTTATAAAAAGTGACAAGCTATTTGTAGAGTTATAGTTATATGAGAATAAATTATTTAAATGTGAGTACAATAAATTTAATTTTGTAAACGTTGTACCGAACTATTGCCCACATTTTGGTGACACTGAAATTAGTACTTGCAAGACATCTTAGCTTCTGCACCCATGTGACGGCATCTGTTTCCTCGCACTCGTTTAGCCCCCATTATTTAACAAATGTTGGGCATTGTCGCTATTCAGTAGGTTGTAGTCGTAGCAGCAGGGTTTATATGCATGCGCGCACCAGTAAAAACAGTACCAACCTTGCATGTTCTGCATAAACATATAGTTATCCGGCAGATAAATTCAGTTCATAATAAGCGTAAAATATTAAAGTGGTTGAAAACCTTTATCTGATCGCTAACTTTAACCTCCCAATAGCAATGTGTATCCGGTAGACATAAGACCGGCCTTTAACTGTGTAATATTTTTAACTGGTAATTTTTATGTGACTTTGTGGTTGAATCAATCATAATGAGAGGTTGGCTTTAATAATGACTCATTATTTATGTGATGTGTACAGTTTAAGGTATGCTTTTTGTAAGTTGCTTCAACTTCTTGTACAGTGTTTGGTGTAATGTATTCACAAGTGTCTCAAAATAATTGTGGTCTGCTTAAGAGAAGGAATTAAATTGTGTCCATTCCAAAATAGTGAAGAAGGGACATTATATAGACGGTAAACTTGTTCCTGAGTTGTTCTAGGTCATTCATTAACAATAATAGTACCATGTTTATAAAAAGTCTACCAGCATGGTAACAAATAATGTTAAATAAAATGGCATCAAATAATATATAAACTAAGAGATTATTACACTAATTATTTTTCGCCTTAGTAAAAAATGTGGGAGAAAGAATTTTCAAGTACTTTATATTTTCTCTTAAAGAAATAGAATAAAACAATTTAATATAAATTAAACTATATTTGTTTCTAAAAAATTATCTCATATAAGATATGGAAATGATATTACAAACATATTGACATCCCCTTTGAAAATATTGGCATTGAAACAGGGTCAATTCTAGGTGTGATGAAATCACACTTATTAAAAGTACTATATAACTAGTAATATTTTTACTTCAAATAAATAAAGTGAAACATTGATATATAGTCAAAGACAAAATTAAGAGTGTTGTGTTTGGTAAGCACAAATTTATTGTATTTTAGCTTATAGCATTAGTTATGTAGTTCATTAAGCATTACCTGTTAAAATCCGCTGTCTAGTGTTTTTGTTTTTTAGCTCATTTATGTCTATCGAAAAATTATAAAATGTTTGATGTTTGCATGGAAACTAAATTGTAAAATGCATTTTAGGTAATAAATTACAGGTAAACTGCTAATTGCTTTCCAGACACTAGTTAGATATGATATATTTTGCCTGCTTACAAATTAAATCTTAAATTACAGTCGATGTTACTGTCATCTGGTTCATTGCAATTTAGTGATTCTTAGCCTAGGAATGGCCCTGTATTGGGTTAAAGGGGGCAGCTTTTTTAAGAGTTTGACTTGTGTTACCATTACTGAACTAGTGAAAACTGTATTTAGATAATATGCACTTAATTTGATAACTAATGTTTTGCCATATATTGTTAATTTTTCTGCCATTTTGTTAAGTAAGTTTTGGTTGAATGCTTATGTTGTGCAAAAGCTATTGTCAAAAAGTGATAACAATTTGATGTAAATTTATTAATAAATTTGAAGATATTTATAAACCGATTGGTTTATTTCATTTTATTTCTGAAAGAAATATTTCTTCACAATTTGATTGATATATTTTAATTTTTTTTTTTAAATATAACGGCCCACTTGAAACTCTAGTCCAATGACCGGGCTCACAAGACAACACACATCAACAGTGATTGCATGAGGCAGTAACAAGCGAGAGTAAAGGTAATTCTCTTTACACAGTTGCAAGTAGCCTTTGTTTAGTGCATAGGGGGTAATCCTTATGTGGTTACTGTACTTAAAGTGTTGTAACAAGAGCCTCAATAGCTGTGGAGGAGGGCTTTGATGCCCTTCCGAGTAGTTTATAGATCGTTTTAGGGGTGTGGTGATGTTGAAATGATAAAGAATGGAGGTTAAAATAGGAGGTAAACTAATAATTGTGTGTTAAACAGCAAGTCATCATCATTATCAACTGTTTCCAACTTGTGGCCGAGTCAGTTTTTTTTAAGTGCCTCCATCTTCCTCTATTTTTCCACTACTATCCCTCCTTTAGTCACTTCCATTCTCCTCTTATTTGCACATTTTCTATTATTTGTCCCTCCCATCTTTTTCTTGGTTCCCTTTGTAAATCTTTTTCCTACATACTTCATCCATTTCATTCTCTTTGGCATCCTCTCCTTTTCCATCCTTATTACATGCCCAAAAGACTAAACAGCAAGTATGCAAACCAATAGGGGGGGGGGGGGGGTGTGTTTATTTTGGGAGAACAATGTGCTCAAAAGTTTTACCCTGATATTGAGTATTGAATCAGTGGGTGGGAAGTTGTGTACAACCTGTCGAAATGGGACCCACATAAACCTCGATTTTTATAAGAAGCCCACTTTTGACCCCCAACATTGATTGGATGTAACTAGAATTTAGCATTTCAGAAATATGTTTTATTCTATTTATTAATTTAAAATATATCAAAAGCTTTCATTAATACTGCCTTAAGGATTACTATATAGTTTCTCTTTACATTAATCATTAAGCTGGTATAATATAAATACAATTAATGTAATATTTTTATCCACACCATTGTGGTGACATGAGTTTCCAGTTTTCAAATAAATGGTTCCCTATGAAAAACACAATGTACATATACATACATATGAACCAATCCAGGTGGGCTTGGAAAACTTTAGCAGATGGGTTGAGGACACAATGCATGATGAAACATTTAATCCTCCTGGTGTGACACATGCCTGCAACACATTCCTTTGTTCAGTATGAGGCAAACTACAGCAGTATTTTATACTTTGTATTTAGTTTTACTAACAACAAGATGTTTGACCGATTTGTACAATTCTATAATTTCTTAACAGACTATACAGTGTTTTGAATGTGTATGTGTACATGCTTTCAACAAAAGCGAGTCTCGCTTAGCAAACTGTCCACAAAAAAGTAAATGTTAGTGTAGATTTAAACTTAGGTGAAAGATAAAAGAAATAGAGGGACTACCCTTGAATCGTTCTGGTAACTAATGTAGTGTGGAAAATTAAAGGAGAGTTGTAATGTAAACTACGAGACAAAATACCAACCAAATCTTTCTATAATATTGAGTGGAAGTTAACAAAGGATGTAATTCCTCTATTAAATTAAACCACACAAGTGGTTGTGCTAACATAGCTATGTGCCAGAAGTCTCCTGTACCAACCCAATTTCAACCAGACTGGCTTTAAGTTGGTTGCTGTGGCACTAAACTGAATAATCCATTGACATCTTTGGTGCTTGATGCATACAACATTCCTTCAGGCCATTTTAATAAAGTACTTTATGTAGACTATATAGGTGCTCAAAATTTATATCAATATTTTTTTAAATCTTTAGACGCTTATAATTATCATATTCTTGAGAGTGCATCGCTATATTATGCACAGTAGTGTGTGTTTTTTAATCAACTAATAAATAATTATTTGTGTTATGTAAACATTTACTACATCTGCTAGCTTCTTCAATATAGATATTAGCTCAACTGTTCCAATATCATACTGTGTGTATCTGCCCTGTCATATTACGCCCTATAAAAACAAAAATCCAATCGAATTCACTTTATTTCTTTGGTACAACTGCTATTCACTACACAGCAACATGCGTTTGCTTGTCCTTTTTATAACACTGGTTTTTATTATTACTGTTATGGCTGCACCATCTAACCTGGTAAGTTGCTATATACCAATTAAATGTGAACAAAATACATGTCATGTATTGTCTATATGTTTTCATTTTATGGTTTGGTAGCTTTTGATTATTCACTCTCTATGTGTATTTAATTTAATTTGATTTAAAGATGTTTAAACTTATCCCTTCATTAAGATTTATTTGAAAAAAAAAAAGTACAAATAGTAAAATTCAGTCACTCTTCAGCAGTTGAGCTTCATTTTCACATTTAGTAATATTATAAACTAGTTTAAAAATTAACAAACTATTTTTAATATAATTGATAAAAAAAATTAAAACTGATAATCCACATTAGTATTGTTATAAAATAATGTTGAAATAAATTTAAAGAATTAAGTGTAGTTAATTTTTTCATACATAATTTTAAGAGATATTAAAATATAATCGTGATGCTAAAATGCTTAGGGGAATTTTTACTCACCTAATTTTTTTTTAAATATCTAGTTAGGTTGCTATACAAGTAAATGAGTATGAAAATTTGAAAACAAGTTTTGGAATATAACAAAATAAAATCTCAATTTCAGTTATTTATCCTTAATATTCTCCAAAATGTGGCGTACTGATTTTGTGAAATTTGGGGAAAGAACTTTAATAGAAATTATAAAAATAATGCCTCATAGAGTAATGTAATAATGTAACTTTTTGTAAAAGATGTTATTAACTTATAAGACATTTTTATTGAGAAAACAATGGAATAAAGTAAATAATTAGGGGAAAGATAAAAGAGTGGCCAATTTAAAGCGGATATATTGATACCCTTGTTGGTGTGTTAATATCATGTTGATTTTGAGAGTACACATAATAATATTGATGACCAAAATTGATGAACTAAATTATGCATTTCTTTAGTTGCTACTTCAAAATAGGGATGGGCCCTTAAATCCTTTGAATCCCTCTAAACCTTAAGGATATTCGAGATTCAAGGCTTCGATCAACATTTTGAATTCAATACTAAAATCCTTAGAAAAAAATCTTTTGCCATTTCTCAAGATAAACTTGTTTTAAAGCTTTAATACTACTTATTGGTGGTTCAGAATAAATTATAATAATTATATGATAAATCGACAACAAGGCCCCAGACATGAATGTTTGAATGTTTAATGAATGAATTATAATAACGAATGTTAACATTACTTTAGTTACTATTTGTATTTTCTATTCTTATCTTATATTTATATTTCATCTCATATTCATAATTTTTTCCAAGATTAAGGATTCAAAGGTAAATTTGAGAATCAGAAAAAAAACTAGTGGATTCGACCTAACTATACTTCTAAATAATCAATTTTGTATTGTACACTTACTATTATTGGTGACTTATTGAAACAAGATTAACTATTCTTTTTTTTTTCTTTTTTTTAACATTTAAATTTTATAAGGGGATATATACATAATATATTATTTAGAGGAAATTGATCAAGACTTGTTGAAATAGATTTGAATTTGAATCTTGTCCTAGTGAATTAAATGTGATTTACAGTAGTGAAATTTTTGAATATTGCACAATAACAGAGAACATAAATGTAGGTAAAACAACACTTGTTGATAAAATAAACATATTCAAATTATAATTAAAATTCATAAGTTGAGATAGTCTTAGTAATGAGAAATTTACAACAGTAGAAAAATATTTTTTGAATATTCAGACCTCATTCAAAGACCAATAAAATTAACAGAAATCTATTGTAACAGATTATTAGACAAAGAATAGATTATTGAAAAGTAAAGATGATATATTATAATTTAGAGAACCAATCAATACCAAAAAAATTGTAAGATATTTAAGAGTAAATAAGTTAATGTTATATTGTTTATATGTATAGGTAATTTAAAAAGTAGATAGTTTTATAGTAAGGATTTATTAACTTATTATTTCTTATCTTTAATCCTATTCACCTTTGTTTCAACACATCATATTCAGGTCTTTAAGACATATAAAAACAAATCATTAGAAATACAATGCATCAAATAGCCTATATGAAAATGGAGTGATATAAAAAATATAAAATAAATGGTACAGAACTCTGCATGGACTTTCTCAATCCATAGTTTAAAAATGGAGATATTTACTCAAAACTCGTGATATATGTGAAATGAAATAATATACACTAGCAAACCCGAGCAAAAATTGCGTTATACTTACGCTAAACATTTTTTTGACTACCGGATTTAAATTTTATAATTTTCTTTTTAAAGATTTAAAGTCCTCACTAGTGTATTTGGACCAAAAAAATATCAATATTGGGTGCACCAGGACCAATAATTCGTATTAAAATTTTGACTTCCAGTTAAAACTGTTGACTTTTTATTAGGGGTTGCACATCTTATGGTTATTGCATTTTTATTAAATTCCTCATTTATAAATTTAGACCAACAAAAGGGTAAATATTGTCTATTGAGTCAAAAGTTACAGAGATAGATAATTGCCATACAAACATTTCCCCTGAGAGGTCAAAGAAAAGAGAATATAAACTTTTTGAGAGAACTTAACTACTTACTCTATGGAATTAGAGAATTATTGCGTTAAAACTTAAGTAGTATCTCTGTACAATTAAAGCTCACAAAACCGTATCAATATATTTGCCAATCCTTCCGAAACTATTGGGTTTATAAATATATATTGCATTAGTACTACAATTTTGCAATGATAAATTATTTATTTTGTATCTTAAATAGTTGTGGAGATAAGGAAATTTCCGCTTCTGTAAAGTACCCTAAAAGTCATTTTCATAGGAAAATGAAAATAGCCATTTTATTTATAATCTGAATCAACGCCCAGATACGAATTTTAATCAAAATTGTTAGAGCCAGTTTTGAGAAATGGATTTTTTCTCTTTTCGCCCTTTAATAAACTACATTTAATTTTAGGGTTATACAGACACCCAACACACAGACAGATGGCACTGAAAAAAACACTTTTTAGGGCTCATGGGGTCATCCACCATAGAGATCCATCAATGTTTCGGGTTAGATTTTTTTTTGCGATCACAATACTTGACATTTTTTAGTGTCAAAAAAGTTTTAAAAATATGTATAATTGCTTTGAGCTTTAAAATTATTGGTTTTATAAAAAATATGTTTCAAATCAAATATTTTTATATATAAATAGACCTACACATTTTCATCGATAAGTAAATTCACATCTCAAATAGTTTTGGAGATGTGATCAAAAATGAGAATTTAAGTATCAGACCGAGACCCTTAAAGTTATTTTGCCGAAAAAATGAGAGTAGCCAATTTGTTTATAATATTGATCAATGCTTAGAAATAAAATTTAATCAAAATCATTAGAGCCAATTTTGAGAAAAATGATTTTTCTCTTTTTGCCCTTCAGTAAACTACCCTTAATTTTAGGTTTAAATATCAAATTCCAAAAACCCCTTGGGGCAACCCTATGAAAACCCTATATACCAAGTTTTAGCCCAATCGGTAAAATAGTTTAGGCTCTAGTCCGAGAAGACAGACAGATATTTAAAAACCACTTTTTCGGTTTCGGGGTCATAAAATGTCGAAATTCATCAAAATCTTGAGTTCAGTTGTTTTTTTCAACGCTCACAATACTTTCTCTACCTGTAAGTTAGCGATAAGTAAAAAAAAAGTTTAATTTGTTAATGTAAACAATTAAGGAAGGATTTAGTTATTAATATGAAAAGAAAGAATAAGTATGATAAGCATATTTACCCTGGTTTCAATTATGTTGATGTTATTCCATTTTGTGTTGTAATGAAACTGAATGCATGGCGAGGAAATTTTTTTGGTAGGTTAAGATTGGTGTTGTTGAATTACTAATAAATTTCTCATTACTCATTACTAAGAGCATCTTAACTCATTATCAATCAAACATCTTCTATATAATGTCTAAGCTCATGGAAAATTTAAAAGAACAAATATAGGCCTACTAATTATAACACATGTTTACACATTTTATTGTTATCAATAAAAATAATGGTTAGTCCCTTGAAAATTGTTCTTCTTTTATTCATCAACACATGAGAAGACCTAATTTATAACTAAAGAAGTTTTAAGCGGTAGGTAAACAGGTAAAATGCAAGGGACTAATAAAACAATGAATGAGATTATCGCTGATATTAAAAATGTGGAAATGTTGAGTGTTTTTGTGCATGCATTTATTTGCAAGTAGGCCTTAATGTTCTTGTGAAGCTAATATTGCCTTCCTATTGTAATTTTCAGCGTAAGAAGAGGTTATTGTATTACTTCCCACCTTCTAATGCCAACCTTACTGTAAGTGTTCAACTTATAATACTTATTATTCTACTATTATTATTACTAACATATTACTATAATAGTCAGGGGTGGATCAAGGGAAGAACTTTTTTTTAGGGGACAGGGGGTTAGGAGGAAACTCTTGCCTGTGAGGTCTGGAAGTTGTGGAATTCACCTGGTTTATGATTTTTTTTTCCCCCTTCAAATTTAACTCATTTATTTTAAAACACCATAGTTAAATTACTTTGGAAAAAATAATAAAGATAATTAATTGTCTTAATATTGGTAAATATCCATATTCTTAGTGTTGATTCTTAATAATAAAATGTTTTGGTCATGTTGAATAACAAAGAAAACTATGATTCTTACAATCACATAAAGCATAGCTTGTTATTTGTGTGTGTTTGTGTTTTAGAACTACTCTTATCAACTGGTGCCTCTAGGAACTGCTCTGCTTTCACCTAATGCCTACTACCTTCTCGGGCGTTAGAAATTATCCAACTTTAATTTCGGCCACTCTGTAATGAAAACTTTAGTTTGATTTTAGTACAACCAGTTTTAAATAGCTATAATTAAATTAATATTTGTATAGTCTTGTATTGTTAATAAACGTATAATTTACAACATTTATTGGCTTTGTTATAGCACTATATAAGTAGACCTACACTCACAATATTTCATTTATCAACCAGTGAGTATATAACAAAACCAAACAGCTAAATAATATAACAAAGTATTTTGAGTGTGTTATATGGCTTATTTGTTTAACTCAAAACCTAGGTATTGAAAATTCATTATTTTGTTTATGGATTTCCAAATTTCAACTTTGGTCAACAAAGTTTTAGTGATATGAGGTCAATTTTAGGCAAACTGGATATAGGCCTTAGGCCCCAACTTAGTTCTCCCATATATGATTAATGTATACTTTCTTGCTTACAGTTTTTTAGAAAAATTATGTATTATGTTTAAGAGTTAAAAGTTAGCAAAACATAAGTTACCGGTACACTAAGAGAATTGGTAGATTTATACAATAAACATTTTACTAGAAAAATATAAAGTTCAAATTAGAATGCCTACTAATTAAAAAAAACACTAGACAGGCAAACATTAAAAAAATAATTTGTTGATATGAACCAAAATTTATCTTATATTGTATTTTGTCCCAGGTTTTAACTTAAGGGTGGGGCAGGGCCATCTTAAACCCAACTTTATTTTAAATATTTATTTAAGCTTCATCCTGATAAAATTTATATTTTTAAACATGTTTGATTAATTATTACTGTATATAAAAATTAACATAAAATAAAAAATGCCTAATTTTAGATAGTAGTTAAAGAACATGAGAATTAAAACTCATTAAAATTGTAGCTTAGCTTTTTTTTTTTAAGTACCACATCGTACTACCCGTTCTAGTTTATACGACTATGTACTAATTATGCTAGTGGTTCTATGAAAAGGAAGGCTATATTTATATATAGTGTTACCACATTTGTGTGGAGGTATAGTAGAAAACCAGTTTGGAAAAACCACCCTCAGTCATATCTGACCAAGATTTGAACCTCGATCACCCCATCATTGGCAGTCTAGTCTACAGCAAGAGTAGCCCCACCTAAGTGTGTTATTTGGTTCTCAATTGTCTTAAAACACCACAGTTATCTTTACCTTTTGCATAGGTTAAAAATGTGGTTTGATTAGCCCTACCTAAAAATAGCTGTAGTATACTGTTGACAAAATGCAACACAAAAATAGCTTCAATGTGTAAATTAGAGTCTAGAGAATACTACATGGCAGGTGAGCTAATTTAGATTCAAATTAGTATGGTTGTAACATTTATATTTTTAATACTTTTAAATTGGTTCTAAGGTTAGGTGTCCAAACCCTTCTTGCGATTTTATGGAATCTATAAATATATATATAAGTTGTTATTGGCTTAAGTTTAGTATATTTTTTTTAGTGAGGACATCCCTGCCTCTTAGAAAAACTAGCTTTCTACATCCTTGTTCATTCTAAACAAACAAATTGACTTTATTTTAGCTTTATAAAATAAAAGTATTTTTAAATAAAAATCCAGAAACATACGTTTACCCAAAATAACCAAAAAGAAAAATTAGAAGTAAATATTTTTTGTTGTGACACATTTATGGCCAAATGCACCCTCTTTTCTCTTGCGTAATTACTCTAGGCGCATGCGCACTGGCACTGAACTTCCCTCAGCTGACTAATATCTATCAGCTGATTTCTGCTCTCGTCTATCCATGTAGTTCACACAACGGCCGCCGGAGCGCGCGCACACTCGTGGCGGCAACACATCTATTCAACAGTCCCAGTGCAATTGGTGCGGTGCGCTGAGGTGCACGTGTGATAATTTTTTTAAGGTGACTGTGCGTAAGTTCATTGTTGGGAATTATGTTGGTGGTAGACGGGGGATATCTCACCCCTGGGAGTGCTACTCCTTCATTGTTGGACTCTCCCACTTTAGCAAGGGTGGAACGAGCAAGACTTCGACAGGAAGGAGGAGATTCACCACTCAGACATGCGGCTTGTTGTCAGGTACAAATAATTAACAATATTAATATTAAATACTCCATCCGAATGCATTCTTTATAAACATGTTTGATTAAACATTACTGTAGTCATTAAAGTGCAAGTGGTGGGAAACTGTATGAATGTGATGAATAACACAAAGCTATCTACATTTATTATTGAATGTACTTGCTTGTAAATAATGCAATTTGAAAAAAAAAAAGTTCAACTTTTAATTTTTGATATTGAAGACGAGTTTTAAATATTGTTGAATCCTGATATTTCTCTAATAATATTTTATATAAATCCTGATACTAGATTACAATATATTTTGTACATAAGTTAAGTAAATTAATGTGACGAACATTTTTCTAATCTTAGTGTTAAGTAATTAAAACAAACCTTCTTTGGTACCTCAACAATTAACCCAGATGAAAAGTTTCAATTAGTATTTTCTGATATCCGGTAAGTATGTATTCAATGTCACCCAATATCAGCTATTTGATCAAATAAAGCTACTAGATTATTTTATATGGATATTAAAGTTCAAATATATGCACATTTTTTTTACTATTTGAAAAAAAATATCAAAATTACTCTAATCTGTGTAACAAGTTTGCTATTATAGGGCCTATTATACCTTGCTATCGTGTGACTCGGTAATCATAAAGTTAAATATTCTCAGTTATTTTAAAATCGGTAGACTTATAAAAATATCTCATTTCAAGTCATACAAATCAATAATAGCGAGTCAAAATAATTTGACATTGGCACCCATTCAGATCTTTTTGAATTCATACTTTGGGAAATTTTATTTCTCTAGATTTTAAAAACATTCTCAGAAACCTGAAGTAGTATTCTAGTAGTAGGACCTTGTTTTTCCGCTGTCAAAATTGTTAACATCTTAATATACTATTAGTACCTACGAGTATTATTTTGTAGTTATTAGTGCACTCTATCAAGAATGACAGCTAATGTTCACTTGGTTTGGGGAATGAATATAATCATTATGTGAATTGTTATGGTACATTTTTAACTGTTATTGTTCCTCTGGCCGGAAAAAAACAAAAGTTGTTTATTTATGACGTTTAGTGATCGTATTCACAAAACAAATTTAAGATATTTTGAGTACAAACACAATACTTAGTTAAAACATTTTATAAAGTATTTCTACTAATGGATTAATGTGGCATTCTAAACCCAGACTATTATATTGAGGGCCGTTTTCCTATGGGGTTTTTTCCCCTCGCCCATCACTCAAACTCGGATATATTTAATCTAAACTCTAACCTCCGTCATATCCACCACATACATAATTTGTATAGTATTGTTATTGTAACAGAAACCTGCCTACATAATAATGATTGTTGGAATTTTTTCGCGCCGTCTTATGGCCAGTGTCATAGACTACATTAATAAAGAAAGTAGCATTTACAGAAAAGTTACCCTCGTGTGTTTGGAGAGAGAAGATAAAACAATCAAGAGGAAAAACACCCGGCCTGGTTTCTAACTCCGGCCAACCCATCACTCGCAAGCCAAATCAGACGAGGCTGACGCCCTAGCCCGCGTATCCACCCATTCAGAGGTGTGATTTTATCTTTGTGATACAGTGCGCGGCGTTTATTTACAGTCCAATTTTCAAAGAAACAACCATATCTGACCGCTAGAAAAGCTACTATTTAAAAAAATAGATATACACCTTCACATATTCGAACGGCATACCACGTGATCTGCAGCTATCAGTTTGAATATAAAATAAAACTAATAATATAATAAAATATTATCATAGTTGATCGCCAAAAATATATACGTATTTTTTAAAAGGTTTTTCCTGTGATAATTGGACTGTACAAGATAGTGTCCAGTGTGGGTCTAAATAATTGGGTATTTTCCTCATCGTCGAAACATTCAAATATTATAGTAGGAGTTAAGAATGTGTGCTCCTCTTCTCCTACGCGATCTCCGTTTATGCAAATGTACAAACTGCCCGGTGATTCATCTCGCCATCAATTCACACAGTCGAGTCGAGTCAAGTTGAATTTGAAGAAGAGATGACTTCATTGAAGGAGAATTTGTCTCTCTTCCGCCGTTCATTCGCAGCTGCGGTGCTGGGTTCCTCTTATGATCTTGATGAGATCTGTGGAAAGGGGGGTCGCGACCCCTTGCCGCTCTAGGTCAATACTCTTCTAGCTCTCTGGCTGGGTTCAGGGTTCGAGGACCGGCGTGTTAATGAGTCTTGGAGATGAGAACTTCATAGGTCCAAAGTAATGGTTTTTTTTTTAATATATGAACCCACCGTGCGATTATAAATTCATGAGCGTTAGCAATGGACATGATTGTTAGGGCGTAGAGTTCCAGAGCGTGTCCAACAACCTCTGAGAAGTTGTTTGGATTCAAAACCCTTCGTAGTCGAAGAATCACTATCTTAATGAAAAAAAAAAAAGATGATTAAAATAGGGTCCGACACCTTAGCCCAGTCGTAATCATGTTTGGCTACTGAGCTAAGGGTCCCGGGTTCAATAATTGCCGGCATGGCTGAAAAATGTATCATTGGTGAAACGGGATTTTCCCTTGTTACATTGATGATTTAACGCCCTGGGGCTGGGTGTTGTGTCTGTCCTAGATTTAAGTTAGTTTATAAATCGTGTGCTGATAGATTCAGAAAATGCACTTTAAATAACTAAACTAAATTTAAATTTGAAACTTTAGTAGGCGTTTAATCCGAACGGGTAGTAATGGACGCAGTGATAAAAAAAACTATGATAGTAATATTGTTGGAAGAAACTTTTAGAAAATACAAACACATTATTTGCGGCCAAAATTGATTAAAAAAATTACTATATTGTTATTGTTATTATTTTAATAGGTGGTGATAATATATATCAAGAGGGACAGTGTAGATCACTTTACCTGGCGTACGAATACGTGAAAGTAAACCTTGTAACTTTACTGACACATACAATTTTTCCTTCGCTTCAGTGGTCGTATTGACCAAGGTTTAACACTTGGAATAGAATGGGTTGCTGATGGCGGGGATATCGGGATTCGAAGCCCGATTGGGTGTGCTCAGGGTGTTTTGTCTAAATGGTTTCCCACTCTCCTTATACACAAATGCAAATATGTTTCCAAAAATTTCACCTTTCTCATCCTTTCTTAATTAGTGTAATTACATTTTACGAATATGATCCGAAAGTGTGTAAGACGTGGAGCAAAAAAAACTATTGACGAAAATTGGACTTGAAGCAATAAGTGGGAATGTAGGAACGCGAGAAAAGAGAAGTGTTTTTGCAATTTTTTATATCAAAACTTTTTGTTGTTATCAAGATTGCTTCATTACAACCACGGAGTTTAATTTTCTTCGCGTGGTGATATCAACAGTTTAATATCTGTCAAGAGTGTCCTGAAATTTAATGACAACCTTTTCTCATCTAATGCGCTTGACAGATATTCAACAACTGTTGATTGATATCACCATGGGGTGACCTGGCGGTCTAGGGGTAAGGTGTCAGACTTCTGTGCTGACGGCCGGGGTTCAATCCTCGGTCCGGCACAGATTTATCTGATTAAAACCCTTCCTTCACCTCTGACAAGACATCTTGTGAATGTGGGAATGCCAGGTCTCCACCGTGGTTCGGATTCCACGTTAAACTGTAGGTCCTTCATTTCTCTCACAATCACCCTACCATTACACATTAGCGTAAGTGCGTACAACCCGAACGGGTAGTAAGACGCGGTGCACTAATAATAATAATAATAATAATATTCACCATGTGAATAAAATTAAACTCTTTATGTTTGTACTGAAGCGATATCTTATTTATTCCTCCCAAAGTGTTCCATAAAAAATCAAAACACTGGCCTTTTCTCTAGTTCCTTCATCCCCACCTTAAATTCTTCAGCCGTGATCAGCTAGTTTCAAACCACTGTTCTTAGCGCGATAGCAGCATTGTCTAGACAGGCTCAAAGGAATGTTGACCGAGTGAGCTTGGAGCCAGTTCATTGTACTGGAAACAAGTGTTTTCTAACTGCCCGAATTAATTTCTTCCTCCCCAAAAGACAACTAACATCCGGTGGCGAGTTTCGTCGGTCCACCCATAGAGTAGCGTTTGTCTGAGACCGCCTCGTCCCGCCTCGTCTCACCGCGGCTCGCGCTGATTCGTTCATCGAGTTTGTGCTCTTTACCGTTGAATACCGCAGAAAGAAAGATTGGAGTAATTTGCTTCGTTACTCGAGCTTACACTTTATTTTTATTTAAAAAAAAACTCTTCCCCATTACAACGTAAGCATAGACCAAGACTGTCCGAATGTCAAAGAAAGAACTTTTATCTTATTTTAATTTATCACCGCGTTTTACTACCTGTTCAGGCTTTACGCATATTATGATAGTTACTCTAATACGGTAAGGGCGAGTAAGGAAGCATTTAAAAGATCATTTTTTGGTGACCTGGTGGTCTAGGGGTAAGGTGTCAGACTTCTGTACCGGCGGCCGGGTTCAATCCTCGGTCTCCGCACAGATTTATCTGATTACCAAACCCTTCCTTCACCCTGACAGACATCTTGTGAATGTGAGGAATGCCAGGTCTCCACCGTGGTTCGGATTCCACGTTAAACTGTAGGTCCTTCATTTCCTCTCACAATCACCCTACCATTACACATTAGCGTAAGTGCGTATAACCCGAACGGGTAGTAAGACGCGGTGCTAATAATAATAATAAAAAGATCATTTACCTGCATTCGCGTGGAAGGAGAAAGGGAAACAATTTTAGAGGGGAAAACCCTCAGTAAACCCGACCGGGAATTCGAACCTTGATCTTCCCATCATCAGCAGGCCAGTCTAACACTAGAGTGACGCCTTAGAGCATTCGGCCACTGAAGCAGGTAGGTTTTATCTGACATTTAAAAATTTATTTAATCTTAAGTTTAGATATTCATGTGTCAGGTCATGTAATCTGCAGCGGTCACCTTTATTTAATAGATATTATCATTACCTACACAGGGTGACCTGGTGGTCTAGGGGTAAGGGTCGAACTTCTGTGCTGGCGGCCGGGGTTCAATCCTCGGTCCTGGCACAGATTTATCTGATTACCAAACCCTTCCTTCACCTCTGACAAGACATCTTGTGAATGTGGGGAATGCCAGGCCTCCACCGTGGTTCGGATTCCACGTTAAACTGTAGGTCCTCCATTTCATCTCACAATCACCCTAACCATTACACATTAGAGTAAGTGCTTATAACCCGAACGGGTAGTAAGACGCGGTGCTTTAAAAATTAATAATAATAATAACATTACCTACAAAATAACACAACAAATATAAAAAAGGGTTGACCGAAAAAAATTGTATGTTATAAAAGCTCATCCTATGAAAATTGTATTGAATAGTATACTTTCTCTATGCCTTGACCGAGAGGTACAATCTAACATCTCTTTGGCCCGCGTCGGTAGTGCCATAGTGTCGAATTCCTGTTAGGTGTACCTAAGTGTTTTTTCCCTATGTGGTTTCTCACTTCCCATCCACGAAAATGCGGGTACATTTACTCTAAATTGTACCCTCATCTCTATCCCATAGTGTAAATTGTGGCTAACACTGTTGAGTAGTATGAAGGGGTACACACAAAAAAAAAACTCACTTTTAGAAGTCTCCGAATCACTTTTATCTTGACCGGCCCAGTGGTGTAGTGGTCAATGCCCTTGGCTACGAGCCCAAGGGTCCCAGGATCGAGTCTTGGCTGATACCTTGGTATTTCACCCTTTTAGGGGAATAACTTAACCTGATATCATACATAGGTTGAGGTTAATATTGACCTGACCTGGAAGGGTTTGGTCTGTGTCTAAGGTTCAACGTACTTGACCTCGTCAGAGTTTAGGATAAGCTTCTAGAACAATATCCTCATATTTGAAAACGCTGATGCAATTTGCAAAATAATCATGATTAATAGTGAACAAAGCTGACTTAGAGTCTCGCGATGAAATAGGAATCCTAAAACATCACCTTAAAATGTAGCGATTTTCCGCTAACGTGCTCACTATTCTTAAGACAATGAAATGGTTTTCTAAGAAAATTTTAGATATAATGAGTATTCACAGTATGACATTTTGGAGGTATGACTAGAATAGACTAGTTACTATGTGTGTACCCACAGTATGACATTATGGAGTTGTGTTTTCATAATCTCCTATGTTAACCAATGTTTGCCTTTACTTTATGTATAATCGCAAAAACCTAATAAAAGCTTTATATATCGACTACAAGAAAAATCGTACGTTTGGGGACTATTTCCGTTTTGATTGAATTCGCATTGGTGGACAAAAATGTTACAGCTAAATATTAATATTAGCATCGCGTCTCACTACCCGTTCGGGTTGTACGATTTAAGTACTAATTACGCTAATGATTAGGAATTGGGAAAGTCAATTAGAGGAAGTGAAACCGCATTTGCGTGGAGGGAGAGTGTAAAACCATTTAGTAAAAACCACCCCCCAATTCACCCGACCGAGATTCGAACCTCAATCCCCCCGTCCTCAGCAGTCGAGCTCAACACGTCTAGCGTGTTAGCCAACTACGCCACCGAGGCGGGTGTTACAGCTAAAGACCGCGTCAAGTAAAACCTCTGTACCTTCAAAATGTCGATTGAAATACGGCACAGCTAGCGAGTACTCTGTGAGGAACAGTCATCGTTATTCTAATCCCACCTATGCATGTAGCTAAGCAAGCAGTTTGCCCTGATGTCGTGATAATATGTGCAAGCTTGGCAGGAAGTACCTATCACATGACGACAGGGTAAAATCGATCACATGTTTAGTAGTCTCCTTTTTACAGTAAATTTATTTTGAAGGTTCATTTTCTAAGAAGAGTTTTCCGAATGTCCCTTCAGACAAATGCTGGTATACTTCCTCAAAATTATAAAGTGCTCGCTCCAGGACTCATTTTTGTGGGTTCAAAGCCAACCGGAGTCGATGGTTTTTTTTTCTCGAAGAATAAAAATCCGTAGCACAACTTCCTTCGGAGGGAAAGTAAAGCCGTCGGTTTCATGTCGATTGTGGTATGTAAACGGATCCTGGAAGGTATGTTGAAATACCATTCAGGCAAAATTGGTAAGCCCTTTCGCTCTCGCTTATAGAAAATTCTCGTGTGCTGATTTAATCAATCGGTTCAGAAAGTGCACTTTAAATACCTCAAATTGGCCTAAATAAAATAAATGAAAGTATGTTCTTAGTTATACTACATTTAAAAGTGTTATCAAACGCATCTAATTATACTTCCAGCCAATGTTTGCAATAAAGAATCTTCTGCTAGCGGTCACTTACCTACACTCCCACCGTAGATGAGTTATAGTTATATAATATCATATAAACCATATATATATGCTACAGTCCAATTTTCATAAGCAGCTAGAAAAGTTACTTTATCTACTTTCACGAATTTCTACATCAATTCATGTGATATATAGCGCTGTCATTTTTGAAATATTATCATTACCTAGAAAATAGTCCTATGTTTGCCGCAACAAAATATATTTGTATTTTCTAAAAGACCCTTTCTTTGAAAATTGTTCTGATTTTTGCAGGGCTTATAGGATATATAGGCCTACTCTACATAGGCCAGTGCATGTGGAAATTATGTTGAATTGTAACTCCCCTCCTCGCTTCCCCCCCACCCAAAATTGCTATGATTCATCTCTCTACTTTCTTATGCATTACTTCTCCGTTCACTCCTGTATACACCGGCACCTACTGATAGACGTTCCGTACAAAGCATTCCACTAATAAAATGGTACACCATTTATTATATTATGTTTCTTAAAGCTACTAGATCTATTGTCATGTATTTATACGCCAAGTAATGTGCTCTACAGCTGTCACGTTAGACAAATGTAGTCAGATGTAAGATTAAATATATATTTATATATAATATATATATATATATATGCCTATATGTGGTGACCGTTTATCAATTATGGCTACCCTTAATTATTTCGTATCTTCTAAAAGTGTCGCTGTAGTGCGATCTAAATATGCATTGCTTTCCCGGGATTCAAATCGACAAACGTATGATCGATAAAGATCGATCGCTATACAGGCTCTCTGTGACTTGTAAACGAAGAGAGCAAATTGAATGGGGTGAATTTTAAGAAAAATACTTCAGTAAACGTTAAAGGATTGGATTGAAAACCACTATGCGAGCGAAAAAATTGTTGTGACACATGGTCAAGGATCGAACCCAGGATTTTTTAAGTTCAACATTACTCATGCGTCATCGAGAGTCAGAAGGAGGGACAAATACAATCAACTTTTTTATATAAACATAATGCAGTAGTGAAATGTGACTTCAAAATGTGGGCGTCAAGTTATTGATTGGCCCAGCATAAAACTCGAAAAAATCCAAACCTTTATTGCATTTTAAATGTTTACAAAATGTAATAAAATACTATTTTCTGTAGGGCATAAATAGTCGTTGTCACCTCATTTTCTGGCCTTCTATTGTTTTTGTGTTTTTGATTATGTGCAGTAGGTCTACATAACAGTACAATCGTGGCCCTGTCATAGGCGTCCGCAGCGGAGGTGCCATGGGTGCCATGGCACCCCCACTAGCACCAAAGAAAAAAAAATTGGACTGACAAAAGAATGAAGTATCTAAAAAAAATTAGGAACTGCTTTGATGGATATTCCGGCTTGAAATCCTACTACAACACCTCATGGTCCTAGTCATCGAACAAAGACGGCTGGGAATACGGACTTGGACTACATTACTAACGAGTTAAAAAAATTGTGCATTTCAGCCGGCGAATGGCATTGTTATTTCTGTTTATTTTTCAAAGAATAATCTTGTAAAATAAATCAATGATTCTTTCTTGTTTTTAATTTATTGTAACTGTTTAGAAAAAAATTCAAACAGATTCTTATCTTTCATATATAGCTCTTTGGCACGCCTATGGTACCCGTTATCACAAAAGCCCCATAGTGAACCAAATTAATTTCTGGGACTGTACGCCAACGTGTTCAATCAAAAGATAAGAATTTTATGAACACTTCAAGATAACAATAGCTCGGTGCAAAATTTATGAGTTTCGAAGAAATTCAGGCTAATGCGTTCTTGACGGATTTGTTAGCTAGTTCGTTCGAATATCGCAAACAAATTGTTCCAGGTAAAATATAATAATAACAATATGTTTGTGTGAAAAGATACTAACTTCGTGCTAAATATTGCAACTAATTTTTTAGGTTGCGCACTATAGACTATAGACCCGGTTTAAATTCACTTCATTTGAAGGAAATAGTTATCTAAAACTCATGTTCTTAATCATAGCTTTTGATATCTGAGTAATATAAACACACCTTGGAACTTCTTGGTCTTGCAATGACGTCATCCCATTCACACTCCCGTCAAGGAAATACTAATGAAATGACAATAAACTAAAGTAATAAGCATGCGCGGTAGTGCGCGTTCCTTTCGCCGTACATGTGGGTGTTGCTCACCCTGATTCGCGAGAGCCTGTGTGTGTCCTCACCTCATGAATGAATAATTATGATTCATTTTGAGACAAGTCATCAAGGGGCTTGCCTATAACTATCCCGTATTCACGTGAGACATGTAACGTCCTTTCGATCATCATGGAATGGCCTATCCCTACTTCAAATGGAGCATTTACCAATATTGGGTATTACCACTGTGTATAAACGAAAAGTTTAGACACCTTATTCATACACCTTTTCAGGAATATGACAGTATATAGCCAGAAGGGATGTAAACATCCATTATTTTTAAAAGAAATCGTGCCAGTCAATATCTCCATGTCTACAAATGTCTTCAGGCACGCCAGGATTGGCAAATGTTGTGCCAGGATTGGCAAATTGTAACACAACGGATTTTTTCCAAATATAATAATGTTGTGATGATATTTAGGTTGTCTATAGCTCCGTGGTCGAGTGCCTATCATCACTATACGGAATAGATACCGTTTAACCAGCTGTTAATTGCTCCGTGGTCGAGCACTAATTAAATCGGTATAATTAATAAATGTAAGAAAGAGAACTATTGATGGTTGTTTATTTACACACGGTTCATTTAAATGACATTTGTTAGTTACTTATACATACTCCAATTAAATGCTTTATATCAATGCACACTTGTGATATTAATGTAAATTATTGTATTCTGTGTTAAGACTGTGACTGCGAGAGCCAGTGCTAGTGCCAGTGTGAGTCCCTGACTGCGTTGCCTGTGTGAGCGTGGGTCCTAGAGCGACTTGTGTGTTTGCGGATGCCTTAAACATACGCGCAACGGCTTATATATGACATACCCCTTGCCTCTTGCTCCCTTCGCCAACAGTGTAAAAACTAATTGATAGAAAGAGTCCTGGCGACAGGTGTTGTGAAGGCTAGCTTCTTATTGGTATTAGGGAATTGGCGTCTTTGCCAAATACTGCGTAGTTGTTCCTTTAACAGGAAAAGTGGTATATAAAAATATATTTTAATGGTGTAATCCTTTTCACATTATTTCTGAAAAGCGCGTGTTTCTTCATGGATGAATCATAAAAAGATATTCTACATATGTTACTTTAAAGAAAAATTACCTTCATCCATGACTTTTTATATATTTTATAGTAATCCAAACCAATATCTTTACAAAATGTTGTGCCAGGATTGGCAAATGTTGTAACCACCTATATTACAGAAAGATCAAAACAATGGAAATAAATTGGTTTCAGATTAGTTTGTGCGAAAAGTAATTTGGAACCACGTACCGAAATAATAGAATCGGAAACAAAAATGTTTTGGATTAGACCTATAACACTATTGAAATAATTTGATTTCAAAATCACATTAATTACAATTGAAAACACATCTTAGCTAATGAAATTTAGAAATATGTTTAGAACTTTTTTTTTGTTTAATGTATTTATCGGGCCTTGAATGATTTAAAGTACTGTTACCCAAAAGATAGCTGACCGTTGTTTATATTTTAGGTTTCACGTCGATTTCACTCAGAATACAAACGTTTCATAAAACTTATGTTCGTTAATGTTTTCAAACCATATATATATATATATATATTATGATTCGGCTCTAAATAGGATGTATACTTTCATTTAATAAATATCCATACGCAGCCAATTATGAATGATTAATCGTACCCTACTGATCAAGGCCGTAACCGGAGGGGGGGGGGGGGGGTTCAAACTCCCCGCGAAATTTTATGAACAAAATATATATGGCTTTATTTATGATTCAAACAATATCAAAATTAAGATACAAATACAAATTAGGGGGCTGTGTTACCATAAAAAGCACTTCAAAGAGCTTCTAGAGGTGTTAAATATTTAGACATTTTCCTAGCCTTAGGCATTTTGGGAGTTATTTTACTATAAAAAAACACTTCACATAGCTTCAAAAAGTGTTTAAAATTTAGAAATTTTGCTAGGGGGTTATTTTACCATGTAAAATAAAACACTTCGGAGAGCTTCTATAACTGTTTATCATTTATATTTTTTTCTAGCTTCCAAAAATTGGGGATGTGCCCACCAAACCTCCCCTAAAATTATTGGATGGCTACGGCCTTGCTACTGATAGTTAATGGCACCACTAATATAAGCTTGTTTAGTACAATTAGTTACAGTATTTACTTCATTAAAGACTAAACAATTTAATTTCTTAATTTTTATAAGTATACGCAAAAATACATGTCTAGGATGTCATAAACTATAATGTGTGCATTGCCTGGAGTCTTATGCCAATTACTTGAATAATACACAATATATTATCTTCATTAATTTTACACCACATCAAGAACATTCCAATAAAATCAAAGGCTTGTAAACTGGAGAAAACTGTTGTATAGTCTAGCACAGTTATCGAACAGAAAAACTGGTTGCAATTAACTGGGGTCAATTGCATTTCATTGCCTCCTTCGTGTGACTTCAGTAGACTAATTGTCATTGCTCAGAACGAGAACTTAGAGAGAGAGAGAGAAAGACTCCTTAGGCTATAATATGCTTTAATATTGTTACTACTTGATCTCAAGCGTCACTCCCTCAATAGACTGAATTGCTAATGACGGGGAGATCTGGATTCGAATCCCAGTCGGATGTACTGAGGGCAGTTTTTCCTAAATGGTTTCCCAGCCCCCTTCCACAAATATTTGGGTGTATTTCCTCAAAATTCTTACTCCTTTGTCTCAACTTCATTATTTCCAAAGAAATATGCGGATATCCAAAACACATAGTAGTAATAATGTGGCACAAACACAAAATCAAATATTGTTTATTATTTGTATTAGGAGCAAACCGAACTATGTGTTCATTTTCAAAACCTTGTTATTATTTATACATTTTGAAAATTTCCTACATTTGATTGCTTACATCAGTGGTGACGTGCAAAATCTGTTTGTCATTAAAATAAAGTATATTAATTGTACACCGTGTCTTACTGCCCGTCCGGACTATTTGCATATTATGTAGTCCTACACTAATGAGTAGGTATGATAAAAATATATTATATAGGAAATATACCCCCATTTGTTTGGAGGAAGAGTGAGAAACCATTGAGTAAAAACATTCTCATTACACCCGACCAGGATTCGAAAACCGAACTCCCCGTCACTGTAATCAAGTATATTACTAGAGTGATGTCTTAGTGTGACCATCCACTTGTGTGAAAGATGGTAAAGCTGTTAAAGAACAGCTAGTTTATCACACATTATCTTAAAAAACAAAGCAAACTTTGACTCAAAATGAACCTAAACAAATTAATATTGAACCTAGAAAAATGTTTGGTAAATCGTCTCTTAGAAGTGTGATCTGTGAAGTAGGAAAGATTCAAGAAGATCAAAGCTGAGTGACAAATTTTCTGTCCAAAAGTTTAAATTTGTGCTTTGGCAAATTATTATTAATGCACATGAATATATAAATACAAGTCTCGACTTACACGAATTAGAGTTACGTGGATTCGTAGATAAGCGGTTGCGGTACTTCGACTCACTGTTAGAAACTCCATCCATCAAACACCCAAGCGCCACTTTATACATAATATATAGCGTTTATAATAAGTTGACGCAAAAGTGATAATGGATATAGCCTTTTTTTGTTTGTACCTTGAGCGCGTCTAGTTAGTAATTATTGTAAACAAAGTATATACCCTAAATATGTCTGAGAAATCTACAGTATATTTATGAGAATGCATGTATTCACAATGGTAAGAAGTGGCCCGGTTTAACGTATCCAAACACCATTTGAATTGCGTGGTTTTTCAACTTGCGCCTTAAAATTTGGAACAAATTAACCGTGTAAGACGAGGACTTACAGTAAGATATATAATACTCGCTTTGCTCGTTGGGGGGCCCCACCCCCAAACCCCAATGAGTTTTCTTTGCAAGTGAATATAAACTAATGTATTCCAGAGCCGTTTTTTTTAGATAGGTCTTACCGTTTAGCCACAAGAGACCTCTAAAGAAAGGTCCGCACCTACTTTAAAGTTGCTCCTCCATTTTAAATTATTTTCGGGGTTAAAAATTTTTTTTTAAACTTTTTGGAATTTTCCGTCGGTTACAGGCTAGAATCTATAAGTTTGCCAAATTTAAGTTTCTATCTCATCTGGAAGTGGGTAGACATTAATATCAGTGAGTAAGTCAACCATGTGACTTTATAGTAGTATAATATAATATCTTATCTCCAACTTTATGAAGCACCCAAAGCTGGCCCTGTTCGAACAAGTTTAATTAACCATTTTAAAATAAAGTTATTGGAGGAGATTTATTTATCGCGGCATTTTATCAAAACGGACATTTAATCAGTAACACTAAGACATAAAGGCAGGATTAGACGTGAGGGGTTATAACACTTGTCTCTAAGCCGAGAATCTAATACTCGATTCTGTTAAGCTGCACTAAAGACTATGTTTATATTGTGTGATTTTCTTTCTTCTCGCAAAGGAAAATACGAGACGGATCCTTAAAATTCAACCACTTCAATCCTTTCGTTTTAGTGCAAATAGTGTTAAGATTTCATTCTAGTCAATAATGTTACAACAACGCTTGGGTGTGGGAAAACCTTAGATTTAACGCTGCACTCGCCATAAATTTCCTCAGATAACCTGTGTGCATTTTTAATCCTATATTTTCCAGAATTCCTTTAACAGAGTAATTTACTTAGGAAAAATATTTTAGTATATGGGATTTTATTTCCAAGAGATTTTTTGTGGTTTAATTTTCCGAAATTTAAAACAAGCTCTGTGATTTAGATCGCTAACATATAATTTAGTTAAGATATTTTTTAGTTAATAAATTAATATTAATATTGTGCAATCATCACCAAATGGCTTTAAGGCGTTTTAAAGGGTGGGAAATGGTTGCCTAAATTATTTGGGAGTGACGAGGCTTCCCATATTTTCATATTAACTATAAAATGCATTTTCTCATGGTTAAAATAAAGTATTTTTTTACATAGTTCACAATATACTTCTACACAAAATTTACACAAATAACTTAAAGGTATAAAAAATACTTTGTTTCTAAGCAATAGGAAATAATTATAATTTAAAGTTCATGCAGGCACAAATGACATAACCTTTGATTTAAATTTGGGAAGGTACACTTTATCCAAGCACACCCCTATTTCTGCGCTACTGACATCATCATCACCACCACTTGTTTGGGCCTTGGTATTTCTTGGAAGTTTTATGAGTGAATGATGATCGAGCAATTTACTTAGTTAAGCATCCTCAAGAAATACCTCTCTTTTCACCGTTAACAGTAAAACGTCATCATTTCGGAAGGTGCGACACTCCTCGGTATTTAGCCACATATTAATTTATGCTTTCCTTGCTTCTTTGTACTAATACATAGACTTCGGATGAACTAATTTGCTTTATTTGTGAATATCTTAAGAACCTTCCAAACATGCAATAGTTTTTAAAAGCTGATTACTAAATAATTTTGAAATCAGGCTGTCTATTGTAACAATAATTATTTCGTTAGCAGTAATCCTCAGCAATATGGCGTGCTAATCTGAACGACGTTTAAAACTTAGATTCATAGTATATTTTTTAAATATTTAAAACAATTTTACTGACAAGATATAATCAATTAATTTTCTACTTATTAAATAAATAGCTTAGTAACTTAGTAGGCTTTTAATTTCGTTCAGAAGATTTACATGATGGGGTGTGAGACGAGTATAACCGTGAATGAGCTTCCAATATTTCTTCTAATCTGTGTTAAACGGTGAGGAGGTGATTGGCAAGAGGGAAGACAGATGTTCATCAGTAAGGGTCGTATGCAAGAACTTGACTAAGTGGCTGCTTTGTGGACACTAGCGTGGGCTTGCTTGCGTCACCATAGATCAAAAGGTGGAGACATAGTGTGCTCAGGACCACAATATCGGTCCATCAAGCAAACGTTCTTGTATACAGCACTGAGTCTATTTCTAAGCTCACGTTCCCTAACTTTCATGATTGTAAAACACTTGTTTCCATAGATATGATGATGCAATCAAACATTCCCATATAATTTTGGCCCCCATTAACCAAGTTTGGAAATGTTGATTTTGTTATGTTTTTATAACAATCCGGTTTTATTATGTTTAAAAAAACCTGTTTCACAACTCAAAATATTTAAATTATTTATCCTGCAGGCTGTATTGAACACATCGGTGGGCCGTATTTGACCTGCAGGCCGTAGTTTTCCCATCCCTACCATAGTTAAACTAAGATTACCATCATTAAGGGTAAACATCCAGTTTTTTTTTCCTCCAAAGAAATATTGTTGCTACACCACACATGCACATGACAGGCGATTACAGTAAAACATATGAAGAGAAATCAATTGGCCTTGCTATGATGACTACATTTGTACATTCTTAGCAACATTGGAATGTTTATGAACATTCATAGCAACATGGAATGTTTTGTCTAGTAAATACCTCGGTAGTACCCAAAATAATAAATAAGCTGTATTTCGTGGGCAATAGTTTAATATGTGTGTCGGAATGAATTTCTTTGTGCAATGTGGTTCAGGCAGGAATGATATCACATTCCATAGAAGGTTTATGTGACCTAGAAATGTATGTTTGACCTGGCTTGCGTGTAATATGTGGTCTGCCAGGATCTGTAAATACCTAAGCCAATGTTTTTTTTATGACACGTAGAAAATACTTTCACCTTCTTTACTAGCTGTCAGTACACAATACTGAGAGCAGCGTGAATTTGTGAGTCAGTGGGAGGGTCTGGTATTCACCACTAGACATGATCTGAATCGAAACTTTGAAACCCGTCAGGCGAAGTTTGAGATCATAACTAGGTCGCCACAGGCATTAGACCTATAACCCACATAAACAAGCCATCACCGTAGAAATACATTATAATTTCCATATAAAAGGCCTTATTTTACAACCACGTATTAATACGTAAAATCATCTGATCCGCTGTTGTTACTTTTGATGAATATTACTTTATTCTATGGCATTGAAAAATCGAAAGTTAATTGATGCTCTTACAAAAATACGCCATCTCTCCATATCTAGAACTAATTCTATCCATCTCACCTCATTACACCCTATTTTTATCAGGTACATTTTAATGTTATCCGCCCATCTGCGTCTAGATCTTCCCAATGGTCTCTTCCCATTGGGTTATATGTAAAATATGCTGATGGGCCGGACGGGTAGTAAGACGTGAATCCAATAATATTAATAAATATTCACCCGGAATTTCAATGAACAACATAATATTATTGAAGTTATACTTCTTTAGGCGCGTTATAAAAAAATGATGAGAGTGAAATTTTAAAATGCGCGCGCATCACTGTAACACAAAAGTAACAGGTTGAAGTTAAACCGCTCATTATTAAGTCTCGAAAAAAAAAAGCTACCAACAAAATAGAAATAGAACCTCTGTTAGTCGCCATGTTGGTACGCTCGTCGCCTCTGATCACTGTTTTCATATATATAATATTTATCCACATGTTTCTAGTTTCCACATTCACAACACGTGTTTTAGTTTCAGACAAGTGCGAATTATATATGTGCTAATAAACTATATTCAGTAGTGATTTAAATTGAATATTTTGATTAATATTATTTACTATTCGTAAATATTAGTGAAAAAAATTGTGCTTATAGACTTTTTCAAGTGCTACAATATAATTGAGGTTAACTATCCGTATGTATTATTTATTGATATAAATTAAAATATTATTATTTAACATAATTAATACTAAATATTATTAAAAAAAATTTTTTTAATGATGCCAAAAGTAAAACGCGCGTACATAAGTACACACACCCATTTTTTATATCTTTTGGACTACGTATTTAATTACTATAAGAGAGATGGCGAGCATTGCAGATCATGTTAGTAGTATGCTTTGTCATTAATTTATTTCGTTCAGAAGTTCAATACAAGAATAATTTCGGATAAAACATAACTTTTAAATTTTGCTCACCAAATTAAAGTTTATTTGTGAATCTATTCGCACACATATGTTATTATTATTACTATTAGCACTTACGCTAATGTGTAATGGTAGGGTGATTGTGAGATGAAATGGAGGACCTACAGTGTAACGTGGGATCCGAACCACGGTGGAGGCTTGTCTTTCCACACATTCACAAGGTCACATATGTAATGATTGTGTGTTTATGTGTGTGAGGGTAGCGGATGTTTTGACTCTTGAATAAACTTTTAATTATGAATAGAAACATTATATTTTTGTGAAAGCGTGTGTCATAAAATAAATGTTTTGTTATTTTTACTGCACATATCATATTTCACTTCTCCTCCTAAGAAATAAAAAGTACAAACAACTTTTACAGGTACAGGTTTATAACATCTCAAGATATGTATTATTTGTGTTTATTAAAACATAGCGTTTATAATATATATATATATATATATATATATATATATATTATAATAGCCTATATAAAGGCTATAATTTATTGTAAGCAAATGGGCTAGTGACCCGTTAATTAATACAACACGGATCGATGGCCACATGGTCTAAGGTGCTACTTTTTTACTAGACTAGACTGCCGATGACGGAAAGATCAAAGTTCGAATCTCGGTTGGGTGTACTGTTGGGGGTTTCTCCAACATGGTTTTCTATTCTCTCTCCACACAAATGTGGATACACTTCCTCTAAATATAACCTTCCTACTCCCTCAAACTATTAGAATAATTAGTACATAAGCGTATAACACGTACGGGTATTAAAGCGTGGTGCTAAAAATAAAGTAAATGTCCGTATTTGCGTTGCGGGCGTATGGGAAATCAATTTGGAAAAAACACCCTTATTACACTCGATTTGGATTCTAACCCCGACCTCCTCGTCACAGACGGACCAGACTAGACGAGCTTGTCACCTAGTTTGTGTGTTCACTGATGTGCGCTAAAATGAAAATGGTTTTCCCACTTTTAATTTTCCGTCTTCTATTATTGTGAATTTCTTTAACATCCACCTTGCCCGACTTGTTCTCTTGGAATAGTTTGGATTGTTAGTTGGAACACTCGCGATAAAACCAAGTTGCCACGCGCCTATAAAACCTGAAAAGTACACGGATTTTTTTTTGTGTCTGGTAAAAAAAAAGAATCTCACAAAAAAAACCTAAAGATAATACTGAATATATGTGAATTTATTAAATTTATCAGAAAACTTTAAATTAGGACTTTACATGGAAGAAAAGGTGAAATTTTAAAATCAAGTACTTTGATTTTAACATGTAACTCATCTTATATACCACCGCCACCCCCTTTCCACCCTTAAACATGGCGGGGAGTAATTAGTCCATATATTTCTTCATCAAGGTCAAATCACATCATTGAACGTGAATTAGCACTAGTAATTTTAATAAAAGGGAAATATCAGTCCTATATGTCACTCTCTAAGGATAAAGTATCTGAAAAAATAGGAATTCCTTTTGGAAAACCTGGAAAATACAAGTAATTTTGTTTTAATAAAATAGTGGCAAAAGGTACAAAAATGTGATTGCAGAGCTATTAAATAAAACCTACTCACATATTCGGGGTACTATTCAAATGAACTTGGCTTTCATCGCACGAACTTTATGTCTTGTAATAGAATGTTATTGAAAACATCTTGTGAATGTGTGGAATGCCAGGCTGCCACCGTGGTTCGGATTCCACGTTAAACTGTAGGTCCTTCATTTCATCTCACAATCACCCTACCATTACACATTAGCGTAAGTGCGTATAACCCGAACGGGTAGTAAGACGCGGTGCTAATAATAATAATATAAGTTATTGAAAACAAAATGTTTGCGACAGTCGAATCAAATTCCCCACATTAGCTAAGAGAAGGTTAATTGTAATGACGATTTCTACATATACAGTGGAACGACAATATTCATATGTTCATGCGGGACCCACCAAATCGATGAGCTGACGAAGTGGATTGGAGGGTTGTAAGTTCTTCTATGATTAAATTTACGTACACTCCGTTTACCCTGTAAGGTAACAGTTTTACCTTGATGGATTAATCTATGATCCTATCTTAAAAGCCATACCATAGTGGAATAATGCAAGGTGAGCGTACTACATGGCATGGTAAACGAAGGTTACATAAAATAGACCGCCTTGTGGAGCTTTGAAAAACATTGCAGACGTTCAGCTGTTTAGCAATATTTAGTTATTATCTTATTATTTCAAAATATGGCCTACGCAAATGTGAAGTTGAAAGATATCAACGGGGTTTTAGGTTATAAACAATTTTAATTTGTGATATGAACCGTGTGGTATTTCATTCTTTTCCAAGAGGATAGATGGGAAATTTTTGAGAACAAAGTGGTGAGAAATATATTTGGTCCTAAAAGGGATGAGCAAACAGGCTGAATTGGGGTGATCATTTGGCCCTTATGGGTGATAACAGGCGTGTGTTCAAAATTCTAGTCACTGGAAAACCTGTAAATACAAGCAAGACTTTGATTGGAAAGTAATGTTAATGTAGATTTGAAGGAGGTGAAGTGTTAGAGATCGGATAAGGTTGAATGGCGAGCTTACGTTCTGGCAGTCATGAACTTTAGAGTTCCTTGAGGTCAGAGAGTTAGTTAACTATGTGAAAAATGTAAAATAAACTGGTTACAAAGGCATTTTTTTTGAAAATTGACGCAGTTTTGAGATTAGGGGAAATAGTTTCCTAATCTGTGGGTCTTAAACCACTGGTGGGTCCCAGTCAACTTGAAGCAATTTTAAGTGTTACTCAAACCTAATGGGGTTGTAGATATTAGGAATTGTGTATATTACTCCAATGAGCTACGGGTCTAGACATTGACGATAACTATAAAAAATACAAAAAATACATTACTAATCATACTTTCTGGGGGAGTGGAAAGGGGGGAAGCTGAGCCTTTTCCTCACCCCTCGGTAGTTTACATGATTTGAAGCTGTTATTTTTAGTGATATAGCAACATATTATTTAAAATATTACTTATAACCCGCCTCGGTGTCGTAGTTGGCTAACGCGCTTCTCGTGTTGAGCTCGACTGCTGAGGACGGGGAGATCGAGGTTCGATTCTCGGTTGGGTGAACTGGGGGTTTCCTAAATGGTTTTCCACTCTCCATCCACGCAAATGCGGGTTCACTTCCTCTAATTCAACCCTCCCAATTCTTAATCCTTTAGCGTAATTAGTACTTAAAGCGTATAACCCGAACGGGTAGTAAGACGAGGTGCTAAATATTATTATTGCTTATAGTAAAATTTTATCAATGTTCACAGCAAAAAAATTAATGTAGGCCTATTGGGTGTCTTCTAGAAGGTCCTTCCTATACAGTGACAAACACGAATGTAATCTGCCTTGTCTTTTCCGAGTCAGCTAACACAACTGAGAGGCTTAACTTACTTGGGATATTTGGAGTCGAACTACAGTCTCAGTATAACTTCTTGACGAAAAATGAGGTCTTTATTATTGTTGAGTCTTTCGTTTTTAGTTTGTATTATATAGCCCCTATTAAAACATGTTTTGTATTTGGTATCTGTCGTTTCCGTGCATGCACAGCTTGTGTTTATTATCTGTGCATGCGGTGCAGTCACATTTACGCCGCCTATGCGTCCGGGAACTATAAGACTAATATACAGTATTTACAATCATAAAGACACGCCCATAGGTACGGAGCTAAGATTATTCCTCTATTACATTTTCTCTCAAACTTTCTCCAGTAGTATACCCCTTTCGGGGCAATGGCCCAACCCGTACACCTTACCGACAAGGTGACCAGATAAATGCCTTTGGCGCAAAGGAGGACAAGGACTCTCAAAACCAAAATGTAGGACATTAAAAATAAAAGTTCAAAATGTACTTGTACAAATTCACTTAATGTGTTTTATTAATTATTTATGTCCATTTTACACATAGTATTGTGCGTTCAAGAATATTTTTCAGATTAATTGATAACCTAGAACGCTCGCTGTTATTGGTTGCTGACGGCATACAAGCATCCAATAGAAATCGCATATTTCATCACGTGAACATCGCGGGAGAGTTTGCTGACCAAAAAGCATAAAGACTGTTAGTGATAACTGAAATGCCATTTCACGGCCGAATTTCTAAAAGCGAGATCACTTTGAGAGCAAATAACACCAAAAAATGGCAAAATTTATTTTGTCAAAATGGAAGACTTTTTGGAATTTTTGAAAATTCCTCTCGGACGTCGGACAGAGGGTTGAAATGTAGGACATGTCTGGGAAAAGGTGGACGTCTGGTCACCCTGCTTCTATATAATCAATAAAAAAAAAGATTCAACTACCTGATATCTTGTTAAGTATTTATACAAGGAAAAGGCTTTGATGGTTAGCTAAATAAAGCCGTGATATAGAGGAAGAAAGATCTATTAATGATATCACCTCAAAATTTGCGTTAGTTTTTTTATCAGACTTTCTATAACTAAAAAATATTGTATGACTAATAAAACTTGGTGGGGAGTAGCGTGAATCTTGAAATCATTTGCGTACCTCTGGAGGTAGGCGTACCACAGTTTGGGAAACACTGCTCTATTCTGTTGTTACAGGTATACTCAATAAAGGGCTACCTTGCTTCGTTCTGTGATCATGTTATAATAATACTGGTACCAGAGGCGTGTCGTGGAGTGCTGCCAGGGTAAGCAAAGCTTGCTAAAACTGTACCTGGGGCACAGTCTGGGGATAATAGGCTATTCTATACAAGGCCCCTATTTTATCAATCATACAGTCCGATTTTCATAAAAAGGACCTTAATCTGACAGTTGTAAAAGCTACTAGATCTACTTTCGCGTATTCACACATCTCA
This sequence comes from Timema cristinae, assembly GCA_039000515.1. NCBI lineage: Eukaryota > Metazoa > Arthropoda > Insecta > Phasmatodea > Timematidae > Timema > Timema cristinae. The sequence goes on along the minus strand of JBCFYV010000024.1, from coordinate 17,890,794 downwards.
TGTGCTCTACAGCTGTCACTATCGATATATGTTATCACTTTTAGCAGGAAAAAAAATGTATTTTCTAAAAGTCTCTTTATATTAAAATTGTACTTCACATAGGCTCTGCTCTACATACCTCGTATGGGAATGTCTTTTCGTTGATAGCTGGACAATGAATGGTCTTCGAGTTATTAAAATAAGTCACAAGAACAGTTTAAACATGTCTTGCTTACCCTGGCAACACGCCATGACACGCCACTGACTATAAATTGTAGAAATTTGTTTAGTGTTTGTAAAAGTATTGCCATTTGACTGCAAGTGACATGTTGAGTGGTTTAAACGTCTTATAAAAGCCTGTGTTTAACTCTTTGGGCCAGTTTCATAGTCAAATTTAGTACGCCTAAAGTGCGGCGCTACACTAAACACAAGACGACACCTACCTAAACTCGAATGGAATGGGCCGTTCTCGAATAGGAAACTGGCCCATTCCATTCTGGTTTAGGTAGGTGTCGTCATGTACTTAGTGTAGCGCCGCACTTGAGGCGTACTAAATTTGACTATGAAACTGGCCCTTAGTTATACAAAAATGTTTTATCTGCGTATCTTACTACCCGTCCGGACTATCTGTCTTAAATAAGGATATTGGAGTATAAATGAGGAAGAAAAATTTATAGAAAAATGTACCCACATTTGCTTAAAGGGAGATTGGGAAAAATATTAAGAAAAACTTCATAATTATACACGACCAGGATTTGAATCCAGACCTATCGTCGCTGACAAGCCAGTCTATTGCGAGGGTGACGCCTTAGCCTGTGTGACCACCGATGTGGATACTTACAAATTAACTTAAGGTGGGAGTGAATGGAACACGAGTTAAGGACAGTATTTTGGCAGTTTTTATACACTTTTTTTTAGTCAAACGATATTAAATAATTATCTAGTAGAAACATAAGAGATTAATTTTCTTCCCACAACAGCTCTTGAATATCTTTGTGAGGGTGTCCTGGAATTAAATGACAACTTTTTCTCTTAATTTAAAAAGTTTCTCATTCTCATGACAGATATTCAACAACTGTTGATATCACCATGTGAAGAAAATTAAACCCTATGTTTCTACTGAAGCAATATTTTATTTATTTTGGCCAAAAAACAACAACTTTACTATAAAAACGCCAAAAAACACTGCCCTTAACCCGCGTTCCCTACACCTAATAGCTGATTCCCGAATCTATCTTCAGGGAATAAAACAACCAGTTAATAGGTTGAACCCATACGTGCAAATTAGATTCTTATATGCGTCACTCGGGCATCAAGCATAGTCAGCCCTTCTAACCACTTAGCCATCGAGACGATCGTGCTCTTTGCGAGTGCCATTGTAGAAATAAATATTCGATTGAAACAGGATGTCCTTTCATTTCCATATGGCGATAGAACAGCACGCAGTAGCTTCTAGTTAGTTGTAAGTAATCTCCGCGCGTGTTAATTTCCCGTGCACGTGTGTGTATCTATCTATCTATCTTCATCCCGGAGAACCTTGTGTCGGACCGGTAACAATGTCCTCTGCCGGGCCGCCGGAAACGAGCTGATCCGTGGGTTGCGTGATCGTGATCGTGATCGTCGTACAAATACGATCTATGTATGGTTGTCGACACAAAGCTCTGGTGTGGATCGTATCTTGTGAGTTTCTGCAGAGCTCCTTCATTCGATCACAGTGTTTAAGATGTGATCCCTAAGATGGGATATATCCAACTATTCAAAGAGTAGATTCTCTGGAAAAGTATATTATCACACAGATGGGTCGATAATTAATAGATTACTACGAACAAATAGGGACAATGTGTAATGAGGGGACTGGATAGAACTAGCTCAAGATAGGGAAATGTGTAATGAGGGGATTGGTAGAACTAGCTCAAGATAGGGATAATGTGTAATGAGGGGGACTGGATGAACTAGCTTTAAGATAGGGACAATGTGTAATGAGGGGACTGGATGGAACTAGCTCAAAATAGGGATAATGTGTAATGAGGGGATTGGTAAACTAGCTCAGGATATAAATAGGTGATGTACTTTTGCTAGTGCGGCAATTAACTTTCGAGTGACCTATGCCATATAGTAAGTAATAATAGGCTTGTACTGCCACTTTAAGAACTTTATCTAAACTGCCGCGTAAATTTACAACTAATTTATCGAAGCTAAAGCCACATAATGTATTTTATGCATGACCAGTGGTATAATACGGCGGTGGTCTCGTTTCGGTATCAGCTTTACGAGCACTGCACTATAAAACAAGACACGCAAGAGCGCTAAACTCTATAAACGAGATCAGAAGGCTGCAAATCAGGTTCATGGTTGAAAAATTAAGCGTTAACGTGTCTGTTAAGGTGGGGTGTGAGGGGACGCGCGCTGCGGTCAGTGTTATTATAATTATTTCTACATGACAAACTCCTCCAACCAAAATATATCAAATATTTCTTCAAAAGGTTAATTTAGTTTAATTTTATACATATTTCTCATGGACATCTTATAATTTGATCAGGACTTTTTCTCTTCGTTTCAAAAGTTTATTATCAAATTCTATTTTCCATGGCAAATAATCAAGAGATGTTGAGATAACTAAATATATAAAATTTAATTAAACTTATCTGCCGAAACAATTTTTTTTTTGCCACAAAAAATTGTGTCGCTATAAAAAAAACTCCATGGCCTCAGTCTGTAATCTAGCCATAACAACCGAACGGCCGCCATCTGTTGATGAAGATAGTGCCAACTTCTGCGGATAGAAAGTGTTAGTGGTCAGTACACCGAGCCCTTCAGCCGTTAGTCTCAAATTTCTAGACCGGGGACGCTACTTTTTTAGTCCAGGTCTACCCCGTTCCAGATCCACTGCTACATAGAAAGTCTGGAAGCGCTGAGTATCGAACCAGGGACTTCTGGATCTATGACCTCCAGACCATTGAGGTTGTCGTTTTGTTACTATAACTGCGAAAATAATGTTATTGCTTGAAAATATAATCAATGCTACTTCATGTACCAGTTCATACTCACTCAACCGTTGACCGTCATGTGCGGTGTAAGTTACTTAAACAGCTCTTGCATATAACAGTATTCTATAACCTCAAGTATTTTTACACGGAAAGCGATCATTTCAACAAATTAAGAGTTAATTTTGGTTAATTTGAATACTATTTGTCTATTTATTTTTGTAAATTAAAAAATTAATAATAGTTATTAACGTTGTTGATTTGATAGTGGTGTTTTAATATTCACATTAAAATGACTCAACGCTTTTATATTTAAACTGTTTTCATCTTCTTTAGTGCGCTTAGGCATCAGCCTAATCTGGCCTGGTTTACCGATGATGTGAGGTCGGAGTTCGAGTCCCCGGATAGGTGTACTTGGTTTTCCTAAATGATTTTTCCACCCTCCCAGACAAACGTGGGTACATGTACTCTGTGTTATACCTTCCTCATCTCTACTTCATTAGTGCTAAGATAGCACGGACGAGAAGTGAGATACGTACTCACGTGTATGATTGGTTAGACTTAATATATTAATTATTTCACAATTATCACAAACTGATACGTGATGGTTGACTCCAGGATCAGGTCTAAGGCTGCCAAAGGTTCCGGTTTCGATTCCCGTGTCTAGGTTTTAAATTTGCACTTGATTAAAATTCCAGTATAAGTCGGAGAGTTCAAAAACTACTTGACGCGAAGCTTATTCATCGTTCTTAATTTTTTGAGCATGAGACAACCCCGATTCTTGTAACATTAGTGACAAACTTACAATAATACTCTTTGAATAGCTGTAATATCTCCTCGCACTTAGAATCTTAGAAGCAAAGGCTGAAAAAACCTATTTATTTTCAGCGTTCACTTCTAAACTGATTTCTAATAAAATGCTTACATTTCTATCAGCAGCTTCGTTACTATCATCCAACAAAGCTAAATCATCTGCGTATCATAATAGTTGCATTGTACCGATTAGTGTCAACTCTTCCCTCCTCTCTTACATTACCCTAATAGCATACTCTAAGGTCTATTACAAACAATTTTAGTATAAAGAATGATACATCCGAAATTACATAAAACATAGAGTACATAAATTTTAAACCCATTAAGAAATTTTATTATTATTATTATTATTATTATTATTATTATTATTATTATTATTATTATTATTATTATTATTATTATTATTAGCACCGCGTCTTACTACCCGTTCGGGTTATACGCACTTACGCTAATGTGTAATGGTAGGGTGATTGTGAGATGAAATGGAGGACCTACAGTTTAACGTGGAATCCGAACCACGGTGGAGGCCTGGCATTCCCCACATTCACAAGATGTCTTGTCAGAGGTGAAGGAAGGGTTTGGTAATCAGATAAATTTGTGCCGGGACCGAGGATTGAAAAGAAATTTTATTCATACTCCGAATAAACGATAGTAAAATAAACTCTAAACGTTATTTTGGGGTTCTACACGACTTTCTTGGTTTAAATGCGCCATAGGTGATATCTGGCCACCAAACTGTTCCAGGCATTATCCAGCACTTTGCTAGCTGTTGCGGAGGTGTAGAAATTTTGGAATTTTCGATACAGCAGCGCCTCTACTGGCCGTATACAGAAGTGAATATACCTATCAATAACTCCAAAAATTCCTCTAAACACCTAAAAAAAAGAATGGTATAACCTTGTTGTAGCTTTATGTCATTTTAAATAAGTCATCCTGTACTTTATGGGCGTTTGGACTGCACCGAAAGGGGTATTTTGGGGGGTTCAAACGCCCCATACTAAGAATCATTGATCATGTATTTTTCTCTCTCTATCACCAATTTTTAGACTCAAAGCTAATTACAGGGTTATAATATTCATAAAACCAACAAACCATTGATCAATTCGTTTTTTTATCACAAACTGTTACGTGATGGCTGTACACAATATCAGTCCTGATACCGTAATTAAATTAAATTAAGTGAATAATAACAACCTGCACACAAGTATCGAACCCGGAACATTAGGTTTTGCACGCGCCATCCTGGTTTGTCTGGTATCCAGAATTACTTTTCACTTGCAACAATTAACCTTACCACAACTTGGCTCGCAAAGCCAAAAGTCCTGGGTTGGATTCCAGTGTCTAGGTTGTCATTTTTCTCTAAATTGAATCCAACCCAGTTTTTTTATTTTTAACTTTTAAATTGCTTCAAGAGGAATTGAATATTCCAAAGATTTATTTTTCATTATGTGACATTGCAGGTAGAAGAAGAACCCTCCACAAAATAAATTTTGAACTCAAAGAGACGTAATTGACGTAAATTTACGTAAATATCCCTTAATTCACCCATTATGGAAGATGGAGCAATGGGTAATGTTGAGTTCGTAATGTTGGTTGCATTGCTTGCCATCCGTCTGCGGTTTTCTCATGCTCTTGATGATGGCTCTCATTCCTCGTTTTAACCAACCTTCTAGGTGAAGACAACACGGGAGATTCCTTTCACTTGATGTTTTAATCTAACTTTGAGATAATGAATAAGTAAATTAAAATAGCTGTCTGTACCTGCAATTACTTTGGGAGGTTGGGAAACCTCTAGAAGGAAAAACAAAGCTCTGTGAAGTGGACTGAAATTGAGGTTCAAAGAATGAGACACGCCCATTCAGTCTGTCAGAAGAGAACCTCAGAGTGAAGTCTGGTACACTAACCATACAGTTGGTAAAAGGATTGAACTCTGGACTAAGAGTCAGGTGAACTAACTGTTTCACCCGCTTCGGTGGCCGCCTGGTCTAACGCGTCACTCTTTCGTTAGACTGGCCTGCTGATATCGGGAAGATCGGGGTTCGAATCCCGGTTGGAGCTATTATTATTATTATTATTATTATTAGCACCGCTTCTTACTACCCGTTCGGGTTATACGCACTTACGCTAATGTGTAATGGTAGGGTGATTGTGAGATGAAATGAAGGACCTACAGTTTAACGTGGAATCCGAGCCACGGTGGAGGCCTGGCATTCCCCACATTCACAAGATGTCTTGTCAGAGGTGAAGGAAGGGTTTGGTAATCAGATAAATCTGTGCCGGGACCGAGGATTGAACCCCGGCCGCCAGCACAGAAGTCTGACACCTTACCCCTAGACCACCAGGTCACCCGGTTGGAGCTACTGAGAGTGTTTTTTTCCTAAAGGGTTTCCCACTCTCTTTCCACTCGAATGCGGATAGATTACCTCTAAAATACTTTCTTCCTTATCCCTAACCCCACTGGTTAAGTGGAAGAGAAGACTAACGCCTCAACTTCGCCAGATATATAAAGGCTATTATTATTATTATTATTATTATTATTATTATTATTATTATTATTATTAATAATAATAATAATAGAGTAGTTATCATAATATGTTTACTATACACCCGTTTCGATGGCCGTGGGGTCTAACGCGCTAATGTCGCAGTAGACTATCCTGCCGATGACGGGGAGATCGAGGATCGAATCTCGGTCAGGTGTGCTAAGGTTGGTTTTTTTAAAAATGCTTTTCCACTCTGTCTTCACTAAAATGTGGGCACACTTCCTCTAAATACAACCTTCCTAACCCCTTAAACCATTATCGTAATTAGTATATAAACGTATAACCCGAACGGATAGTAAGACGCGGCGCTAAAAATAAATATGGGGCTATATATATCTATACTTATAAAATAACATGTCCTGACTGACTGACTGACCGACTGACTGACTGATTCATCATCGCCGAGCGCAAACTATCAAGGCTACAAGCATGAAATTAGGACTGTATATTCATTTTGTTATGTAGGCACCCACTAAGAAAGGATTTTAGAAAATTCCAACCCAAAGGGGTCAAAATAGGGATGATAGTATGTATGATAATATGTATGAAAGTCCGTCATTTTGAAAGTTACATAAACAAAATTTTTTATTTTGGTTATTGACGTAAAACAAATAAATACGTGTTTCAGGAATTTTGGAAATTTTATTTAATAAGGGATGAAAAAGGGGGTGAAAGTTTGTATCGGACTTGCATTATTTTTGATCTGAGGTCAAGTTATGGTCATCAACGTAACGTAATATTTTAAATTAATCTGTAAATACATATGTATATTTTCGTATTTGTATATAATCAACTTCCACGCGAGCAAAGCCGCGGGCAACAGCTATCTAGTATATATATATATTATATATATATATATATATATATATATATATATATATATATATATATATGTGCTTATAACATGAACAGGTAGTAAGTAGGTGATAGTAAAAGATCCGTTCAGCCTGTCAGAATTATATCCTGTATTAAAAGTCTGTAACATTAATCCTTACAGCCGGTAAGGATAAAACTATGGCCTTACACTCGTGTACTTTATCCAACAGACAGTTGGTTGTTATTATGGGGAAGGTATTAAGTTATTCATTGTTACATTTAACTCAATGTTTCAAACCATGACGTCACTTCCCGTGTGTCGCGTCACACCGACCAGTGTATATGAATGTTGTAGCAACAGAGAGCGAACAGTTGAGAGATTTTGTTCGGCGCCCGTGCGCTATTATTGGCACTTTTCTCGTCAAGCTCGTTTGGGCAAGGTCAGGGTCACAATCTAGGCCAAGCTCACGGCACTCTGCCAACCACAAGAAACACGCCGACCTCACACCCAACAAGTACCAGCGTTCAAACGGTCTAAGGCGTCATCCTCGTAATTTAGAATGGATTGCCTTAAAACGGAGAGGTTTAGGCTCGTATATTGGCCGATGGGTTCACATAGGGAGGTTTACCCCTATTGATTTTCATACCTGTAGTTTTTACATCCACTCGGGAGCAATTCCTGCACGCAACTTTATTCAAAACTCGTTTCGGTGGTTGCTTGTTCTAAGACAGGCGCACATGCCACTAGATGGCACACGATCACGATTTAGGTGGTAAGCCTACATGGAAAAATAAACTTGAAATACAACTTTTACCGGCGTGGTATGTATAAGTTTTTGAAACTAATAATATTTCTACAGCCATGTCGTTCGATATATTACTTTCACTTTTTATTTGTCAATATAACTTTTACAAAACGCAACGCTGTAACACCATGTTTAGGGTGAGTGGTGTCACTTGAAGAGGTGGCATACTAGACTGGTAGTTTGAAAAATTCTGCTAATCCTCAAAGAGGCCGCCTCGGTCAGTGAGAAAACATCAATTGCTGGCAGGCCATACGGCTTAAAGTACAATGAACCAGTGCCGCCCGCAGAAAAAAATGTCAGTAACTGCAGCTATCAAATTGATAATAGTGAATCTCCTATGCCCCCTTATAATTTTGATATTTAAATTTGAAAATAATTAGATTTAAGCATATGATGTAACAAATTAAATGTAATATGTTGCCGAAAAAAAAACCGGATCCTTTTCTGGTTGGAATAAGCATGAGCTAAAAACTATCTGAGTTAAATAAATGTGCATCATTCTTCTTATGATTAATATTTAAAATACCCCTTACAAACAAAGAACATAATTATCAGTGTTATTCTGACATAGGGTAAGTAGCATGGTAGGGGTGTACGAGCCAATAAGCTTTCAAATTCATTGCATTATATTACTTCAGCAACAAATATTTACCAACATTTTTAACTCTCTTAAATATGCCATAACGGAGACAAATATCTCTTAGTTATGGGGAAAAAGCCCTCAAATCTCACTGACTGCATTTGCAGAGTTGTTAAGAAAAAAGAGCCCTGCTGTAATCTCTTTACTTTATTTTGGTGTGAACCATATTTTGAAATAACGCATCGTAAAATTCATTATTGCGTTAGAGCTGAACGTCTAAGCAGCAATTTCTCTCTTACCAAAGCGGACCTCCAGTAGACTGGACTGCCGATGATGGGCAGATAGAGGTTCTAAAACCGGGCGAGTGTACACAAATGTGGATACATTTCCTCTTAATTCTACCTTCCACGTTACTAACCCATTAGTGGAAATGTGCTAATAACGCGAACGGGTAGTAAGACGTGGAGCATAAAAAGTCCACTCAGCTCTATCCCTAATAACCAAGCGAAGTGGTTGAAACAAAAACAAAACACTATATTTTATTCTTTTCGTACCCGCCTCGGTGGAGTAGTTAACTAACGCGCTAGTCGTGTTGAGCTCGACTGCCGAGGACGGGGAGATCGAGGTTCGAATCTCGTCTGGGTGAACTGGGGGGTGGGTTTTTCCTAAATGGTTTTCCACTCTCCCTTCACGCAAATGCGGGTTCACTTCTTTTAATTTAACCTTCCCAATTCCTAATCCATTAGCGTAATTATTACTTAAGCGTATAACCTGAATGGGTAGTAAGACGTGGTGCTAAATAATAAAATAAAATTTCGTTTCTATTCACTGCATAAGCGACGTGTGAGAGTGTATAACAAACGTAAGGTTGGGAGCGGGTTCATTAAAATACGGGGAAACAATATGATTCTGGGGGTCGCGATTTGATTCTATTCTTCGGTGAGTGATCCTTAAAGGCGTCGCCTACTTGAAAAGGAAATTACATTGCAGTAATTCATTGCAATGTAAGTTCTGAATCTTTAAAACCGATGTAACAATCCTTGGGTGTTTTAAAACTTTAATTTGTGACACTATCAAAACATAATTTTATTTGTTTGAGGAAGGCTAGTTCTGTATTCCTAAACCTTTTACTTTTAATCTCTGAACCGTGACATTTCGCGTGAAACGTCCTTGAAAATGAATTAACTTTAAATTATTCTTTTCTACCTACTTCAGTGGCCGAATATCCTAAAGGTGTCACTCTCGTGTTAGACTGGCCTACTGTTGATGGGAATATAGGGGTTCGAATCCCGGTCGGGTCTACTGAAAGTGTTTTTTCCTCAATGGTTTCCCACTATCTTTCAATGTAAATTCGGGCAGATTACCTCTAAAATGCTTTATTCCTTATCGCTACCCCATTAGAGTGGCTATCAAATATGCGTTTAATCTGAACCGGTAGTAAAACACGCTGATAAAAAAAAATAAGTTATAAAACTTAATCGTAATAGACTGGCCTTCTAATGACAAGGAGATCAATGATCAAATCCTGGTCGGGTGTTCTAATAGTGGTTTTCCCTAAATGGTTTTTCATTCTCTACGCAAATGCGGGATACACTTCCTCTGAATTCAACCTTCAGCATCCTTAACTCATTAACAAATTAGTACATACACGTACAACCTGAACAGGTAGTAAGACACTGTGCTAAAATAAATAAATGATCCTAAAACTTAAAATGTAAGCTTATTAATTTTATAGGAGCGTGTCGCCTTCAATTGGGTCATTTGGGTGCGAGTCGTACGTTGAAATAACTAAACACGTCTTAAAGTGGGAATGTGGGGGACACGAGAAAAGGGCAGTATTTTTGCAGATTTTATATTGAAACATTTTTTGATCAAAATAAATCAAATATTGATTTAGTAGAAACTAGAGTTTAATTTTCTTCACATGGGAACCTCAACATTTCTTGAATATATTATGTCAAGGGTGTTAAGAACTTTAATGATGGGTGACCTAGTGGTAAGGTGTCGGACTTCTGTGCTGGGTCCGGGTTCAATCCTCGGTCCCGGCACAGATTTATCTGATTACCAAACCCTTCCTTCACACCCGCCTCGGTGGCGTAGTTGCTAAGGCGACTTAACGCGCTTAGACGGGGAGATCGAGGTTCGAATCTCGGTCGGGTGAACTGGGGGTGGTTTTTCCTAAATGGTTTTCGCGGGTTCACTTCCTCTAATTCAACCTTTCCAATTCCTAATCCATTAGCGTAATTAGTACTTATAGCGTATAACCCGAATGGGTAGTAAGACGCGGTGCTATAAAATAATAATAATAATAATAATAATAAAAATCTTCCTTCACCTCTGACAAGACGTTTATTAATCACAACTTGTGAATGTGAGGAATGCCAGTCCTCCACCGTGGTTCGGATTCCACGTTAAACTGTGGGTCCTCCATTTCATCTCACAATCCTCCTACTATTACAGATTAGCGTAAGTGCGTACAACCCGAACAAGTAGTAAGACACAGTGCTAATAATAATAATAATAATAATAATAATAATAATAACTTTATTGCCAATAATAACTTTAATGACAACTTTTTCTTGCATTTAAAAAAATGTTATCTAATTCTACTTTACTCATAACAGATAAAAACTGTTGACATCACCATGCGAAGAAAATTAAACTCTCTGTTTGTACTGAAGCAATATTCGATTTATTTTTTTCACAATAAAGTTTTGTTATAAAAACTGAAAAAATCACTGGTTTTTCCTCGCATTCCTTAATAACGCGGGATTTCTGAACGTTTGCAACTCGTTTTAGTACTCCGGTAGACTGCCCCCTTAATACAATCGCGTGCTCCTCGTGGAACGTGACAAGAGCGTATACTATCTACCTTCGATCAAGTTTTAGTTTTCCCTTTCCTCGCTGATCAAGAGTAATTTCAGTATTAGGTCCGCTGTCAAGACTACTTCTCTACGTCTGAGAGCTGCCGCCTTTCCACCGTCACGTTACAAGAGCAAGACCACGACGAGAACAATCATTATTTTTGATATCTTGAGGTTCCTCCTTTATTTATTCATTCATTCTTAACACATTCCGTTCTTTCTTTTACTGTTCAAGTTGGCAACTTTCTAAAGTTATCCTTGGAGAGCTATGTAGATGACGCTATCCGTTACCTTGTGCGCCTCGAGACGCCTGTCAAGTTGGGTCTTTATTGCTCATTTTTTTAACGTTCGTTGTTACTGAGGAAGGAAGTCATTATTCAAATGGTCGTTTAACCCACCATTCCTTCAAGACTAGTCGTAATGTTCCATGGTAAGACGTTTGCTCGTTGGTTTAGCAACCGGTTTGTTTCAATCCCTCATTTTTACTTGAGAAATTAGAAACGTAATTTAATGTACTGTCTACATCTTTAAAATAGCAACTCGTATTTAAATGATAGTATTAAATAAATGGCTAGAATAACTGATTCTCAAGAAATACAACTCATACTTTACCGTTAGTATCAGATAAATGGTTATTATAATTTATTATAACCCAGGAGCCCACAGTTAATTTCCCATTGGCTTCACTAAAGATAGTTTTATGACTATGTTTTCAATCTTCTATCCATCAGGCTAAATAAATGCACGTATTTCTATAACTCTTTCCCTCATCCTGTAACCTTAGATCAGCTCGCTAAGAGCCCACCTCGTGGACGAATAACCGGAGTATTAGATACATGATTATATAAAGCTAATATAAGTGTAGGTTTGAGCGTTTTTCGCTTTACAACAATGATATTTGTCTCAATAATTTTTAATTTTTTTAATTTAAAGTAATCATTTTTTTAAATTTTGTGATACTTTTAAACATGGTAAAAATTGTTTGAACTAGTATCGATTCCACCTATATGGTTTTCCACTCTACCTCTACACAAATGTGGGTGCACTTCCTCTAAATTAAAAACATTCCTAATCCCTAACACATGAGTGTAATTAGTACATAGACGTATAGCCCGAATGGTAGTGAGACTGGTGATTAAAATAACTAACCTGCTTTGGTGATCGCATGGTATAAGGTAATATTCTCGCAATAGACTAGACTGCCAAAGATGGGTTGGTAGATTTTCCTAAATGATTTTCCACTCTACCTCTACACAAATCGGGGTACACTTCCTCCATATAAACCTTCCTAATTCCTTAGTGCAATTAGACTTATAACTCGAACGGGTAATAAGACGCGGTGTTAACAAATAAATAAAGATACAATAAACCACGATGGACCCTTGCTTCGAGCTGTATTATCTGCCAACGTTACTTGCTATCTGTGGGTTGGGGAATCTTGAAAGCCATTATGATGTCATTTGGACGAAAGGATAATAAAAATGTAAAATATATAATTGATAATAAATCTAGAGAACATTTTAGTGACAAGTAATTTTTGTCATATAGTTAAATAAAAACACAACATTATTATCGCCTTGGAACAGTTAAATATAAAAATCCACTCGAGTTTAATGCAAACTTTTTGATGTAGGATGTGGGGAACCCGAGATAAGGTCAGTATTTTTGTAGTTTTTATGTCAAAACCCTTTTTTTGGTCAAAATAAATCAAATATTTCTACAGTAAAAACATATAATTTAATTTTCTTCACATGGCGACTTCAACAAGGGTGTCCTGTAATTTGATTAATTTTTTTCTTCATTTAAAAAGTTTGTCATTCTAATTCTGCTATGCTCATGACAGATATTCAACAACTGTTGATATCAACATGTGACGAAAATTAAACTCTATGTTAATACTGAAAGAATATTTTATTTATTTTGGCGTTACTTACACCCCCACTAAGAAGCAAGGTGTAACTTTGCGTAAGATTTTAATATAACTTAATTTTATCAACATATTTTAATTCCTCGAACTGTGGTTCCAAAATTTCTACTAACCAAACAAATCTGAACAAACAAAAGTCACTTTTCCTCTTTTATTTTCACAATATAATATTTTTTAGTTGTTTAATTTTGTGGTATATTTTGTTTTCCTTTTTAAAAATAAATTACCTTTGAAATGGATGTTTACCAATATATGTAATTTTTTATGTGCCCCAACTCTTAATAATTTTGTAATTATATTTTATTATTGATTTATTGATTTATAAGTCTTGTCTTTATCAACGATAACAGGGGTTCTCACCCCGTTACCACAGGGAATTTTTAATTCGATCGCAGTATTTTTAAGACAAATAAAAGTAGAGTTTATGGATTGAATAAAAAACATTTCATATTTGTGTAATATATTTAAAATGTTTTAGGCGTGCTAAGTGTGGCCAAGTGCTCTAAGATGATGAGATAACACGTATAACTCGAAGGATAGTAAGACGCGTACTAAATATTTTAATAATAAAAAAAGATCATGCTAGGTTTGAATCCCGGATAAACATTGAGAGGTTGGTATCATACAAAGGTTCGATGTTCACGGTAAATAGTAGATCCCTCACGCTAATGACTCATACGTATTGAGTTACTAAAATATCACAAAATTGTTGATGAGATTTGTTATTTCTTCAAAAATAATCTGCCATCAAAATAGGTCTGGAAAATTAAATAATGAAAATTACTTTAGTATTTAATTTGGATTATTTGTGGTTTATTTACTATAAAATAACCACATTGACTTATATAATAACTATAAATAAATGTTTGTTTATATGGAAGGCTTGATCTGGTCCAAATCTTTTACTTTAATCTTCAAACTGTGACTTCATGCTATGCTTAGTTTAAAATTAGCTTATTTCACCTTTTAGTTATATTTTAAAATTATAAAAATACAACATAAGGGTTATATTGATACCTTTCGCCTCGATCTTGGCGTGAACCACATTCTAAAATAACAAATCATCTACGAAATAACACTGGATTTCTGAACATCTGCAACGCGTTTCAGCATCCCGGTTAGGCCATCTACTTGAGGTGAGAGTGCTAAGGACGCGAAAAAAGGTCACTGTTTTTCAGTTTTTATAGAAAAACATCTTTTTGAACCAAATAAATCAAATATTCCTTCAGTAGAAACATAAAGTTTAATTTTCTTCATGTAGTGATACTATCAGTTGTTGGATATCTATCATGAGATTATTACCATTTGATAGAAACTTTTTAAACGAAGAGAAAAAGTTGTCATTAAATTCCAGGACACCCTTGACAGATATTAAACAATTGTTGAGATTACTATGTGAAGAAAATTAAACTCTATGTTTTTACTGAGGAAAATTGTATTTATTTTGGTCAAAAATATGTTATTTTTATAAAAAACTGCAATAACACAGACCTTTACTCAAGTTTCCTACTTCCGGCACAAACTCTGCTGCTAGTTAACAAACAAAATGGCGCGTTGTATCGTCACCCTGTTTTATAAAACACAATGACATTTAAAACATTGACACTTTATTTTCACACAGCCCATCTGATAAAGTATTAATAAAATGTTTGATGATTAATTTCTCATTAAGATACGAATAATCTTATCGAGTTCAGGAAGCATGTATAATTCCCGATGTAAACAATCGACGATAAAAACTAATCCCGGCTTTCTTTGGTTCTCCCAGCATTCATCCTCTCTTGCTCTTTTTCATTTCCTGTGTTCTTTTAACTCTAATTATAAAGTATAATTTCATCTGAAGTAATTATTCTACAGTGTTTGGCATTCTTCAATCTGTTCCCGCAAGCGCGTGTATTCCCTCTTAGCTCTATAGCGACTTTCATCCGATTTTAAGGGCGTGCACCCAGCTGCGGACTGTAGAAAATTGAAGGCTCCAACATAAAAAAAAATCCCAAATCCTCAACATTAAATTTATTTATTTTAAAACTTATCAGTCTAAAAGCTCAATGTTGAATGTACTATTTAAATAAGGAACTATCATCATCACAATAAATTAGACTTGTTTAAAACTATATATAAAATCAGTTTCATAAATGGGTTTGTGGAGGCTCCTGTTTCGTGAGACCTTGGGGCGTTAGCCCCTGTCGTCGTTGTTGCTCCCCCCCCCCCCCCCCCGGTTCCCTTGAATCCGGGCCTGACTGCCTCACTAAACGAGCTCAATTTTTACAATTAATTCTACTTTTAATTATATGAAAATAACTTTAAAAACTGACAACGAGCATTATATATATAAAACATTGCGTATTTCTAACAGTTCAGGTTATACACATATGGATGCTAGTGGGTTAAGGATGAGGAAGATTGAATGTATATTAAGTGTACCCGCTTGTGCGTGGAGGAAGAATGAAAAACCACTCTCAGTACACCCTTCCGGGATTCGAACCCTGATCTCTCCGTCATTGGCATCTAGTATTTTGTGAGAGTGAGGCCTTTTAGACCATTTGGCCACCAAAGTGTGTAACTGATTATAAAACTGTTATTAATGGAACGTTGAAATAAGATAGCTTAGTCAATCTTTAACACAAGTTAATGTGTGTGATGTTTTTTGCGGAGTTGAAAAGCAGGCTTTGAACCAGTGACCTATTCCTGCCCAGCCTAGTTTTTAACACAGTTTCCAAAACATTATTGAGGCGCGCTGTGGTGTCTTTGGCCCGTATGCACGAACGAGGCTGAGGGAGATGTTTATAAGGTGGAGTGGAGTAGAAGGTGCGCAACTCTTAAGCCGCGGTGACACTCGGCTGGTTTCTCAGCTGCTGGTTGTTGGCCGCAACTAGAAGTTTCAAGTGAGTTACCAGCAAATTTTGGAACTCAAGGGCCGTCCTTTAATTACGTAAGGGTTTTGGGGACGGTGAGTTTCAGTATTTTCTTACGTTTTCTTATAACGGGGGTAAAGGGGTGGTTTCAGAATTCATCTTACGTAAGGTTTTTTATCCATGTTTATGGTGAGACAAAATCTTAAAAAAAGTTTTAAAATAAATAAATAAATTATAAAATGCCATTTATATTTAATTTACTTAGTGCAATTAAATTATTCTAAAATTTCATACCAGTCGCTTTATTACCAATTTTTATGTCTACAAATTAGTATCCAGTGGGTACCTCAAAAGGGACGGAAAGGACACAATGTGGACCTAAAGAACACATTTTGTACACCATAGGACTCACTCAAAACTGAGAATAATCTTGTGAGACTGTGAACCTAGTTGCTACCAGTAGATTATTGTACCAGCGATGAGTATACAAGGGCATAAGTAGCCGATGCTTGCTGTTGCTGCTACCAGCCAGTAGCAAGCAGTGGCTGGTAAACCAAACTAGTGTGACCACGGCTTTAACTCCTTCTGTTTCGCTAGGCCTCGTTCTTGAATACGAGGTAAGTTTTACCAAATCAGAACAAATCCTGATCGATCTTTACATAATACTCGGTGGGACCCTTATGTACCGTGAGTGCTGAATCCTTTATAGGAGTGCATGTCTCCAACCCATCCTTTGTCACAAGATATCGTGCTCTTTCCATCCTTGACAGCAAGTGTGGATACACTAGGTTGCAAACTTTGAGAGAAATACAGACTGGGTTACGGTAACAGTTTTGCCATCGCTTGAAATTTAGTGCTCGCTCTGCTTATTATCAAATACAATGACGCTTGAAAAGTTGAGCTCTCGACGTTGCAAATATTTTCTTCTCTAAGCCTTCTACTTCCCATCTTAACAGTCGTTAGCAGGGATGTTTAGCAACATATAGCTGAATGGTAGAAAATATTATATTTCCTGCGTTAGATCTTCAGTTCCTCAGAAATTGTTGCTGATTGTAATCTAGGGGGAGATGTTGTAGCCAACAAGGAAACAAGTTTATATTTCCTTCATAAGTCCTGAAATTCCCTCAGCGGAGGATAGAAGATTGTATTTCCTCATTAAGACCTGCAATTCCCTCGCAGGCTGCAACCGGGTATAGTCTAAGAAGAAAGAGGATTATATTTCTTCCATAATACCTGCAATCCCCTCAGAGGTCGGTAGTCGAGTGTATCAGAAATCGATGGCGCCCGCGGGGCATTGTTGCACTTACTCTATGTCTTCTTCAGAATAAAAGTGCATCCGCGTGTAGGTACTTTTAAAAGAGTGCGGCAATCAAGATATTTGGAGTCACGTTTTAAAAAGCTTTTAGCATCGGCCCCAGGTAAAAAGTTCATCCGGTGCTTTCAGCAGTTTTACCTGCCTGGCTCCTTACCATTAGTTGGGATAATGCGCTATACTGTTGTTTATTGCTTGCTGCAGATGACCGAAGACGTGATGTTTTAGGGTTTTAAGTTTAGTTTGGGCCATCAATAAAGGAAAATATAGATTATTTCATAAATGTGTTTTAAGAAGAAGAAAAAAGTTATCACAGATATAAATATAACATTTTTTATTCTTAAAGTTTGTTGAGTTAATCATCTAAAGTTTATAAATAAAATAAGAGGAATTCACAAGCTGTACTTATTTTCACACATTATGATGTAAAATACTGTACCACCTATTATTAATTACCGGGTTCGATTCCCACCATGGCTGAAAAATTTACCATTGGTGGGTTTCACAGCGATGAATTAATGGTCGGGGGCTGGATGTTGTGTCTACTCTAGGCATAAGTCATGTGTTGAAATAATAAGTCACTTTAGAAAATGCAAATTAAATACCTCAAATAAATAATAATATTAATCTAATTCTACTACGAAAGTTATTTACCATATTGTGTTACTACCAGAGGATTAAAATCGATAACTTAGGCTGATAAAACTAGCGGCTATGAATGTTGTAAACCTCTCGTGGATAGTTTACCTCAAATAAATCACTCTGGTGTTTATTGTCTGTACTGTTGAGCGCTAGCAATTATTTATCTGCCATTGTGGAGTTTGGAAGGATTATGCTATGTTGTGTCTGGGGATGAGCTTAATGTGGAATTAAAAGGTTTGACGAGGTATGGGTGGGCTGGGCTATCTGTAGATAATTTAAACTAAAATTAATTGTAATGTTAAAAAGCTTTAATTGAATCGGAGGACGATAATACCCTACAGAGTTTTTAGGGATTTTATTATGATTTTCATCAGTAACCATTTAAATTTTATTATTGTATTTATTATGTTGAGGTGACAGGAAGATTTAAATAACTATTTTTATTTTTAAACTTTAATTAATGATTAATTTAAATGATCACTTTATTAAAATATTAAATTACCTTAAGGATAAAAACGTAATATATTTTAGAGATCTTATCGACAAGAAAGATTGCGACCTCGATGTTGTGTTAAGAGAAAATTTAGATAAAGATGCATCAAATTCGAGTTCGTTCATATTTGAATTACTTTTTTTTAGTACCACATCTTACTACTCGTTCGGGTTATACGCTTATGTACTAAATTACGCTATTGGTTTTAGGGATTAGTAAGGTTATCTTTTGAGGAAGTGTACCCACATTTACAAAAGGCAAAGTGGAAAACCATTTTAGGAAAACTACCCTCAGTACATTCGACCGAGATTCGAACCTTGAGCTCCCCGACATCAACAGTCTAGTATGAAACGAGAATAGCGTGTTTGACCATGCGTCCATTGAAGCGGGTTTTAAATTCATTATATTATCTGAGTTCAGACCGGTGTAAACAAGTTTGATTTCTATCTTCAATATATTTTCTTGTTTTAATACAAAAGCTCATAAGCCATTTTAATTTATTGTCTTTATACACACATATTAAGCTATATATATATAGTTACCCGCCTCGGTGGCGTAGATGGCTAACGCGCTTGTCGTGGAGAGCTCGACTGCTGAGGACGGGGAGATCGAGGTTCGAATCTCGGTCGGGTGAACTGAGGGTGGTTTTTCCTAAATGGTTTTCCACTCTCCCTCCACGCAAATGCGGGTTCACTTCCTCTAATTCAACCTTCCCAATTCCTAATCCATTAGCTTAGTTAGTACTTAAAGCGTATTACCCGAACGGGTAGTAAGACGCTGGTGCTATTCTTATTTTATTATTATTATTATAATATATAGTTTACTAATATAAATATGTATACTATAAAAACACACTAAGCTCTTTAGGCCTATAACATTAGCAGATATAATTATATGTGCTGTTATGTGTTGTTTGTGTGTGTGTGTGTGTGTGTGAGCCATTGGTAAAAAAAACCAATTATGTGTATTTACGTGTGTAATGTTACTACAGGCTATTAGTGGAACATCCTAATTTAACAATATAATAAACACAAAAACAATACCTCGTATTTTTAATAACTAACCACTCAGCTAAACAAATTCACAATTTCGCAGTGATATATGCTTTATGGGAATTGGAACTCGGGGCCATTCAGGTCGGTAGATAGAAAAAGTTTTGTAGAATTGGTATAACTTAACATCACATCATATATTCTATTTTATACATCAATTGTCGTGCTCACCAATTTAGAACCCCTGCATTCTTAACTAAAACAAATATAGATAAGACTCGTGGCGCCATCTCATATGGGGTCAACTTAAACAAAGACATTGTGTTTCGATGTGAACATCATAGAAGTCACGTTAATGATTATTTATTGTTAGAATAAGAGGCATTGTACATCGGTCGCTAATAATGTACAATATCTTTATCCATAATTGAGGTATTTAATAGTTTATACTATTCTGAATAGTATTCAACTTGACCGTACGCGATTAACTCTTTCCCATCACGTGAATGCGGGTATATTTACTATTAATTTTAAATTATTCCTTTCTGACCGATTAGCGTAGTATAAAATGCTGATATTTTGAACAGATAGTAAGATACGGATGTGATTCTGATCGCGTAGAAAAGCCTCTTAAAGTTTTTTTCAAACATTACAAAATGTATACATATGTTTGTCTGTGAAATTTTTCTATAAAAACTATTTCAAAGCTATATTTAATGACAGATTAATTTGTAAGTTATTGGTGTTTTGAAAGGTCGTGCAGTTTCGTAAAGGTATTAATACTTTCGGGAATATTGAGTAAAAAAAAGTAATTTCTTACTTATTGGTTTCTCAAAATACAGATTATTATTATTATTATTATTATTATTATTATTATTATTATTATTATTATTATTATTAGCACCGCGTCTTACTACCCATTCGGGTTATACGCACTTACGCTAATGTGTAATGGTAGGGTGATTGTGAGATGAAATGAGGGACCTACAGTTTAACGTGGAATCCGAACCACGGTGGAGGCCTGGCATTCCTCAAAATACAGAGCCTATGTATAATTACATATTTTTTTATTAGTTACTAATACTGATAATCTGAGATTTAAATGATTTAAACCCCGCTTAAGTGACCGAATGGTCTAAGGCGTCACTCTCGTGTTATACTGACCTGGTGATGATGTGAAGATTGGGGTTCGAATCCCGGTTGGATCTACTAAGGGTGTTTTTTACTAAATGGTTTCCCACTCTCCTTCCACGCAAGTCCCTACCCTATAAGAGTAACTACCATGTGTGTATAACCTGAACAGATGAACAGACGTGGGAATTTAAAAAAAATCTAAATTATGGTAAGCTAACAAAATGAGTGGAATAAATGTTCATACAATCCAATAGTATTCGCTTGGAGAGAGAACGGAAAACTCCAATGAGTAATAAAAGCACCGCGGTACCGTTGTGTTGGTAGTAGAAAATAGTGTCCGTTCTCCCAAGTCAAACAACTCGCGTGACCAACTCATCCATTTTAACTCCATGTGCATTTTCAAATAATAATCAGTTTTACTGTTGTAATATCTTAGGGAATCAAATGAAAGGTCACTCACTCCATGATCCGGCACGTGCGACCTTTTACGAACTGTAACTCAACCAAAGTGAACAACCTGTAATCCATAACATATGTTCTGAAAACATTAAATCATCCACTTTAGTGTGCCATTAAAACAAAAATATTTTTAGTAATGAGTACTATGTCACAATGTAGTATTATTATTATTATTATTATTTTTAAATTGGGCCTTTCCTGCGGTATTATTTAGTTTCTGCTCGGGTGACGTCGGGGATGTATTGTTTGTTATGTACACTCCGTTTATCATTAAATTGTGGCAAGGTCCATACTGTCATTGGTCAAGGTAAGACATATCTTTCAGAGTAAACTGAATGTTAAGCATGTAAACATGCAAATAGGAACCGTCTTGAAAGAACGTTGCAACGGAACTATATATATATATATATATATATATATATATATATATATATATCAGGGTGTCTACCATCCGGGAAAATCAGGGAAAACGGGAATTAGCCGGGAATTTGAAGTGATCGGGAAAAAACGGGAATAAGTCGGGAATTTGCTAAATTACAACAAAAATCCGGGAAAATGATATTTTACTCAAAATATGAAATACAATAATCAGTAAATTATAATGTAATTTTGTTTGTTTGTAGCTGTGTAATCTATTTTTAATTCCTAGTAAACAATTTTAAATTAAATTTTAAAACTTATTATTATTAAAAAAAGATTAATAGAAAAACGAGGGTGGAAGGGGGGGGGGGAGGCGAAGATGTGAAATACTTTTTTTGTCGGGAATTATAAGAAATGATCATGGAAAATCAGGGAAAAGGTCGGGGATTTAATGGGTCAAGTTTAGTAGACACCATGATATATATATATATATATATATATATATATATATATATATATATATAAACATACTCACAAAGTGTTACATAAAAAACAAACTACATTACTTGAATTAATTTTTTAATAAAATATATTAAAATGATTTGCAATAGTAAGTATATCAAAATTACCTACCTCAAAATCGAATATCGTGAAAATACTTGTCATAATATTATTATTATTATTATTATTATTATTATTATTATTATTATTATTATGTCAATATATATTAACGACTTATTCTAAGTGGTAGAAATGAGATTGGTTATTTTTAGGAAGTACACAATCATTAGCTTTGAGAGAAGATAACTGATAACTGATAAGGCTGTGTGTGTGTGTGTGGAAAAACACATCCAACTTCCCCTGGCTGATAGTTGAACCTTGACCTTCTCCAGTGGTGGATCTAGGATGTTCGTGAGGGGGAAAGGGGGCGCACTCTCACGAAACCGGGCCGGGGGAGGTTGCCCGATGGGAAATTCCGACGGAAAAGTCCTTTTATGTTCTTTGTTAATTTTTGTTTGTTGAATTGTGTGTTAAAAATGTAAATAAATTATTGATAGTGATTAACACGCCAAGCAACTGGCTAGTGATATTTTACGTGACAGTACAACTAGCAGTGGCTAAAACAAAGATTTAATTGGTTTAATTTTTTAATTATTATTGTTAATACTAACCAGAACATTTCTTGAGGGGATGTAGGGGTGACTGCATTCCACCCGCCTATGGATACGCCATTGACCTACACAACTGGTGATCCAGTCTATTGCGAACTTGACGACTTTCATCGTGTGACCACCGATACGGAACTTATTGACATGGTCACAAAGTAAATACGGCTAGTTTGACCAAAAGTTACTTTGTCATTAATTTTTAATACAATTTAAAATATATATATACAAAGTTGTTATTTTATGGTGGGCACGTTGACTAAATGTCAGGCTCATCTAGGCTGGTTTGCTGGTGATGGAGAGGTCTAGGTTTGAATCTCGGCAGGATTTACTGAGGCTCGCTTTTCCTAAAAAAACACTCTCCCTTCATGCAGATGATTATACATTTTCTCATAATTTTACGTTTATCATCCTAGTTCCACTAGCATAGTTAAAATCGAATACTCCAGACGGGTAGTAAGATGTGGTGAAAATAGAGAGATTTTTTTTAAATATGTTTCATAGTTATTCGTAAACATGTGACACGGAAATAAAATAAAAATTGCTCTTTTGTATTATGTGTTAGTTTTTTGGTCTCCGACTGTACCGTCATAACGTGATAGTACCCATTATGTGTTGTTCATACAAGAACTGGAAGAAGTATGTTGAACTGGGTCGCACATGTCTTCAAACTTATAAACGAATGTATTTCAAAGATTGCTGATAAGCCCTTCAAATAGTATGCGTTGCAAGTTAACAAACAGGAAGTAAACGTTAAAAAAAAAAAAAAAAAAAGACGTGGGTTTCATAAAAGTCGATGTGTTGTGCAGTACGAAATTATGATGTGTTTATTTTATTACTTTTCTCACTCAAATCACTGTTGCACATTTTGAAGTTGTAAAGTTTACATTGTGAAGTTTTGGAAAGTTGGCATGTTGAAAGTCCACCAAGAAAGTTTACCCCCCCCCCCTCCCGTTTCATATAAACATTTAGTTGACATGTAAAGAAAGTCGATAGGATGTACTGTATCTGGGTTTATCTTCGCTCTCTTCCGCGGTTGATTCTAACACGTGTGACACTCGTATCGGTATGGTGGCACGCAGGCTAAGGCGTGATTCTAGCAATAGACTGGATATCCACTGACACGAAGATTAGGGTTCGAATCCTCATTAACTTTACTAAGAGTAAATATGGTTTTTCACTCTTCCCTTCACACAAATTAATTCGATTCAATTCTATCACAGTTAATCTTTTCATATCAAAATAGAGTCTTGATGGTTATTAATAGGTAAATGAGAGTGTGTGCTGTCTCTCTGATCCTGCAGGTCCGGGATCGATACTCAAATGGGAAAAACTGTTGCTGCTTTTCCCGCTATACGGTTCAACATCCACACTCCGGTGATGTCCCTTTAAAATCTCCCTTAATCAGTGGCGTAACACCCATGCCGGCAGGGCCTGCAATGCACGATGGAGGGAGGGGGGCAATGGTATGAGAGGGCCCACGAAAGGGAAATTACCATAAATTTGGTGTAAATAATTGTAATCAAATAACTTATTTCCGACAGTTGAGATATTTGAATAAGTGTTGTAAATTAGAACTAAGCTATAGCATTATTTTAATTATTTCATTCGGTTTTAAATAGTGCAGATTTTTTTTTTTTTTCATGCAGTCAAGCTGACTGACTGATGACGTTTCCAACACAAAATCGAGGCTTAAACATTCATTATAATGTGTGATTACTAATAGTCCTAATAAATTTAATTTAGTTATTTATTTAGGACTATTAGATATTTATTTAGAACTATTAGTTATTTATTTATAAAATTTATCAAGGTGTCGAATGACTTAGAAAAGGTAAAGGAGTCCGAAAATAGATCTTTGGGGGAATAGAGGAGGCGGGGGGAAGGGGGGGTTAAAGCTTAATCTATTACGTCCCTGCCATTTATAATTATATTTATTTATATATAATTAGTCTAAATATCTGGTGGGCAATAAAGGCACTAGCCTGTCCAAATTAAAATAACATATATACTGTATTTAAATCTTTCAAGGTGCATATGAGTGTGTGTCTAAGAGGATCAAACTTGCTGCCAAAGCGCATTAACTATTAGAACATACCTTCACATTTTAAATAACATGTTCATATGTACGTTTGACCCTAGCTTATTGGCGCACACAAGCTGTTTGAACCTATTTTACGGCTGTCTATATCGAGCTATACAACTCAAATAATATACTTTAAAACGGTGATGAACTAAGGTATACATCTGCACCTGGAGCAGGTCATGTTAGCGCCCATCGACACCCATCCCTTCCCAAGCCCAATAATACTCCAGCCACATAGTATGACGACTTGGCTTTTGTTGATCCACATAGTATGACGACTTGCCTTTTGTTGATCCACCTATGACATGTTTTGTGATCTCACAGTAACGACTTGTCTTTTGTTGATCCACACAGTATGACGACTTGCTTTTGTTGATCCAATAGTATGACGACTTGCCTTTGTTATCACATAGTATGACGACTTGCCTTTTGTTGATCAACATATGACGACTTGCCTTATGTTATCCACAATATGCGACTTGCTTTGTGATCATAAGTCATAAAAAAATTTAAATATGGAAACATATTTGATCCATTTCGCACCTAAATCCAATTATATAAAAGATATCCATAATTAGATTGATGAGTAACCTGCTGCCTGGTACTACATTATATATCGCGCTCTTCCCTGATCTTTATCGGCCAATAGGTCTGCGTTAGTTAGGAGCTCGGCCACTATAACGCTGCTGTAGTAAGTGTGAGAAAGATGTGCCGCGTCTTGCTTCCCGTCTGGGCTATCCGCATAAGGTAAGGATGAAGAAAGAAGAAAGTGGAAAACCATTTAGTAAACATCACCCTAAATGCACCCAGCCGGGACTCAAATCCCGACTACCCTGTAATCGAAAAACCAGGCTAAATGGAGCCGATGCCTCTACTCGTGCGCCCACTGATGCGCGTGAGAAAAAGGGATACTTTTGAATCAAGTTGATGTTGAGAAAAAGTGGAAGCCATCTTGGATGTTAGTTGCACAAAAGATGTCAGATAGTTTGTGTTAATTAATAATCAATAATTTTACTCCCCGGCCTGATGGCGCCCTTCTTGAATATATATACCAACGTTCGCGAGATATGATCAGGAAACTCCATTAATCATGCCCTTCATGGTTTTAAAATGTCAATAGTAAACTTCTTGAAGGCAGAACAGTATATTTTACAGTTACAAAAGTCACTAAATCTAACTTTCATATCTTTATACGTCAACTCATGTGATTTGCAGCTGTTACTTTTGATTGATAGCGTCAGTATCTTTAAAATAATACCAACGAAATAGTAAAATGTTAACAATGTTTACAGCATAAACAACTTGTATTTTCTAAATCTCCCTTCATACCGGAATCTTACTATATGTATAGCTCATCTACGGTGTAAGTGCAGGTAAGTGACAGACAGCAGAAGGTTATTTATTGCGAACATTAGCTGGAAGTATTATTATAATCGTTTGATAACACTTGTTATTGATAATATAGTATTACGAAGTAAATAATAATTATTTCTGAATAGGTTCAGCTAATGTTCGCAATTCAGCTAATTAAGCTAATGTTTGCAATAAAGTACCTTCTCCTAGCTGTCACCTACACTCCCACCGTATATGAGCTATTCATCAAACCCAATAAAGCGGGGGTTGAGGAGAGAGACGTCCACATCCTCAACCTACTTACTACCCACCCCTATTCCTCCCCGATAGCCCGCTCAAATGGGACACCCCTAATACCGTTAAAGAATCAGTGAATTTATTTAAACAGAAAATTGAAAATATACATTTGAAGCAATTAATTAAAGTGACTTATATAATTAGTTCCGTTATCATATATTTTGTATTATTCAATTGCAACAAATTATTTTTACTTTTCTATTTAAAACGTAAATAGGTTCGTTCTGGCGTCCCCCCCTCCTCCAATAATTGAGAGCAAGGTGGGGCGAAGCTACATTAGTCTGTCTCCTTGGGCGCAAAAGTATTAGGGGCGTGTCACAACAACAAATAGTGTTAAAAAAAAAAATCTTGATTAAATACGATAATAATTATTTCTAAATAAAAAAATAATATCTAAATATTTTATATAACACTAAGAATATATATTTTTTCAAATATTGATTACCAACGTAAGTTTTATGGTTTTATATCATTCGGGGTCGCTTTGTAGATGAATAATTTTAATAGTTAGCTAAAAGCTCCCGAAAATATTAAGAGAAAGGGAAGAATGGGTAATATTTTGCACACTTTATTAGGAATGGAGAGGGGGAAGAGTTGTCACTCATTTTTTATTTAAATTTTGGATTGTTTTTAGTATTTGTCATTCCATTATTATTATTATTATTATTATTATTATTATTATATAAGGGGTGGAGTTTATAGGCCCTATATATTAGCCAATACAGAACACAACTGGGGTTGCAAATTTTAAGTCCCACCTAGGGGGCATGAAACCCTTGCACCGGCCCTGTTTTTAAGTATAAAGTTGAAATAGTTTTTAAAAAGTGTGGTTAGGGATATCACGCAACTAAAACCGGATTGAAATCTCACACCTTCAACAGTGTTTACAAAATGCTGTTATTAGTGAAACAACTTGATCTCCTCCCGAACTTTCAGGGGGAAATTTCTGAATAATGATGGGAGATATTTGGCGACCGGTAGCCAAACCTTGAGTAAATACCTTGAGAAATGTTCACATAATAATTTTATAGCCGGTATGAGAGGGAAAGTATAATGTGCATAATTACAATACTGGTGGAACAGCAATGGTTTCTTTTCTTTTCAAGATTCCTCCCACCCATTAATAACACACTTTCCACGTCGAGATATGAACAAAAATACCAAGTTATTCTTCTTACTTAAATGTTATGTTCCGTCACGTTTCATATTTATTAATATTCCAAGGTATAACTCAATTAAGGAACTATTCTGACGGATAAACCGGTCTTGAGAATGGAAACACTATATATTTTTCTAGTCGTGAACATCCAACACATGAATAAGGCCTAACGTTTTAGAACCCCGAATCTCATGGTTGATTAAGATGTAGTGGAAGTGGACGCGATAAAAGACCAATATTTTTGCGGCAAAACTTTTTTTTTTTTGTCAAAATAAATTAAATATTTCTCCCGTAGAAACATATAATTTAGTTTTATTCACACGATGACATCAACAGTTGTTGAATATCTTTTCAAGGTTGTTCTGGAATTTAATGACAACTTTTTTATTTTTTTGCATTAAAAAAGTTTATCATCTGATGCTGCTATGCCCATGACAGATATTCAACAACTGTTGATATCATGATATCACTCAAGAATAGAATTAAAATCTGTTCTACTGGAGCAATAATCTGTTTATTTTGGCAAAAAAACAAAAGCTATAAAAATACTGGTCTTTTCTCGTATCTCCTTCAACCCGAACCTTAACCGGTATATATTGGATGCAAAATTATGCTCGAACCAGAAAATCTATTGTTTTCTGCATTCGTAATTTGACAACAGCGAAATTGGGATCATCCCCCCCCCCCCCCCCACCCCCCCCCCCATTTTGGTTGTGTTTTTAAGACTATGGTAAAACAGTTTCAATGGTCTCAATAATTCTACTACTCTAATAAAGACCACAGAAAACCACGCCGTGATGCAATTTATGGTTTGAGCGGCATGACACACCTAAGTTAGTTTTCAGCCGTGGTGTGAGACGGTTTCTTAAGCGGTGCATTTCAGCACAAGATAAAGAGTTTGATCACCAATTAAAGATCTGTTGATGCTCTTTATACTGTCCTACTAATTAGCTCAGTTGGTATAGAGGTATAGAATATGATCATTGAGCTAAAGTTCCTGGGTTCAAATCAAGGGACAGCCAGAAATATATAATTGGTTAATCTAACTGAAGATTAGTCTCATGTAAGCTGTTGAGATTGAACTCCGGTCATCTGTTTCAGAAAAAACGTTCATTTGTACATTTCGCGAATATTTATTATTTATTATTTAGCACCGCGTCTTACTACCCGTTCGGGTTATACGCTTAAGTACTAATTACGCTAATTGGTTAGGAATTGGGAAGGTTGAATTAAAGGAAGTGAACCTGCATTTGCGTGGAGGGAGAGTGGAAAACCATTTAGGAAAAACCCCCCAGTTCACCCGACCGAGATTCGAACCTCGATCTCCCCGTCCTCAGCAGTCGGGCTCAGCACGACTAGCGCGTTAGCCAACTACGCCACCGAGGCGGGTATCTCGTGAATAGCTTGAGGTCAGAACATTCTACATTATTAATTATGGATTCTCATAATGGTTTCCGTCACTTCCTCCATTCAAATGTGGGTAAGTTACATTTCCTCTACATTTTACCTCCTCATCCCTACCCCATAAGAATAATTATAATGTATATAGCCCGGATGGGTTGTAGGACGCTTTTAAGAAAAGATGTGGGATGGTCAACTTTCATTCTACAATACAATAATTCCATATGAAGGGCTTTTAAGAAAATACAAACCTATGTTTTGGTGGTAAAATTGTCATTTTACAAGATTGTTGTTTAGTGTTAGTTTATAGGCCATGATTCTACCTATCAAGAGTAATAGCTGCAGAACAAATGTTGACGCTTGATTACATGAAATTAGATCTATTAGCTCAGCTGTCTTTCTCTAAAAATCTGATTATTTTTGAAGTGTTGGTGAACTAATCTCGAAGAGATCGTTCAACTGGATGAGAGGCGAGCCGGTGACCTCTGACTCTTCATTTGGCAGTCAGATGAGTACAGAAGGGTGACTAGGGTCAATCTTAGAGTCACCTACTCGCCAGACATTCAAATTATTACATAGTTCCAACGGCGAGACGGCCCAAGAATAATAAGTGAGCGTCTTTAATGTAACACGTTTGAATCGATATTAAGGCAGTCTGACACCTTAGTCAGACGATTGTGCGTCTGCCTGTTGAGCCTAGTGTCCCCATTTTGATTTCTGACAAGGCTGAATTATTTATATTTGGTGAAATTGAGGCTTAAACTGTTCATAGTAATGAGTTGATGGCTTGGGTTTAGATGTTGTGTCTGTTTTAAGATTAATTTGTTTGTGTGTAAGTAATTTGTTGCTGTAAGGGAATTTTTATCTAATATCCCGGTTAATCAGGTATCCGCTGTCCCATTTAATCGGCCGTGAGAAGGACTCTCAAGACATGTTCAGTTTATTTTCTGTTTAAAAAAAAGAATGTTAGCAATAAAATGGGGAAAACATTATTTCTACCCATATGAATTAAGAAGGATCAATAAAAAGGAAAAAAATGGCAAGGCTGTGTTGATTTATCGAACCTTAGATGTTAGTCGTTGTTGAGTTTACGTATTTGACAAGTAGCTGCAACTGGTTATAGACAGGCCATCACCATCCACGTCTGAGACTACGAGGCGGAATATTATCTAATCACTAGTGTTACCATTGTTAACAGTTGAAAACGAAAGAAAATATTCTGTTTAAGCATAATACAGTCAATTTATACAACGGAAATGTACTCTGGACTAACTTTTGCCCATCTTTAAATGGAACCGTTTCCACAAACTAGAGTGGATACAAGACTTACTGGAAACTCTGGATTGCGCATGTGCGACATTTCATAGCTAAGAGCGCGAGAAAAAAAGAGGCATGTTATGACTGCTGTATGGTAACTTGAGCGGCTACAGACTGACTTAGCCACCGAGATCAATAAACTTATTTACTCCACTGCTGTACTTCACTTTTTGTGTCCAGGATGGTTTTAATTTAATTACCACCCGTGATCTAATAATTCTTAAATATTTTAATCTATGTATTATTTTTTTATTTCTTCACTGATAAACAATTATCGTGCTATATTATGCTTTGGTTTGACAGTAACTTTGTTTCAAGTTTTAGATTTTAAAACGATACTAATACATTTTAAAAATCGACGGAAAAGTGTGCTTGACACTTTCTAAAAGGTCACACCTCCCTACTGACTAATTAAATTATATTTAGAAAGGTTATCAGTTTGTTTCTTTTTTGTACTTTTTATTTTGTATTTCTATGATTAGCATTTTCTTTAAAATAATCAACGTCTTTGAAACACACATGTTGCGTGGTTTATAGCAAAGTGTGCGGCGATTAAATCGTTCCACTTAGAGGTATAACGTTAGCTCAATTTAAAATGAAAATATGCTACGACTATCCATTGCGTGTGTTCATGTCATTAGCAGCTCTTCGAGAAAGTAATACTCAGTGCAGTGCAATCTAAATAAATCTTTATTTTATGCATACGACTAATTATATTTAGAAAGTCACTCTTACTTAAATCTAGGTTTTACCTGCTGCTATACCGATTAATGTCTCTTAAAAAAACACATCGCATACTACGTATGCATACTTTATAATGTATAATTTTATTAGTAAAAAACACAAAATAAATTTTTAGAGACGACGATTTATTTTTATCAATCGGGTAAAATTAAAATAGTAACAAATTGAACATGATAAGGATAGTATTCTTTACTGGTCCCTACAGTCCGTCTGGCCTTTTCGCAGCATTTAATTAGACAATACTAGTGGGGAAGGGCTGAGTAAGGTAGATTTTAGAGGAAACGTATTCCCATTTGAGTGAAGGGAGAGTGATTGTGCAACCGGACGGGATTTGAACCCTGACCTCACCGTCAAAATCAGACTAAACAAGCTTTACGTTTAGTCCGTTTGCCCACCGATATGGAGACCATGGAAATCGATTTAAAAAACTACTACCGCATTTTTTCTATTACATTAACTTAGTGCTAGTCGTTAAATACTTTTTTACGACATAAATATGTTCTTTCTGTCAAAAATACTAAGTTCGGTGCTCTGAGCGACTTCTGGTTGTAAAACGAAGAGGTCAGCTGTGTGATATTCGCTATAAATAAATTCCTAGGTAGGCACTGATGTGTAACAGGCCCAACCCAACTTGATCCATCAAGATGTGCGTGGAATAACGAGACTATGAGGTGCCAGCTGTAACGTTAGCAAATACGGGCCCACCTTGTTAATAATCCAGTCAGCGAGCGAGGAAGCTGTGAGTCACAAGTGTGCAGATTGGCCAGAGGAGAGGTGTGACAAGTCATGGATTATTCACTGAGCTACTCTGGCCGGGATTACCTGTGTCAACAACAGCCTGGCTGATAATAGTCTCACTGCGTCGTGGGGCGAAAACTTTTAGTGCGTGTGTTGGGAACCTCTACATTTTGTTGCTACAGTTGTCCGCTTAAAGCCGTTTTATCAACGGATGACATTAAATTGAGTCCAGGGTACAACTTCTATTGTTCTGACAAACATAAACTCTTTTAGTCAGTCTATGTCGAAAGTCATGGAGTGCATGTGATCGAAAAAGAACAAAACAAAAACTTTGCTTGTCATTAATGGCTTAAGTTCCGTTTTCAAAAAAATGCTAAATTAAGGAGTACAACATTGGAATGGTTGCAAGAGTTCTTGTAAGTGTTTTGTGAAACTTTCAGCCGATCATGTAGTTTAGCTAGCTGCAATTAACCCAACCTAACATAACCTAACCTTACAAGTTCCTCCCGACAACCCATAAATGAAGGTGAGACTCAATTAATTGTTTGGGACACAATTCAATATTTCCCTTATTAACGACCTACCCGTAGGAATTGGGAGGGTAATTTAAAGTGTACTCGTATCAGCTTGGACCCGCGTATGTGGTCGTATTTGCCTGGATTGCCGATAATGGGGAGATCTGGGTTCCAATCCTGCTCGGCTGTACTGAATGTAGTTTTTTATAAATGGTTACCCACTCTCCACTATTCAAATGTAGGTACATTGACTCTACATTCTACCTTCCTCATCTCTACCCAGTAGTTTAAATAAAAGGATAGCCCGAATGGTTATAAGACGCGCCACACAAAAAACAACTTGTTTTACAATACTAATTATAGAATCCGTCTGTATAAAATATTTAAGTATTTTAGGTATTATCTGAAATAGAACTAGAGCCCTCTAGTTGGACTTCTTAGTGGCTGGTAAGGAGGTTATTTTTATTCATATTTTCTTATTTATAATAAACTAGCGGAATTTAACTATGGACCTAGATTTTCCAAATTTTTACTCTTATCGGA
This sequence comes from Timema cristinae, assembly GCA_039000515.1. Lineage (NCBI taxonomy): Eukaryota > Metazoa > Arthropoda > Insecta > Phasmatodea > Timematidae > Timema > Timema cristinae. The sequence continues at coordinate 17,857,916 of JBCFYV010000024.1, read as the reverse complement.
TATTATTATTATTAGCACCGCGTCTTACTACCCGTTCGGGTTATACGCAATTATCGGATATTGAGCATTAAAATACTTACGTCTGTAACAAGAGACACTAATCTGTAAAGAGTCTGACCGACATATCTACCCACTGATCTAAGAGACAAGAGTTCGAATTATGATGTGGCTAACATTTACATACATAATTGGTGAAATTAGGATTTACCATTTCACGTTGATGAATTAACGGCCCTACAGGTTGTTGTATATTTTATAAAGTTAATTTTCTAAGTCTTGTGCTGAGACAATCATTTGATTCAGAAATTGCACAATAAATGCCAATAGTATAAGATGAAATTCACCCAGTAGGTATATAGTCGTTTGAAAGTCAAATCGGAAACTTTCACAAGATGTAACTTCATTTCGTCATCCCCAATGTATTTCACGGTGACGTGATTGTGAGGTATAACCTAGCAACTTATTACTATCACTCAATTTCTTGTTTGATATTCAAATCTTTCAAAACATAAGTTTCTTTCTGCCATTTTGAAGGCCGAACGATGTCTTCTTGACATTGAATGTATTAAGGAGAGTCGTCGCCAGGACGTACGGCACATGTCATATATAATGTAAACGAGCTTTAGGAGCACTAAAATAAATATTTTCTATTGCAAACATCGATTGAAGTCACTAATTTCAACACTTATAGAAATCATTTTGATTTGCTTCTGTTCCCTAGTTAATCAAAAGCGTCACCAAAATCTTCTAATAATACTTCCTTAAGGTGGGAATGAATGGAAAGCGAGCTAAAGGATGTTTTTGCAGTTTTTACACTATGACATTTTTTTAAGCAAAATAAATCAAATATTGTTGAAATACAAACATAGAATTTAATTTTATTCGCATTTTGATATCAACAGTTCTTGAATATCTATCAAGTATGTCCTGGAATAAATTAACAACTTTTTATCTTTATTTAAAAAGTTTCTCATCTAATGTCTCAATGCTTATGACAGATATTCAACAACTGTTGATATTACCATGTGAAGAAAATTAAACTCTATGTTTGTACTGAAGCAATATTTTATTTATTTTAGACTAAAAAAGGGTTGATATCAATACTGTAAAAACACATTTTCTCGCGGTCCCTACGTCCCCACCTTAAGGATTACTTTATAGTTGGCTTTATCATTACTGATTGAGAGAGCAAAAAAATAGTAATAAAAACAATTATTGTTTCGTACTTGTGACAACAAGGGAAAGTATAGTGAATGAAATAATAGATTAAAAATATTATATTCACACTTGTATATTCTTATAACTGGTCACCGTAAATTATAAAATTATTGTCAAAATAAATTGGTTTTTATAACTTAGAGAAAAAACCATACATGATTCAAACTAAAACTAAGCACAAGCGCACAAATACAACACCATGTATTGTCGTTATCAACAGCCTTCAATCGTTCTGTTTGCCATCTTTATTTATGAAGTGAAGGTAACCTTTTAAAAGTTATCGTTTGTTAACAATTAAAAAATATACAAATGGTTATTTTCATACGTAAAATCTCTTTAAAAAATGCACACAGATAGTCTGTTAAGAAAGTTTTGACTGTTTAAAGTGACAGCTGCTCAACTTATGCACTTGCAGTTCTTATTATGATTTGGCGTATGGATGCATGACAACAAATGTGGGAACTTTTCCCGGCTATCAGATAAGATTATTCGTAAGTAAACCAGGGTATTTGTGTGCAAACGGGAAATAATCCAGTGTGTGTGAGCAATATCGCCCGTCCCCATTCTCTTGTTTATTCAGTTCTGGAGTCTGCCGCAATGTCCGGTTTATATTTAGCGCCTCAGGTGACCTCAGGAAGATTTCGAACCCTTATTTTGAAGGGGGGAGGAAGGGACCAAGTGGCGTTTACTATACCCAAATTGGAACTAAAAGTCTCGTGGTTTTTTTGTTGTTTTATTTTACCGCTTCTACTACCCGTTTGGGCTATGCGCGTATATATATATATATATATTATATTAACTACGCCAATATAATAGGAACTGAGTAAGGTAGGATTTAGAGTAAATGTACCCCTATTTGCGAGGCGGGAAAATGAGATGAAAACCTTCGATATACCTGTCCGGTATTCGAACCCCTTTAAAGTTGTACTTTTGTATTTGAAATGATAAGCTGAATAGAACTCTTTTAATGTTTTTATCTGCAACACAATATTTTTAGTGGTTCTTTTTATTGAGAATATCGTCTCATTTTTTCTTTCTATTTAATTTATTTTACCATCCGTATCATACATTGTACAGATAGTAGCAACACGATAAGGCATGTCGAATAAAATAAATCTATACAATAAATCTTGTTATTTATAAATTGAAAGACATTGTGTTGTAATTATCTTGTTTTTAGAACAGTGAAGTGTGATGTCAATATTCAACACATATTTGCTCAATATTATTTATATTATTATTATTAGCACCGCGTCTTACTACCCGTTCGGGTTATACGCACATTATTTATATTATCTTCTCACTAATGGGAAATACAAGCTTATAAATGATTGAAATTGTATAAATATATCGTTGACAAATTTAATGAAAATATATATAAAACGTGAAACGACTGCTTTTGACCATAATCCCTTAGTTATACCAAGCCGACAATAATAAACGCAAATAGACCTAAAACAAATATGTGCCCAAAAATTTCAAAAATATTCACAGAGGAAGGCGTTATTTCAGAAAACTACCATTTCTTTCGACAGAAATTTCTTGAGCTCTACCAAAGTGATTTTGATTTATTTTTTAAATATACCTTGATTTTATTACGAATGAACATTTGAAGCACTTTTAATAAATTACAAACATACTTTATTGCTGTCAACGTTGATAACTTTTGGGTGACCTAACGGTATAGGGGTAAGGTGTCAGACTTCTGTGCTGGGGGTTCGGGGTTCAATCCTCGGTCCCGGTACAGATTTATCTGATTACCTAACCCTCCTTCTCCTCTGACAAGACATGTGTTAATCACAACTTGTGAATGTGGGGAATGCCAGGTCTCCACCGTGGTTCGGATCCCACGTTAAACTGTAGGTCCTCCATTTCATCTCACAATCACCCTACCATTACACATTAGCGTAAGTGCGTACAACCCGAACGGGTAGTAAGACGCGGTGATAATAATAATGATGATAACTTTTGACTATATTATTAGTATTATTTTATAGATATTAATAATAACTATCAAACGTGACATCTCCAGATCATATGACTGGACGTATGAATACGTTAAAATAAATCTAGTAGCTTTTTATGGCTGTCAGATATGTCCATTCGTAAGAAAATCGAAGTATAAAAGCAGTCACTTCAAGGATTATCATATCAGAGTTTATATATTTTCAATAGCGAATTTATATTTAATTTAAGTTAGTCGTTGAATTAAGGACAAGGTCCCCGATGTCATAAAGAATTAGTTGAGGTCTCTTAAAAAAAAGGTATTGAGCTGTGTATATTTGCACAAAAATCGCAAAATTTCCGACTATTGCCGGGATCAGGGAACCGAAGCGGTTACCTAATCCTATATATTATTTCTGTTGTCAACATCCCTTTTTCTCAACTCGTAACAAGCCTACAACGATGAATAAGGTATCAGTGGATAGGAATTTTTACAGACTTCTGACATAGCATACTCATTTTACGTTAAAAACACATTACTTGTTTAAAATTTAAGTTAAAAGAAAAATCTAACAATATTTTTGTGTCAATTACCGAAAATAAACTCTCTTTGCTATTTTGTGTATACACTTTACTGAGTATTTAATTTCAAAAACCCAACAAAAGACTACATCTTTTTTGAGGGGGAAGGGGGGGTGGGCGGCAGGCAAGGTTGAATCTGCAAAAGTTTCGCAAGGGTTTGCTGGTGTAATGTAATTTTTTTTAATGTTAAAAAATAGTTATTTAAATTAAATAAGCTAATAATGATTCCTAAATAGATAAATATTTGTTGACAACATAATTACTATTGTGGTTTATGACATTTGGAGTCGCGAATCCCTTTTATATTTGATTAAAAGCTGCCGAAAATATTATATAAAAAAAGGAATGGAATGAAGGATAATATTTTTGGACACATCGATTATGGGGTCAGGGGGCGTCTCCATATATATTTTTTTTCTGTTTGATATTTTGGCAACCTATTATTATTATTTATTATTTTGCGTCATGCAAATGGTGAGGTTTATTTATATCATACAGAATACAACTGAGGGAGAGGGGGGCCAGGGGGGTACGGCCACGACACACGAAGACGACGAGAACGAACGACGTTGGTATCTACAACAAACTATATAATTTGTACAAGCAAGAACGTTGACATGAGCGACTTTCCCTTGGGCTGCTCCTCGTGATATGTTACCATTATTAACGATCTTTTATGTTATTTAACACGAAAATAGTATATTATGTCAGGAGAGAAATTTCAACAAATTTAGAAAACCGTAAGCTCGCACTAGTGACCGAGGAATGTACGGCGTTAGAATCGCAAATCACTTGGTCGCGTTGAGCTAGCTTAGGGATGGTTTTCTACTTGTGATTCTCACTGTGGTTTTCCCATTCCTTTTCCACGTTAATGTGGGTGCATTTCTTCATTCCTACCCCTAGAAAAAGTAATTTTGTAACCCAATTGCACAGCTAAACAAGATCTTAACTTACTTGAGTTAAGGCCCAAAGTATACACGATCTAATAAGTGAACAGGGAAGAAAACATTTTACCCAATGACTGCCGTGATGGGGAGGTCGGGGTTTGTGTCCCATGTCAGGTGCACTGATAATGGTTTATTCTCAGCTGTTTCTCACATTCCCTCCATGTAAATGCGGTTACATTTCCTCTAATTTCTACATGTTTCATATTTACCTTATTAGTGTAGTTAGATTCTCGTAGCCCAAACGGGTAGTAAAACGCACAGGTTGGAAAAGAAACAACTTCGCTGAAGAGGTTTTCTTTTCTGCGTTTTCGCCACGAAGTTATTTTCCAAGTTCAAACCAAACGAGCTCTACTGGAGTTCCTTAAAATTCACTCTTCTTGCTATCTTAAGACTTAAGACATAAAATAAATGTGCATAAAGTGTATAAGTAGGTCTCCCGGATTACGACCACGCATCAAGTGTAGTCTTGTCGTCTGTGACGTGCTCCGCACACCTCCGAGCTCTGGAACAGTTACTTTACTACTTACATTTGTAATTTATAGAGCATAAAGTTGGTGGTCCCTCAGAATGTCCAAACTCTGGTACCTTTTACAAGCTCTTTTTAATTACACTTCAAGAACAATGGGTTGTTCGCTTCGAGACTGCGGCTAGAGAATCTACTATCTAAAGTCTGGGGATTAATTATATACATGTGCATGTGTGTATATATTATATATATATATATATATATATATATAGAGAGAGAGAGAGAGAGAGAGAGAGAGAAGTAAGATGCGTTAGGCATGTGTGTGTGTGTGTGTGTGTTATATTATACAGTCCAATTGTCGTAGTAAGAAACTTAAAACTTATCTGAGAGCTAGAAAAGCTACTATATATACTTTAATGTACCCATACGACAAGTTATGTGATCTTCAGCTGTCATTTTTGATACATACTATCGATAGTTATAAAATAACACTAATAATAATTAATTAAAGTAAAATACTATCCTCGTTGACTGAAAAGAATTATGTATATTTTTACCAACCAGAATCCTAATATATCCGTTCGGCTACCAACATATTTATACTGACAAGATAGGAGGATAAAAGTATAATTTAGAGAAAATGTATCCGTGTTTTCAGGAAGGAATATTGGGCAACCGTTTATGAATAAACACGCGCAGTACACTCTGTCTGGATTTGAACCCTAACCTCCCAGTCACCAACAAGACAGACAAGACGGGTTTTACGTTTAGTCCACGTGCCCACCAATGTGGGTGCAACTTTTTGTTTTATTTTCTGCTCTTTAAGACACTCGTATCGGTGGGCACGGTGTCTATGCGTTAAGCTCATTTAGTCTAGTTTTTATAAGATGGGGAGGTTGGGATTTGAATCCTAACTAACTTGGTGTATTAAGGATGTGTTTCCCTTAGATTGTTTTCGCATTCTGCCCCACACAAATTATTATTTTCATTCCTACCCCATTAGAATCATTAGAATGCGTGTATTCCGGACGGTTAGTAACACGCCGTGTATAAAACCAACCTTTGGTCTCTTTTGATTATCCACTAAAATAATCCTGAATATTAGTGTTGAGTATATTTCTTTATGTCCAAAACAAAACTTGCCATTCATTACATTTGTTGGTAGCAATATAAATAATTCTTTTGATTCATTTAATCATTTTGTCAGTTGCCAATGACAGTTTTATTGTGTAGGTCATTTTCTGCTTCGAACTTCCGGAATTCTTTTCTTCGTGATTGTGGCTCAAAGCGATTAACCTACTTAGTCAAAAGTCGCGACCTTAGCTCTATCATCAGACCTTATTATTTTTGTTTCAGAGTTCAAATATCAAAGATTTTATCGAAAATAGACCTTGTTATTTTTTGCTTCCGAGTAAAAAAAAACTAAGATTTTTATCGAAAATAGAAAAAATAATGGTTGATAATTATAGCACGTATTTACCGTTGGTTCCAAGCATTTTAATAATTATTTTTAAACCCGCCTCGGTGGTGTAGTTGGCTAACGCGCTTGTCGTGTTGAGCTCGACCGCCGAGGATGGGGAGATCGAGGTTCGAATCTCGGTCGGGTGAACTGGGGGTGGTTTTTCCTAAATGGTTTTCCACTCTCCCTCCACGCAAATGCGGGTTCGCTTCCTCTAATTCAACCTCCTCCAATTCTTAATCCATTAACGTAATTAGTACTTAAAGCGTATAACCCGAACGGGTAGTAAGACGTGGTGCTAATATATTATTTAATATTGATTAATGATTTCAAACATTACAGTTCGCGAGTTAGAAGGGTCAAACTTGCTATTTTATGCTTTTTGCGTACCGTTGCAAGGTAAGTAATTAATTGTATGGGGCGGAAATCTAGTGTAACCTAGGTGACCTGGTGGTCTAGGGTAAGGTGTCAGATTCTATGCTGGCGGCCGGGTTCAATCCTTGGTCCCGGCACAGATTTATTGATTACAAACCTTCCTTCACCTCTGACAAGACATCTTGTGAATGTGGGGAATGCAGGCTCACCGTGGTTCGGATTCACGTTAAACTGTAGGTCTTCATTTCATCTCACAATCACCTTACACCATTACACATTAGCGTAAGTGCGTAAACCCGAACGGGTAATAAGACGCGGTGCTAATAATAATAATAATAATAATAGTGTAACTAGACAGTCTATGAGGTGTACACAGTGAAATATTTATAATACTAAGATTTCATTGAGATATTTATAATATTAATATTCTTATTCATTTTATTAATATCATTAATTTATTTCATTGTGTACACCTCACATGAATGTCTAGTTATACTAATTTTCAGCACCCATACAATTAATTACTTTACCTTAACAATGTTACGCAAAAATCATAAAATAGCAAGTTTTACCCAAGCTCATGAACTGTGATGATTTGAACTCAATGAATCACTATTTATAGCTTATAAATAATACGCTTGTTAAAATTGTCCAATAAAACTTTGATAGTTGAATGACCTTAAGAGCATTAAAGGATATGATATATAGAATAGCCAACATGTTGACAAAAGGTTACTTAATTACTGTATTAATCTTACAATCATTAGAATTTACACCATCAATAAAAATAAACAGCTACAGAACCTTTGAATACATGAACGTAGATATATCACTTTTTAAACTGTTAGTAAAGGCTCTTACAACAGTGATCCGATTATAGTCATTAGCGCTTATACGCCTTGAAACTATATAGCTTTGTTCACTTATATTTAAACTAGCTCTCATCGAAGATTGCATAGTAACTTGTTAAGGCATATTTTTCTCATTAAAATTAATTTTCGGTAACAGGGATGGCGGGGTTTTGAATCCAGATCTATCATCATAGGGTAGTTAGTTATTCCTCCACGAAATTGTGTGTAAATTTCTTCTAAATTATATCTTCCTCATTCTTATACCATTGATGTGAGTATTGATAAGAGTCCGAATGGGTGGTAAACGCTTTTTTTTTTAACTATTCACAAAAAAAAAGTTCACATTCCATTCATAAACTAATATGCCTCTTAGAAATTAGTACCATTTTCAAAAAAGCAATCTATTATTCATGTTTTCCCTTTCCCTTAACATGTGGATGTCAGTGCCAAAAGTGGTATTTGTTCTTACGTAACTTAAACGTTTTTTCTTCTTTATTTGCGATTTTTTTTTTCCTTAAACAAACAAACAAAAACCTTGTGTACCCACAGAAACATTCCGAGGTATTTTCTGGCTGTCAGGATCCATTAGTGGCCTAGGCTGCGCTCTGAGGCGTAGTAAAATAGTACCTTGTCGTTTCGACTACAGCTAGTTTTGTTGTGACTAATGAAAGCTTGAAGGTCACTCAAATATTTGTCATCCTCAACCATTATCGTATATTACATCACGAAATAGCCGTGGCCGAGTCAGCAGGTGAAATCATTAACCTCGTTGACCTTCAAGTGCAAAAAAAAACTACCTAAAGCTAATATTCTATTAGCATTTCAAATCAATGACTCACAACTTTGGTCTAATATGGTCTTTGGAGGCGCTTGATTATATCTGGGCTCACTGAACTGTTAACCATTAAACTATATCAGAAGTCGTTTCTTGATTCGGAGGACCGGTAACTGATAAACCCAACAAATTGGCAGTTCATTGTTTGGCTACAGATAGAAAATCTGGAAAAGTCGGGGAAATTTGTCATCCAAGAAAACCTGGAGATGTTGTATAATTTAATTAAAACGTAAAAAAAACAAAAAAACAGGGACTTTAAATATTTGATTGATTTAAAAAAATATATTGCACTCAAACAAAAGTTAAACACTATGATTTTAGCATGTTGACAAAATGCAACCCGCATATTGAACTGATGACGTAACCTAAGTACCATTTTAAGCGATAAAATAATTAATAAAACCTTATCACTAAAGCTTGTCATCTTTTAAAAACAACAAATTCATAAAAATATCGTTTTAATATATTATTTTTTTTAATTTAAAGGAAGAGTTTGTAGATGTATTTTCAAATCGAATGGTAGCAAACATTTCATTTACATACTGTTTCCACTTGCTAATATAAATTAATTTCTGATTACAATCCCTAAGTGCATTAATTGTTACAATATTCAATATAATAATATTCAATTTTCAATATTCAATATTTTATTAGCTTTTAATAGATAGACGTGATTAATCAATAATCTGAATTATTTGCTGTACATAAGTAATGCATGAGCAATTAATTTTAATAATCGGTATCGGTGATCGGTTTGACTGAAGCGGTACACTTCCAAATTGTAGAGTAATTACTTTTCACTATAAATGGTGTATATAGTGTGTGTTCTACTTTATAGGATATTTCATTGACTACAGATCAATTTTAATATAAGTGCCTTTTAGAAAGTACAAACACATTTTTTTGCTACCAAAAAATTGATAACATTTTAAAATATTTTATTATATTGTTATTTTAGGAATTGATAATAGCGGTCAAAAGTGACATCTGCATATAGCATGAGTTGTATGTACACGAAGAAGTAGACCTAGTAACTTATTTAGCTGTCAGCTAAAGCTCTTTATGTGACATTTAGACTGTAGCTAAGTTTGCTGGAACATTGAAGTACTCTCGAGTAATTTCTCTATGAAACTGTTTTGTTAACATTTTGTAGGCACTTGTTCGTGGGTCAAGGAGTGCCATTAAATAATAGTGATGAAAATGGTGTCTCAACGAAATATCAATACTACTTTTATGTTTACTACTCTACAGTAATATCATAATTATAAGAGGCATTGAGGCACAGAAAGAGTATTTCGTGCTTGTGAATGTGCAATATGGTAATTATGCATTACTCGCATCGGTGGGCACGCGGTATAGTCGTCATGCTCGATTAGTCTGGTTTGACAGTGATGAGGAGGTTGGGTTCTAATCTCAGCTAGGTGAACCGAGGATGTATTTTCTTAAATGGTTCCTCACTCTCCCCTCACGCAAATGCGAGTACATTTCCTATAATTATAATTTTCTCATTCCCCATCACATTAGTGTTATTAATTGCGCATATCCCAAACGTGTCGCCGGGAAATAAGATTTTTTTTTTGCGTGATTTTGTTACTTTTTGAACGTTTGACAAATTAACTATTGCATTCTTTTTATAAATAAGTAGAATTCGTTAAAAGTTGTTAAGAGTCTTTTCGAAAAAAATATACCAGATTAAGTTGGCTGCTTTAGGTAAATAGTCTTATTTATATGTTTCTTCTTTCCTATTCATCTTCACCAAGATATTATGGAAATATTGATTAAAAACAAATCTAAATAAACGTGATCTAAGCGTTTGGCTCTATAAAAGTGTAAAAACGTGGTTTATAGACGTACATTATGCCAAAAACATATTTTTGGGGACATCAAGACCGTAAATAATGTACTTACATGTTCTCTAACAGACCTAGGAAAAGGTTTATTATATTTTCTCTATACTTTGTAATTATGAGAAAGTAAGAGCATTAAAGATACAACTTATTTAGCTTTTATTTTACTGTACATAGTTTTGACAAATTGCTGATCCAGATTGTAGTTTGGAGAAAATAACTTGTGGTCATTTCAATTTCTCTTATTTTGCAATAGTCGTCGGCTTTCTTTTGTATTAAAATAAAACAAAAGCACAGCAACTAGAGTAAGTAATTTATTTAGGGACATTACCCTATACCTTTAACTTGATAATTTCACTTTTGAAAAGGATTTTGATCGAACATAACTGTAAAAGTACTTTCCTAGAAAATGTTCTATTTTTATTTTACACTTTAAAAAAAATGTATCTATGACAAAACTGATTATAAAACACAAATTTTACATCGCCGTTCAGTTAATATGCAGCTGTACTATTTTAATATACAATAGAGGAGACATTTTTGAATTTAGAGGAAGTGTACCCGCATTTGTGCGGAGAGAAAGTGAAACCCCGCCTTAGAAAAACTCTCCTCAATACAACCAACCGGGATTCGAATCCCGATTTGCCTGTCATCAGCAGTCCAGTCTATTGTGAAAATGACGCGTTATATCAGGGGTTCCCCAATTGTTTAAACTAAACGAGCCCTTGCACCAGAAAAAAAACACTTTTTTGAGCTCCTCTTAAAAAATTTTGCACTAATATTATGAACATTCAATAGCGACAGTTAAATACCACAAGTATAAAATGAATGGAAAAATCACATATTTTGGCTGAGTCTTTGTCAAACGTCCTTAATTCATATTTGAAAAAATTGTCAATGCCAATTCCTGATCCTATTTTATAGTGTGAAAACAAATAAAGAATATTCTAAAATTGCCCTACGGAACCTAAGATAATTATGGCGGAGAACTGGAAAACTTTGTAAAACGCTGCCTTGAACCATACGACCACCGAAGCGGGTAAAAAATCATTAATAAGATTGTTACATTTAAATTTACAATTTTTTTGATATATGTTTTTCCTTTAGAATCCTTCAAATAGATTCCATTAGCCATAAGAGTGGTGGTAGCAGAAGCTAGCTGAAGATTTAAAAAATATGTATTATTTATTATTATTATCATCACCGCTCTTACTACCCGTTCGGGTTGTACGCACTTACGCTAATGTGTAATAGTAGTGTGATTGTGAGATGAAATGGAGGACCTACAGTTTAACATTCCACACATTTACAATCTGTGATTAATACAGGTCTTGTCAGAGGTGAAGGAAGGTTTTGGAAATCTGATAAATCTGTGTCGGGACCGAGAATTGAACCCCGGACCCCCAACACATAGGTCTGACACCTTACACCTAGACCGCCAGTTCACCCAAATGAAATAAATCATGTAAGACTTATCTGTTTTTATTTTAATTCCAATACTCCCCCATCCTTTCTTCGTATGTCTAAGTTGCATATAAGCGTTATATTAAGTTTGTTCAAGTTTTTTTTACTGTGCTAAATATTTTAATTGAATTTAGTAGCTTGACATGTAAAATATAAAAGTGATTTAATCAAAATAACATATTTCTTTCACAAGGGGAGTTTTTGTTTGGAAAATAAACCATCACGCCCAGGGAGAAGTTTAAAAAAAAACACTATACATTTATTTTAAAGATGTAACCTTTAAAATAAATGCACACGACCGTAAAAAAGGTCGAAAACCACTGTGTTAGAAATAGAATCAACATTCTGAAGTAACAGATCATCCTAGTTTCAAAAGCAGAGGGGGCTTGGCCACTTCTCGGTACACTATTTTGAAGATTCCCAGAAACATTTTAATTCTCGGTTTTCACTTACATACCTTTCTTTCCCCTTGCCAAACCTATTGTATTCCGTTTAATGACCTCAAGCCGCACCCCATGTTACAGTATTTGGTCTTACCCTCAGCTCAGTGCGATAATTAATATTTCTTGTGTGACCAATGCCAACTATTTTAAATGGCCTGTTAATGTTAAGGGCAGTATTTACTACATCGTCATATTCAGCTTGTAGGAGAAACAGATTTATTTAATAAATAAAACCACTGAGGCTGTCTTTGAATAAAGATGTGTTAGGAATTAGCATCACATTTATTTCAAGGTTTGCATCGTATATAGTGAATCAACAGCTGCCTACATTAAATTTAAAGTCCGGAATCATATTAAAATATTTACGAATTTGCTGAGAAACTTCTAATACGTATGGCCACCTAAAAGAGGGGGGTAAACCATACTTAAAGTGAAACGATTTTGTCAGATAAGAAAACATTCTGTGCATACCAGGGCCGCCCTTAGGGGTGTGCAAACGGTGCAAATTACTGTAGTAACACTAAATATTATTTTTTGGCCGGGGGAGGGGGTTGGCATATAACTGGGGCTCCCACAAACAAAACGTCTACTAAGGGCGGCCCTGATTCATACTGTCCAATTAAATTGTTAACTGCTTCGCATGCTTAAGACTTCGCCATTGTATTTGATAAAACCCCAGCACATGTTTCATAGTGTAATTTTGTATACAATATTTGTAATATAAATATATATACACCATTCTTTGATGTATCGTTAAAGCTACACAACGCGCGCCGAAAAAAACGGCTGATGGAAAGTAAGTAAGTGTAAGATTGAGAAAGAGATGGGTTACTAGTCAATTTTCATCAGGAGTCAAATACGTGGCATCATCCCTGACTCACCCAACGCAACTATCCAGTTACTTTTATGCAAACAGAGAGAGATATTTTTTAAATAAAAGTGTGTTTGTTTACTCGCGGCAAGACGCGGTGGTGATAGCTGCTACAAAAGATAATAAAAGTGTGTTCAAGGCAGGACCTTCTTCAGACCATAGTATTTGCGGTAGGCCCGTCTTTCAGGGGTATACAATTAACTGAACGATGTGTGGTCCTATAGCTAAACAGTATGACCACAGTCTGGAATAATAATTATGAAAAAGCCTAGATATGTCAGAGATTTTATAACTGGGAAATATCTTAGACATTTCTTCTAGCCTAATTAGCCAGGAAAAGTCCGACACCTTAACTAAGTGGGTAGCTCAACTAAGTTAAGGGTCCTGGATTCGATTTACGGCATGGTTGAAAAAAATGTATCATTGGTGAAATTTGGGTTTCCCCTCTCACATTGATTAATTAACGTCCGTGGGCTTGATGTTGTGTATGTTCTAGATTTAAGTTAGGTTATAAGTTATGTGCTAATATCGGTCGATTAAGAAAGTGCACGTTTTTCCCCTCAAATGAATTAAAATAAATTGAAAGACAGGGAAAATAGTATATTTGACTGTCTATCAAAGAGATATATGCCACTCTATAGAGAATCTTACTAAATCAATGTTTTATTTAGTCTATGTTTAGTTAGTCATGAGAACATTTAGAAAATATGTTGTATTTTTAATAAATTGAGTATTTCCAGTTTTTTAATCTTTAATTCCAATACCTCTGGTTTTAGCACAGGCTTCTTGAATGGGAGAGTCAAAGGGGACTTAGGTTAGGTTAGGTTAGGTTTTAGCACAGGCTTCTTGAATGGGAGAGTCAAAGGGGACACGTCACCTCCAATAATGTGAATTCATAAATTGCACGCTAAATTCCTCAAATAAAAATAAAATGTTTGACTGTTATAGTTTTCTAAGTAATTCTTGTACGGTACAATAATGTTGACTCAGGCCTGCCACTACGGACGTAACATAAAGTCTGGTCATCAGTAGAGATGTGAGACGGAAAAATTTCAATTATTATTTCTATATATTAATTTCAACTGATTAAATGGATAGTAATAATAATAATCATAATAGTAGTAGTATTAAGAAACACCTGCTTCGGTGGCCTCACGGTCCAACGCACTACTCTCGCAATAGGCTAGACGGCCGATTACAGGGAGAACGGGGTTCGATCCCGGTCAGGTGCACCGAGGGAAGTTTTTATAATAGTTTTCCACTCTCACTCCACGCAAATGCGGGTGCAAATCCTCTAATTCAACCTTCTGCATCCTAACACATCGTAATTAGTACATAAACGTATAACCCGAAAAGGTAGTAAGACGCGGTGCTAAAAAAATTAGTAACGAAAAAATGAATGCGAGCCTTTGTAAACCCATTGTGTTCATAAATGATACTTCAATTTTTTAAGTTAGCTAAAATAATTTTAAATCTGACCCGATATATCTCCCCCACTATCCTCCGTGCTTCTTATCTTCCCCTTCCCCAACCTAAAGTCCCCTCCCCTCTTTTTTATAACTCACTCGTCTCTATATTTTGAAGTATATATAATAGACTTCAAGCCCCCCTCTGCAATCTAACCCTTTACCACAAGCCACCACCGCGGAAAATTTTCCAATTCAAAATTTTCACCTCTAGTCAGCAGTAATAAGTGCGCGGTTGACTCTAGTCTATTGTATTGAAGGTAAACAATATTTTACAATGTAACTGTTTGGATGAACGACTGATCTTGGAACCACCGTAAAAATCAGCAGGGCTGCCCAGAGGATTCGGGAGGGCTCGGGACGTAAACGTTTGGGGTTGAGGGGGGGAGGCACACCAAATAATAAACCCTATTTCTCTGGATACAGGGGGATGGGTCGATTAAAGTTTGGGGTGAGGGGGGTGTTTCCCCTTTCACACAAAATAACTCTCCTTATTTCTGTGGATTCAGAAAGAGGCTGGCTGGGCATTGGAATTTTAGAGGGTTCCTTTTCACTCAAATTAATTAACTTTATTTCTGCGCTTTATTAGTGTTTACCCTGAAAGGTAGCAAGCAGCCTTATATTGACAGGTTACACTTTGACCCTAGCTACACCATAATAAGCCCATGCAAGGTAATCTTGCTAAATTTCAGGGCAACGGAGGGTACTTGCAAAAAATATAAAAGTACCAAGCTACATTATTTTTACCTTTACAATGCCAACTGGGTTCGGAAAATCAATAAAAAAGAATTTTTTTGCGGGTAAGTTGTGACTACGGCA
Organism: Timema cristinae; assembly: GCA_039000515.1. Classification (NCBI taxonomy): domain Eukaryota; kingdom Metazoa; phylum Arthropoda; class Insecta; order Phasmatodea; family Timematidae; genus Timema; species Timema cristinae. Next base: position 17,842,329 of record JBCFYV010000024.1, on the reverse strand, counting down.
AGACTTTATGATGTAAAAGAGAGATAATTGGGGGGACCATAGTGACGGGAATTTCCGCCTACTTTCTTGGTGGCCTTAAGCCTCTAAAGAATCCGAGATAAGTTGTTACCTTAGTTTGATTCTGTCTTTTTGCACTGTGAATTATTTCTACACAATGTAGTTTTTAATACTCTCGAAGCTCTTGTCATTTTTTCTTCATCCATACCATTTGAATCTTTGACTGTCGGTAGGCTTAGGCTAGTATCAGATAGAAAACATAATTATTAAATTATTAGTTTTTGTGCACTGTGTCTTACCACCAGTCTGGGCTTTTCCCACATATTTACACTAATTAGGTAAAGATGAGAAAGTTATAGTTTTATGGAAACATACTCGTATTTGTGTGTAGGGAAAGTGGTGGGGAATTAAAAAAAAATACCTCAGTCCATCTGACTGCGATTCTGACCCAATCCTCTTCATTAGTCCTGGTTGAGCTTGAATCCCGGTAAGGTTTACTGATGGTAGTTTCCTCCTAAATGGTTTCCCATTCTCTCCACGCAAATGCGTGTACGTTTCTTCTAAAACGCCTACTTCCTCGCCCCCATTCCATTACTGTAATTAGTATGCGTATAACCCTAATGGATACTAAGACGTGGTGAAAAAATAGACCGACGTCCTTATCCACCTGCCCATCGGTGCGGCTAACAATTTTAAACAAAGAACAGGGAAAGTATAAAACGCGGACTCATCTCTTTTGTTTTTATTTTTAAAAATAGTTAAAATGAAAGTTGTGACTTAAAAAGAATACAATCATAATATAATAATTAAAATTGATCGTGGTGGGTTTTTTTTTTTCCATTCGAACCGTTTACTCTCTTTCTTGACAAAAGAAGAGCGTAAAGCGTAGCCATCTGATTGACCAATAAAATGAAAGTAAACTTTTTCTGATAAATCTGTTGATGAATCTATTGTGTCCTTCGCTAAGAAATAAAAAGTTAGACTTGATGATTTGACATCAATAAGCAGTCTTTCATGCGAATAAACTTTTTTTCTTTTCTTTTATAGAACCAACGAAAGCTAAAAACGTGAAGTAATGAAATGAAAGGGCGTGATTTACTGATGAAATTTGCGTCACGAAAGTGAAACGTAACGCTTGCCTATAGCTTCACCCTCCCTTCCTTCTACTTAACCAACTCTCTCAAATACAACCGAACAAATGAGACACTCCTGGTTCTATTCCCTATTGGGATAGCTCAGCTTGGTTTGCTCTGGTGGAATTGTCGAGGACTAAAGCTTGAATGTGTATGCTCTTATAAAAACTTGAAATATGCATGCAAATATGAAATAAAAAATGCGCTATACAGCTAAAATATTCTCTAAAATATATCAGTGTGGCTTTTTCAAATATCGGGATTATCCTGTATTGACTAAAGTAACCTGAAAATATTGAATACATATTTTAAATATTATATATTATGGGCATTTCTAGGGAAATATATTTATGATATAAAAACTATTTTTGTTTACACTCTTAATAATACTATGACCTCATCATTATTATACTAATTCTTTAAATACAAAATATTGCTTAATGAAAGTGCTGTACAGTAATTAAAAAAACTATCTAAAAAGTCTTTCAAAATATGGACCCTGATTCAGCATTAAAATTAATTCTAGAATAAAAAGATGGCATGTCATAAAAGACCCTAACGTTAGGTGGACTATGTCGGTGTTGACTGCCGCAAGAAAGATGGAACCTTACGCGAGATTTTGAATCCAGAATTAGATGGACAAGAGGAATATTCAAGAAAAACAGCCTGGTTCGGATTTCATTTCAGTCAGAAGGGAGCGATAATAACTAACCCCATCCCGGTACGATTCCCGAAATGGCCGGAAAGTTTATCATTGGTGAAATGTGTGTTTTTCCATTCACATTGGTGGCTGATGAATCAAAGGCCTGGGGGTGGGTGTTGTGTCTGTGTTAGGTTTAAGGTAGTCTAGACACGCGTAGCCCGGGCCAGTGTTTTTGCAGTTTTAATAGAAAACAATTATTATTCTGCAAAATAAATCAAAGATTTCTCCAGCAGAAACATAAGGTTTAATTGTCTACACATATTAATTTTAACAGTCCTTGAATATTTGTCATGGGCATATTTACAGTTGATAAGAAGTCTTTTAAATTAAAAAGTTATCAAATTTTAGGACACCCTTGACAGATATTTAAGAACTGTTGAGGTGTAGGTGTATAAAATTAAACGCTTTGTTTCTACCGGAGAAATATTATATTTATTTGCCGATTTATTTTTTATTGGTACATAAACTCAAAAAATACAGCTCTCAACTCGCAATCTCTCCAATCCTGCGTACCACTGATGATTTAATCCTAACTTTTATCCGAGTTCCTACCAATGATGGTTTAGCAAGCATCCTGCGGTGCATGAACCGCTCATGACTTGTGTGCGTCTGGTTGCGTGACTACAGGTGCAGTCAGTCACTGCTTGCTGCCTCTTATAAGTGTTTGCTATTAGAGTTGTGACAAGGACACACATTCATTATTAAGTCTGCGCACATCAACGCTGGAACGAAATTCGCGCAAACAAACAATTCCATTGCGTGAGATAGGAGAACACTAACCGGGGCGAATAAATCCCGCGTATTGGCTGGCGAACGCGGGACTGCAAAATGATTCGCTGTTTTCTCACGTCCTACTATTCGTTTTGGTTGCAAACTGTGGGATTGTATCTGTGTGTTAGCATCATGTATATCACAGAGCAGTTGCTAGAAATTGTCTACACTTACCCAGTGCTTTACAATTAAAGACTACAAGAATATCAAGAATAATTGGATACTGAAAGCGATAGGAAATGAATTAAACGTAGGTTATCTGGTGAGTAAATATTTTACATATGACAGTCTTTCTTTATTAATGCCATCTACCCATTGCTTCGTTCTTTTATATTCATCTTCCTCTACAAAAATATTTCTTCTTCTGATGAAGTTCACAAAGCTACAAACTGAGTATATACTTGATTATTAATTAATAATGTAATGGACATTTACACTAAAACCAACTCAAGAGACACAGACCGGCATACTCTGGTATTTAGCCTTGGACTTCCGCGAGTCGCTTCGCGTTGGTATGACCACGCTCAATCCCGCCAGAAACTCCCGCGTCCCACTCCCGCTCTCGAACCCGCGTTGGTATGACCACGCTCAATCCCGCCAGAAACTCCCGCGTCCCACTCCCGCTCTCGAACCCGCGTTGGTATGGCCACGCTCAATCCCGCCAGAAACTCCCGCGTCCCACTCCCGCTCTCGAACCCGCGTTGGTATGACCACGCTCAATCCCGCCAGAAACTCCCGCGTCCCACTCCCGCTCTCGAACCCGCGTTGGTATGGCCACGCTCAATCCCGCCAGAAACTCCCGCGTCCCACTCCCGCTCTCGAACCCGCGTTGGTATGACCACGCTCAATCCCGCCAGAAACTCCCGCGTCCCACTCCCGCTCTCGAACCCGCGTTGGTATGACCACGCTCAATCCCGCCAGAAACTCCCGCGTCCCACTCCCGCTCTCGAACCCGCGTTGGTATGACCACGCTCAATCCCGCCAGAAACTCCCGCGTCCCACTCCCGCTCTCGAACCCGCGTTGGTTTGCGCAGGCCTTAACAATTTGCACGGTGGAAGAGTGCGAGCAATTGAGGAAAAAGTACCTCGGTACAACCGGGCGGGATTCGAACTCTTCACAGACAAAAAAAGACAAGATTATGCTGACACCTCTTTACCTGTCGGTGCGTGATGCATTATGGCTAAAAATGGATGAGTAGGCTAAGTTTAAAGGCATTATATGTACAACATCTTTAACCTGAAATGAAGCAGGTCAGGATCAAACTTAGGTCCTGCTGTGTCAAATACAAGAGCTTTAAAAGCGTTGTCAACTCTCCCGGCGCGCTGGTGCTATTGGCCACGACAATGCCTTCAGGGCTAGATCAGACACGGTCCTTATAAGGTAAACGTAAATATCGCATTTCACCTTTCTTCTCTTCCTGTCTTCCGGCACCGGACAAACAAGATGGAAAACATAATCTAACCATTCAGGAACACGAGTTATGGTATACATAAAATAATAACCTGTTGTAAAAGTGAAACTGCGACCGAGGAAAAATAAAACAAAAAATCTTCACTCGTCCAAGCTTGTAATGGGCATCTCTCTGTGTGCCTTAGTGTCAACTAGAAAGGCGCATCTGTTGAAGTAGAAAAAGGTGCCACAAGTAGTTCTGTGACCGGCGAGTGTGGTCTTCCTAAAGCCATGCCTCCTGCATCTCATCTGCATCCGTTCTGGGACTCGCGGGAGGTTTCACTCGTGACCATGTGTGCCGTGGAGTGACGACCGGTCCTCGAACTGAAGAACACCGACAATGCAGCTGGTGGCTTTGTTGGGATCTTTGTTTAGTTATTGGATCGATGACGTCAGTATAAACTTACCCGTTCATATTATGTTAAACCAGTGGTTGGCGGCGTACACCTTGAAGAACCAGTGGGCAATAGCTGTCGGTTTGAATAGGGTGAGTTTTTTTTCTTAGCATTATAGCTTAGCAATAAATAACAAATAGGCATACCTGCTTATTTTCATAAGAACGTTTCTCGCTTTCCTTATAGTACGTGTGTTCATTTCATGATTATTTTGCTATTCTTAATAGTGGGATCGGGGGGGGGGGGGGTGAGAGAGAGAGAAGAGAGAGAGTGGACCAAGTATACTCTCTTGATTATCAGACTTTGTTCTAAAATAAACATTGTAAGGATTTTAGGATATTTTAGTGGTTAGATACATATAGTAGTTTACTATGTTTATTGAATTTTTAATTATTTTTGATGGTTTCCCAACAAAAAAACTAATAATTTGGATACCCTAACTTGTCATTGCTCCATCTACTTTGCTACCCGGGCTCTCAACCAAACTAACAATTTATGTTATATGTATTGTATGTGAATAGTAACGGTATCTAAGTTCATACATAAAGCATCAACGAGTTGAGTCATAAATCTAGGGTTCAAACTGAGATACAATTTTCAAAATACTATCGACATTAATTATAACTACATATTTTATTAATGATTGAGCATATTAGACTTTATATAACCTATATGTTTGTAATTATCTCTTTATTATTTGTGTAAAATGTCGATATGTTGGCGAAAGGACCTACCAATTTTGCCGTGAAAAGTATTTTCACATAGCTCCCAGGGTTATTTTACACGCCACAATCGACATTGGACCGACGGTTTTACTTCCCCAGGTTTTTAATAAACAATTGAACAATGTATTCGTGTAAATACTGTATACTCTGCTTGTAGTGATCCTAATGTATCAGAGCAAGTAGTTTAGTTTTGATACCTCTAATCTTTATTGAACTGTGAGTGCTCTTATCAGATAAATAAACTCCACTAATCCATTATCCGTCGAGAGCTAGTAAACAAAGTCGTAAAATACAACGAATTTATTTTTCCAGTCGGCTGATAAGTTCTGACATAGAAAAAGACTCTCGACTATTTATTATTTCTGGTTCGAATCCGTTATAACTCATCATGAGGGTATTAAAATATTTATCAACGTTGAGGTTGACCGCACGGCTAGTGAACTCTCCTCAGAGCCTGGAGTATTTTTTATTTTGTGCACCGAGTCTTACAACCCGTCTGAACACTATCGGGGTGATGTTGAGAAAAGTGGAATTTAAAGGTATAATCAACAGAAATACACCCGCATTCACCCTCAGTACACCAGACCGGGATTCAAACCCTAACATCCATGTCCCCGGCAGTCCAATGCATTGCGATACCGACGCTTTAGACCATTCGATCACCAGTGTGGGTCCCTGACACTATAGTTCGGCTTGACCTAGGGAGTAAAGTGCGCAGGAAAAAATTACCTTTTTTAACGTGAAGAGGGATGTATTCACGAGTCTGACACCTTTGTTCACGGGGCCACTCGAAGGGGGGGAGAGGGGGGTTTCAACCTTCTGATCAAAGGCTCACTCACGACTTCAATCTCCGACAGGCCCGTACTTGACCTTGCTTTTTAGAAATTAAAAGCCTGTGATTTGGTTGTTGTGTTTTATTAAAGAATCGAATTGGATAAGTTTTTACCAATACTGTTAAAAAATCCTAAGCTCCCGACTAAATCTTAGTAAGTAGTTGCGAGTGTGTGGTTCTTGCTGGCCACTGCAGTCGGGAGAAAGTGGTCAGCTCGCGGGAAGAGTCGTGTTTGATGTAAGTGGCGCACGAGATCTCTGTTCTTCACTTTTACTGCGCAGTCACGAGGACCGGACCAACCGAGAGCGCTTAGCACGCCGCCTCGAAACCCTCAGGGCTAAATTGTCTGGTGTGCCAGGGTCAGGAGCGTGAATATCGAATCCCGGCCGGATTTATCGAGGCTAATTTTTTTTTCTAAATTATTTTCCATTTTGCCTTCATGCAAATGCGGGTACATTTCCTGTAAATTTGACTTTACTAATCGCTACCCGATGATTGTGATTAAATATTTATATCCCAGGCAGGTAGTATAACATAATTGAGGAGGGGGTGGGAGTACTTCAAGAAGTTTCGTGTTCGATTCCTAGCCGAAAACCCCGAAAATAGCTTTTTTTTTTCAACTCTTCTTACTCCCGGTTCTGGTTATACGCATATATGATAATTATTCTAATTAGGTAGGGGCGAAGAAGGAAGAATTTTATAGGTAATTTACCCGCATTTCTGAGGAAGGAGAGTGAAAAACCATTTAGGAAAATCTACCCTCAAATACCTGAGTGGGATTCGAACTCTGATCTCTCCGTCATCAGGAGGCCAGTCTAACACAAGAGTGACGCCTTAGACCATTTGGTCACTGAAGTGGGTCATAGCTTTATTAAGCAGGAACATTTTGGTTTATCCGGTAGAGCGTTTGTCTGTTCACTGATGTCAGAGTCCTTAGTTTGATCTCTTATGGGAGAGAGTGTACCCCCATTTTTGCGGAGGAAAAATAGGAAACTATTTAGTTTTATTTAGCATTTTAGTACACTAGTACAATAGCTGGGATTCCTTTTCGTCATTGGCAAGCCAAACTATTCGTGACAGATGGCTTTGTCTGCGCTGCCACTGTTGAGGACGACAATGTGTTTAATTTATCGTTAAAACAGCCATTTTTATTTTTTAAATACGTTAAATTATTTTCAGTAGTGTAACGTTGTTGTTTTTAGGGGTGGCGGTGGGGGGGAGGGTTCAACATACTCTTTTTTAACAAATACCGTGGCGATGACCAACCGATCTAAGACGTCACGCCTGCAATGATGAGATTTTTTTTTAAAAACACTGCGTCTTACTACCTGTTTGGTCTATACGCGTATGTACTAATTACGCTAATGTGTTAGGAATGAGGAAGGTTGAATTTATGGGAGGTGTACCCGCATTTGTGTGGAGGAAGTGTGAAAATACCTTTAGGAAAAACCACCCTCATTTCACCTAACCGGGTTTCGAAACCTGATCTCCCCGTCATTGGCAGTCTAGTCTATTGTGAAAGTGACGCCTTAAATCATGCGGCCACCGAAGTGGGTATGAGAAAGTTAGGGCTCGAATCCTGATCTTGTGTACATAGTATGGTTTTCCAAATGTGATTTTTTATATACTCTTTCCATTTATCCGCGTATAATTCGTCCAAGTCACCTTCCTTAGATTAAGATTAAGTCGCTAATGACCCTTATGTTGAACATACTAATTACAACCGAAAAGTCAATAACAAATATTTATCGGACATAAATAGCTCGTTCTGCAGCTAAAACTGCTTGAAGTTCCGGTTTTAGCACAACTCGTTTTTATAGAAGTTCACAACCGTTTAAAAGAATTCATGTTTTTCTTATCTTTTATAAATGATGCGTTTTAAGGGGAGTAGTGTATCTGAACATTTTTTAAAAAAAACAACTTTTTTTCCCAACAAAACTGATTCTAATTGTGTTTTGATTTCAAAAAATATGTTTTTTTGAATTTTTATTTTTTTCATTTCCTTTAAAAGCTGTTTTAACTGAAATTAGATGCATCAAATTTTCCAAACCTATCAACTGCAAGTGTTTGATTTCTTATACTTCACTAAGTAACTTGCTTTAGATGAACATGTACATTTTTCATTAAGATCGACTGAATAGTTTTTTAAACGATTAAATATGTACTACTACACATACAAACAAAATGGCAGTTTGTTTTTATTTATTTACTTTATATCTTACTATCGATGACCTGGTGGTTGGACCTCTGTGTTGGAGGTCCATGGTTCAACCCTCGGTCCCAGCACAGATTTATCTGATTACCAAACCCTTCCTTCACCTCTGACAAGACGTGTATTAATCACAACTTGTGAATGTGGGGAATGCCAGGCCTCTACCGTGGTTCGGATTCCATGTTAAACTGTAGGTCCTCCATTTAATCTCACAATCTCACTACCAATACACATTAGCGTAAGTGCGTACTACCTGAACGGGTTAGTTAAGACGCGGTGCTAATAATAATAATAATAATAATAATAATAATTTTTATCTCACTGTGCTAAGATTCTAAATGTTTTTCAAATTAATGGTGGATTAGTTATGAACCATTCGATATTTTATTTTTGCCTTTAGAAGGTCGGATTTTTAAAATAGTTGACGCACATCTAATTGTGTTCATAGTTCTTAAACATCAATTCGTATGATACATTTCTGTGCGGATATACTATATCTGACTTGCTCAACTACGGGCGATTATAGTGGTCATTTTAACTAACATTTTATCTCATCTTTAAACCTTCACCTCCATCTCTAGCTCTTGAACACTACCCCCAAATAAGGGTAAATGTTTCACTAAGGTCACAGGTCCTGGATAGATAGGAAGCTCGCCAAGTTCGTCCAATTTACTTTGCTGGCGAGGTTGTCAATCGGCATTCGAACACTGGCAGTGCTGAGGGTTTTATCTCTAAAGCACGTCGTAAATGAAGGTACATTAATCTAAATTCTCTCCAAACACCATTAAATTAGAACGACGGCTGGGTAGTACGATGCGGTGCAAATATAATACATATTTAAAATAATTTGTGTTTAGCCTTATACTATCCATCCAAGCTAGTCGTATATTTACACAAATGAGAAAGGAATTATTATTATTATTATTATTACTATTATTATTATTATTATTATTATATTATTATGTAGTAGTAGTAGTAGTACCGCGTCTTACTAACCGTTCGTGCTATACGCACTTACGCTAATCTGTGTTGCTACAGTTAAACGTGGGATCCGAACCACGGTGGAGGCCTGGAATTCCCCAATTTACAAGTTGTGATTAATACACGTCTTGTCAGAGGTGAAGGAAGGGTTTGGCAATAAGATAAATCCTTGCCGGGACCTAGGATTGTACCCCGGACCCCCAGCTTGGAAGTCCAACACCTTACCCCTGGACTGCCAGGTCACCAGAAAGGAATTAGGAAGCTATAAATAATATGTAGGAAGTGTATCAACATTTGCGCAAATTCGGTTACAGTTTATCTAATCTGCTTTAATGTATTTATTATAGTCATATGGTAAAATAAGAAGAAGAGGAACTTTAATTTGGTTAAAAATTTGTGTATTCTTAGTGTACGCTTGTTAATTGTAAAAAAAAGTATGTTGTTAATAGGCTCTTTATATAATAATGTATTTGCACTGAACATGACTGAACTATCCACATTTAACTATTCTGGTAAGGTAGAAATGAGGAAGAAGCATTTAGAGGGAATATGTCCGGATTAGTATCGAAGGAGAGTGGGGGAAAACACTTGGTACGCATGACCGGGATTCACACCCTGGCCACCCGTCACGGGTAAAGGGATTGACGTTTAGTCCACGTGTCCACCTAACTTCTTAAATACAAAATTGATTTCAGTTGGTGTGCTGAGAGTTTATGGTTTTTTAAGTACATATTCTATTTATTGAGTTTAATATGTTTTTATATTTATACTATAAGATCATAGCTAATGTATAATCTATGTATGTTTCGTTCAAGAACAGTCCCAAAACCCACATCGGTGTCCGGCGGTTTTTCCTAAAGGGTTTCCCACCTTTCCACTTCGCGATCGGCGTTTTCTGCCGCACAGAAGATAGTTTGCTTATCTAAATAGTGTCTTAAAAGGACTCAAGTAACTCTTTTTTTTTAATTGCGCTACAGTTTTTTTTAGCAAACGAGTAACATAGGTCTTAACCTTGGAAATATTTACTCCCAAATGAATGTTGAGAGTCAAAGCAGATCTATTTCAGTGTCTTAGGAAAGGAAGGTTTTCTTGGAGGGGGTCATGCATGCAAACATGTTTGCTGTCAACATCAATAACTTTTTACTACATTGTTAGTGCTGTTTTATAGATAGTCTAACGATGATATATCAAAAGTGTCAACTGCAGATCACGACTGGTCGATGCACAAGTGTGAATCCATCTTTAGGATCCCTTGGTCGATTTCCTGCATGGCTGTAAAGTTTATCATTGGGAAAAATGGGGCTTACCCTTTCACAATGATGAATTGATGGCCTGGAGACTGTGTTGTGTATGTTCTAGAGTTGAATTAGTTTTATAAGTCGTGTTCTGATATAGCTAGTAGGTTCAGAAAGTGCACTTTAAATCCTTCTATCCCCTTAAAAACTCTTTAAACATTTTATTATATTTAAAGGAATTAACGTAAATTTTCTGAAACAATTGATTATACCAGCACGTGCCCTAAAAACCAACATAATCTTAACCTGCTTTGGTGGCCGCATGGTCCAAGGCAGGGTTCCCCAACATTAGGCCCGCGGGCGCCATTGCGCCCGCCGAGCCTTTTGCGCCTGCCCGACACTTTTTTACCACAGCTAGAAAGTTATTGACTAATAATTTTAATCTGTCACTTTTCCCGCAAAAATCAAGTTTGTGCTTATCTCCAGGTAAGCTGTTCTCAAGAGTTGGTGATTGAAATCCCCCCTCTTTCCAATCCCTTCCCCTCATTCCTCTTTCTTTGCCTGCTCACTTACAAAGTGTACCTTATTTATTCGGAACTATCATTATACTCACTAATACCATACTAATACTTCCATTTCCTTTGTAAATATCTTGACATGGGTCCACCCAGCTTTGTTTCCTGAATAAACACATAATAAATATATATTTTAAAAATGTACCCAAGCACCAAAATGGTGGTGGCTAGTTAAATATGTTCCTTATGTATTTATTTTGGTCTTGTTAAACCGTAAACCCGTAAATAAAGCAGTTTTTTTTTTATTGAAATTGACTTTTGGTTTGGTAAAAATTGTTTCAATGGTTTAAACTGGTTTTGGACTAACTTTGCGTGAGTGCTATTTGCGTTATTTTATATACGAATTACCCGCCTCGGTGGCGTAGTTGGCTAACGCACATGTCGTGTTGAAGCTCGACTGCTGAGGACGGGAAGATCGAGGTTCGAATCTCGGTCGGTGAACTGGGGGTGGTTTTTCCTAAATGGTTTTCCACTCTCCCTCCACGCAAATGCGGGTTCACTTCCTTTAATTAAACCTTCCCAATTCCTAATCCATTTGCGTAATTAGTACTTAAAGCGTATAACCCGAACGGGTAGTAAGACGCGGTGCTAAATATTTATTTATTTATTTATATACGAATTTAAAAAATACCCTTTCAAATGTTAAAATCTTAATTTTTGGAATAATATGTATTTGTGTGTGTGTGTGTTATTTGCATTATGAATTATGTTCGGTTATAAATTTACCTTGAAAAAGTGATTGGTGCCCGTCACACTACCTTTAGTTTTGAATGTGCTCTAAGGTACAAAAATGTTGGGGACCTCTGGTCTAAGGCGTCACGCCCACAATAGACTAGACTGCCGATGACAGGAAGATATGGATTTAGAATCCCGGTCGGATGTACTGAGTGGTTTTCCCTAAATGTTTTTCCACTCTCCTTCCTCGCAAAAGCGTATACACTTCCTCTAATTTCAACATTCCTCATCTTTAACTCGTTAGCGTAATTGGTATTAATGCGTATAATCTGAACAGGTAGTAAGACGTGGTGCTAAAAAGAACAGATAAAACACTCGATCCCCTGGCCATCGATTTTAAAAGGAAAGCCCAAATCTCACCAATGATAAAGGTTTCAGCCATGAAGGGAATCGAGCCTGGAACCTTTAGTTCAGTAGATAGACGACTGACGACTCCTAGCTACAGGAATGTTTCAAACCCACCCATTTGACAAGACCAGACTTGCAGCCTTGGGTGGATGTCTGTCGGTGTCGTTCCAACACAAACATCCACGGCTATGTGCATGTGTATACATATTAATGGGTTTTGTTTCAAGGTAACCGAAGTTTGCTATTAAAAATCCTGTTCTCTGTACAAAAAACCATGTAACACTGGCAGCGTAACGGTACAAATAAATTGACTGAAAATTAATGTGATGGTTGGCAGAATTTTGTTTCTATGAGTTCTTGAATATTGAGTCTTACAACTGGTAGGTAGTGTTGCCAATATCTCAACAACAACAAATTTATCTTATTTTGAAAACTTAATTGAAAAAATAATGATTTAACTTTTAGCTGATATTAACGTAATTTACAAATTGTTCTACGCCTCTTCGGGTGGGGGTGGGGGGAGTGTGCCCCCCAGGTTGAGAATCACTGCTTTACTGTCACTACAGTCTAAACGCACCAATGCAAAAACAATGGTCTGCTAGTAGTGGCTCGATCACGTCATGGATCCATCGGTAGCGTGACCGGGGTGAGCTACAGTAGCCCCATGGCTTCTTTGGTGCTGACAGCCAGCTCACAGCTGATTTGTGACAGTCAACATTTAGGTATATACTTAAATTTTGACTTGTCAGAAGTGACAGCTGCTAAACACATGTTTTTGTAGATAATACGGCTCGGCGTAGGGATACATAATGTGGTCTGGTAGCTTTTCAAAGCCGTCAGCTTTCAACCGTGAACTGTCAGTCAGCACCAAAGAAGCCATGAGGCTACTGTAGCTGAAGTAGTATTATGGTACGAAATAACTTTTAGAAAATACTGACATATAGGATTGCAGTCAACGTTGATATCATTTTACTACATTATTTTTGATAGCGTGTCTACATATTAAGCTAAGGTACATGTGTTAGATTCCTGTAATAGCCGAAAAATGTATCGTTGGGAAATGTGGGCTTCGTTGGGGTGTTTTGTCTGATTTAGATTTAAGTTAGTTTAATATTTCTAATTTCTATAGACATTACAATACTTTTCAAAAAGATTTCTTAAGGTGGAAGTGTAGGGGATACGAGAAAAGGTGTTGTTGTAATTTTTTATATCAAAACCTATTTTTGGTGAAAATAAATAATCTAATGTCGCTATTCTCATGACAGATATTCAACAACTGTAGGGATCATGATATGAATAAAATTATTCTCTTAGGTTTCCTTTGTAGAAATACTTAAGTTCATTTTGGCCAAAAAAGTATTTACATAAAAACTACAAAAACACTGCCTTTTTCTCGCGTTCCCTACCTACACTCCCTACAGTCTAAAAGGTTTGTAACCCCCCTGTCCCGAGTCAAGCTACGTAACGCCCTGAGCTTGTAGTGAGTGAATGCATGTATGTAAAATGTGCCCGGCGAGGTGTTGAGACGCACATCGGTCGGCCACTCTCGGGGGTTTACGACACGACGTGCGAATGACACCACACGGCGCATCCTGTGCCTGTGCGAGGGTTTTTATATTCCAGAAGGACGTGAAGACTTGCATAACTACTCCTCCCTCCCCCCTCCCCCGTGGAGATGTTAGCGACACCACTTGGGACGATTCGCTTCTTACAGTGCAATATTCATAGGAAGAGTCTTCTAAAAATATAAAATAATATTTTAATTTTAGCACCACGTCTTACTATCCGTTCGGTTTATACACCTATGTACTGATTACACTAATTTGTTAGGGGATTAGGAAGGTTTGATTTAGAGGTGATGCACTCGAATTTGCTTAGCGGGAAAGTAGAAAACCATTTAAGAAAAAATACTCAGTTCACCCGACCGGGATCAAACTCCGATCTCCCCGTCTTTGGCATTTACAAAACAATGGTTCTAGAGGTTGTTGTTCACTATGGGTGTGAAACGTAGTCTCAAACTCTGTTTTAAACTTTTATTTTAATAAAGTTAATTTGTGGTGTTTTTTTTCCAAAATCATTACCGGTGTATTATTTTGTTCTGTCGCATGGATACTAATACCATAAGAGAAATGTATTAATACTCTGAGGTTGGAATTGAGATACAGTCTTGGTCGTTTGCTGTAGTGATATTTGTGAGTTTGGGTGTCCTAGCCATACATAAAATACCTTTACCGGCAAAATTGGTAGGCCCTTTCTCTCATAGAAACTCTCATTTCTTTAATCTATTTGAAGTACTTAACTTGTACTTTCTGGAATAAATAATAATATCAGCACACGACTTATAATATAGCTTAAATCTAGAAGAGACACAACTTCCAGCCCCCGGCCGTTAATTCATCACTGTTTATTATTATTATTATTTTATTATTATTATTATTATTATTATTATTATTATTATTATTATTATTATTATTATTATTATTAGCAGCACCGCGTCTTACTACCTGTTCGGGTTATACGCACTTCGCTAATGTGTAATGGTAGGGTGATTGTGAGGTGAAATGGAGGACCTACAGCTTAACGTGGGATCCGAACCACGGTGGAGGCCTGGCATTCCCCACATTCACAAGATGTCTTGTCAGAGTGAAGGAGGGGTTTGGTAATCAGATAAATCTGTGCCAGGACCTAGGTTTGAACCCCGGACCCCAGCATAGAAGTCTGACACCTTACCCCTGGACCGCCAGCTCACCTCTTATCACTGTTAAAAGTAAAACCCACTTTTAACATCAGTGATACATTTTTCGGCCATGTTGGGATCTTTAGTTCAGTGGACAGTCAGACACAATACCAACTGAGCTAAGTTAGACTATAATCTTTGGTGTGCTGATATATTCAGTCTGTTCAGAAAGTTCTAGACAAATACTTCAAATAAATGTGTGGGTGTGTGTGTGTGTGGGGGGGGTAACTGTAGTGGCTGACAGTCACTGGCCACTGCAGTCGCTCATGGGAGCCACTGTGGGTGGGTAATGATAAAGCCACAGCAAGAGTTTCGGGCCAGTCGGAAGCTAAGATTGCCACGCGGCAGGATAATGAACTAATGTTGTTTCTTCTGCCGAGAAACAAAAAACGCGGGCGAAATCGAACAATGCATGTTGACTGAAAGATCATCAAAAGGACTTTATCTTAGGCCATATACAAATTTGAGTTAAAATGATTAAATGTTTTTTTCTTTACTTTAGAATGTCCAAAAAACTCGTTTGATGAACTTTTCGAAATGTTGCACAGTTACACTACTACACTATTGTCTCTTGGCATGGTAATCAGATCTCGACAATGCTCGACAGACTGATTTAAAATAAGATGGCCGGTGGCTGTGGCTCCGTCTAAACGCACCAATGCAAAAACAATGGTCTGCTAGTAGTGGCTCGATCACGTCATGGATCCATCGGTAGCGTGACCGGGGCGAGCTACAGTAGTCCCATGGCTTCTTTGGTGCTCACTGACAGCTCAAAGCTGACATCTAACAGACAACATTTAGGTATATACCTACATTTTGACCGTCAGAAGTGACAGCTGCTAAACACATGTTTTTGCAGATCATATGGTTCGGTGTAGGGATACATAATTTGGTCTGGTAGTTTTTCAAATCTTTTAGTTGTCAGCTGTTAGCTGTCAGTCAGCACCAAAGAAGCCATGGGGCTACTATACGTTCGCATACCCTCTCCATTGTAGTGGCTCAGTTTGGATGCACCAATTTTCTATGTAGAAGTAAAGTGGCCAGTGATTGTGGCGCGCGTCAGCCACTGAAAGTGGCTCCGTGTAGTTACTCTCTTGAAAACTTTCTATGTCACTCCGTTGAGAAGCGGGATATGACTCGCGGATCATAAATCTCGTAGAAGATCGCATTAGGACGAAACAAACAAAGAACTCAGTTTTCGTTCCATTTCTTGAGTAAACAACCGTGAAGACGGTGAAATTGGTAATAACCGTAGCTCGACCGTCGAGCGGGAGATCGACTCTGGGACATGGCGCTCGTCTGTTTTTAATGTGCCCGTCTTGCGCGCAAAACAGTCTTTTCTACCATATTTAAAGATTAGCTGGAGAGAATCTTAAAATCTATTTGTACACAATCTAAAAGCATTATAGATGTAATAGATTCATATATGTAGATAGATCTAATATAAAATGAGCATATTCTAACTTAAAAACTTCATCAGAATACAAATTACAAAATAACTTAATCTAGATTCTAAAACACACTTACAAACTAACTCACTACTTACACTCTCAACCAAAACCCAGTGCATATATTTGTGATATACACTAGTATGAACCTATACATAAATAATAGATAAATATAAGTTGTTCCCGGGGTCGAACTAGGGCCATCCAAATATAAACATTGCAGGATTAATGTGAAAAGTGTGCTATTGTAGAATTCTGGTAAGAAAAGCACAAACATACAGCCTATAATTTTTGTGGGCAACATTAAAAACACTTTACTTTATTTATTATTAGTGTTATTTTATAGGTATAGCTATCAAAAGTGAAAGTTAAAGATCACATGGTTTGACGGTTGACGTATGAATATATAAACTTTTGTATTTGTCAGATAAAATTCGTTCTACTAGAATCTGACTAAAACATTTCTGTCTTTATTGATTTATTTTGAACAGGCGCTACTTCCGAGTTTATACTCAAGACACTGGGCATGCACTCAACCCTCCAGCTGGTTAGTGCTGCCTGCACCATCTGGTATAAATCCATGTAGTAGGGGAGTTCAATAAGTGTGGTAGTGCACCGTTGCCTCCCACAACGAATTTCTATGAATGAGCATGAAAGGGCATATCAGTTTTGCCGGGAAAGGTATTTTGACTATTATAACATACTTTCCAAGATTTCTATACATGCTTTAATCGACGGACCGACGGCTTTACTTCCCCTCCAAAGGAAGTTGTGCCACGGATTTTTACTGCCCAAGCAAAATCCGTCGATCTCAGCTGGGTTTGGACCCACAAACATCGGGTCCTGGGCGAGCACTTTACCCCAAGATTACCAAAGTCGACGACCACCACTCCTAGGGCGAATGGACTGTAACTGCTATACGGATTGAGTTAAGATGTTGAACACTTTTCTAAGTCATGTGTTGATGTATCCTAATTATGTGTTTAGGATAAAACCTTAAGGTGGGGTTCATGGAACATTAAAAGGCCAGTGTTTTAGCAGTTTTTATATTAAAACTTTTTTGTCAAAATAAATCAAATAAATTCTCCAATAAAAACACAAGAGTTTAATAATTTTCTTCACATAGTGTTATCAACAGTTCTTAAATATTTGTCAAGGGTGTCCTAGAATTAAATGACAACTTTTTCTCATGTATTTAAAAAGTTTGTTATTTATTGCCGCTACGCTCATATAAGATATATTCAAGAACTGTTGATAACACTATGTGAAGAAAAACTTGTTTATACTGGACACATTTTATTTATTTTGGTCAAAGAATTGTTTTGCTATAAAAACACTGCACTTACCTAGCTCCTCCCTCACCTTAAATGCTTCAAATAATAAGACATTACGATAAGCGTTGATAAGCCCTTTACATGGAATGTTTGCCATTCTTATTCTCGTAGAAAACATGTCTATATCGCTGCACTATACTCAGATGCATCTGGCATTTCTATCAGGAGTGCACTAATGCTTGTACCCGATTCGGCCCGATCCGTGTATTTAATGAAAGTATCTGTTTATCTTTATCTGTGGTGAGTTTCTAAACAATAGGTCCTTGTTCAACGTTGTTAGTTTATAAATGCCTCGCCATATAAGGAGGAGCAATTATTACTGGTCTGTGTGGATGTTGTTAAATAAGTTGCATAAGTACCCGGTTTGATTGTGGTTACAGGTCGAGCTGTGTGACTGAGAGGGAGTATTACAATAGTCGACAGCCATGGGAACTTGAATCAATCTTTTCATTCCCGTTAGCACTGGGGTCCACACCCATATTGTCGACTAATGGGACTGACGAGCATCACATTTTGTTGTTGTGATGATATTGTAGGACTTAGGTAGGAAGACACTCGTAGGGCCAGATTCATAGTAAGACTAAAACACCTCAAATATGGCTCGATACTGAAACAAAACGACACCTACCTGGATCTGAATGGAATGGGCCAATTTCATACGCGAAACTGGCCCATTCCATTCGTAAACACAACCCCATTTTATTTCGGCCAATATTGATAACATCTTACTCTATTAATATTGTTATTTTTTATAGGTATTGATGTATCAAAAGTGACAGCTACAGATCACATGACTTGACGTATTAATACGTGAGAGTATATAATATAGTAACTGACTTAAAATGAAATGTGGACTGTATAAATAATTACTACTTAGAAAATTGAAGGGTTGGATGGCTTTGGGTTCATTTTGGCGCAGTAAACATACAGTATATATATATATTTATGTATTACTGTGCGCTGCGTCTTATTCGTCCATCCAGGCTATACGCATATTTTACAAATTTCACAATAATGAGGTAAGAATTAGATCAGTAGAATTTAGTGGAAATGTTCGTGCGCAGGAAGAGTGCGAAACCACTTATAAAAAGAAATCTTAGTTCACCCGGCTAGAATTCGAACAATTTCCATGAAAATTTGGTCTATTTAAAAATGTATGTTTACAAACCCTTTATTAGAAAAATATTTCAAGAATCTTCCATTTTCTTAGCAATTTATTAACAAAACATTGTGGGTATTTTAGTAAAATTGTGAAAATGAATAGGTGCAACATAATAGGAATTATGGCCGTTAATAAACTTGGGGCTAAATTAAATATGACTATGATTAAAAGAGGAATCAATACATATGAAACTAAACGCCGAACTCCTGTTTTAGACAAAGAGGGGCGAAACCAGTGAAAACCCTCGTCCTTTGAGGTGCAAAAAACTGAAATTTTAAACCTTAGCCGTTTAATCTATATAACGGCTATGGCCGCATCTAAATATAGTATTTTAATTGAAAAATGATATCTAGACGCAGGAATCGAGCCCGAGACCTTTGACTTAGTAACCCAGTGCTTTCACCACTTTGATATTCAGAAATTGTCCAAGTCTAGGGGATGGGGGGGGGGGGAGACAAAGGGTAGCAGTTGCCCTAAAAATCACATTCCAGCGTGCCACATTTTCTCCGAAAACTATGAAATTCAATTACAGTGACTATTCTAAATTTCACATCAAATAGTGGTGTACAGATAATTAATAATACAAGCAATAAATCTTCGTTTAGCGATAGGATTCCATTCTGGATTCCTTAAGCCCTAGCTTTATGTCATTTACGATCTACTTTATTAGAATAATATGTTTCAATCGAGCGCTGATGAGTTGGTCAAACGATACAGTAAGGATCTGTAGCCAGTTTTTAAAAGGTGATTTTCAAAATCGTATTTTGTAAAGAACCAATTTCAATCTACCATGACACAAGGGAGATTGAACTCGTTGACGGTGAAAAGGCGAAAAAGAAATTTATTTCTACGTGAGTTGATTAATATATTTTTTTGTTTATGTATTGTGTAAACTGTAACTCGTTTTATTTATTTCGTATTCATTTGTTCAAATGAATTGTCCACTATGTAACTATAAAGGGTTGATTTTTTTTTTGTTTAGCTTAATTGGATTGATTGCATTTTAATCAATGACGGTCATTTAATGGATTGATCAATATTTCACAAAACATTAGAAATAATGAAGTAACATAAGTACGTATTAATATATTATAACGGCTTAGTGCTAAAATTGAAAAACTACCATACAAAAGGGGGCCTCAGATTTCCTAAAAATGGCTCTGCACAGGGTTATTCTTCACTCCTATTTTAAGGCACTCTGTGGTGGGTTTGAATGGATGTGATGGAAATATGAGTAAAGAAAACCCTGGGTACTTGACAACTTCTGGATTGCTCAGTGGTTATAGCATTGGCGTACTAAGCCAAAGGTCCTAGGTTCGATTTCCAGCCCATGTGTCATTTTTCAATTAAAAGTTTATAATACTTAGCCAATTAGTTTGACAAAGAATATCCCATACAATATGACTTATATCCGGTCATAATTATCTGTGTTTTACAGTCACTGTACACGAGATATTTATGAACACTTGGCATCCACTGAGCGTTTCAATCGTAAATTCCATCCCACTTACCTTCTTCGGGTGGGCTTTGAACCGGTAAACTCTTCAAGTGAAAGGCATGCACGTTAATGACTTGACGGAGTGAATCGGTTATTTATACACGTACTATGCGTGCCAATATTTTCTCCCTCATACTCCTACAAACAATAGCTAATATGAATTCAGTCAATTTTACATGTGTGTGAGCCCCTTTTACTTCCCAAAAAAAAATACATACTGGCACGCGGGGGTTTTCACCAAATGTATGTTTGATTATTTTTTCCCCCTCTATCATTATTCCCCTCTGTTTTTTTGGGGAAGTCCCCAAAATAAGATTGTTTTTGTCCTTGATTTTGTTAAGCGATTGGCCCTTTTCATTTGTGCGTGGAAAAGCAGAGCCATGGAAACTAAACGGTTATCTTCAAGAATTGTTATTGTTTTGAAATTTTCTTTTCGGAAACGGTTTGTTCAAGAATAGAAGCGTTTGATTAAGTTATACTTTTTATATAAACACCTACTCTATAATTTTAACAGTGATCAAATATCGATAAAATTGACATTTTTGAACAGAAAACTGCCGGCTTCATAACAAAAAATAAGAAAATTTAACAATTAATAAACATCGATACATTATCTTGAAGGGGTGTTGAAAATATTAACATATAAATTTAACTTGTTCTCGAGAAAACTGATATTTCCAAACGTATGATTTTTCCGCAAGACCTGTCCGGTAGTTAGTGCCATCTACGGTTTCCGTGATCCATCTGTTCTTGTTGGGCGAAAGGATACGTTGGTCGGTTGTGAAGCCACACCACGCCTTTCACCCTCCCGCCAACCATCCCACAAAATAGGTTTTAGAATTGCACTAGGCAGGGCCAAGGCTCTTAAATATATTAATTCAAGCTAAAATTTATATGAATTTAATAAAACTGTCTTAATCAAGTCTGTTGATAAAATGGTTTAAGCGTAAAATATGTCAACACTGCACATGATCAAAGCTAGTGAAGATATTTTTCACACATGCTGACCTTTTTTTTTATCTTAACTTTTATTTCTAATTGTATGTAGACTAGTTTAATACTTTCATGTACCGTATCTTTTCATTTTCATAATATGATATAGACCTAATTTATCGACACTGTCTAAAAACGCATGAATATATGGTGTATTATTTAGGCCCTACCATTTAAATGGCAATACATATCCGGCTTTCAGCAGTGATGTTAAATTGACTACCCCCAAAATGCCACGAAACAAATGGTAACTTTACTATAAGCTTCATGTAAACGGGCGTGATATTCTTACACGTGTCCCAGCTCTAAAATACTGCTTTATTCCTCGATATATCTTGTCAGAGGTCCGCAACTCCTTTTTGCTATTGCTTGCACTTCGGTTTTTAAGACAAGTCTTATTTTCCCGTTCTCGCCGAAATAATTCTTATAAACACACAATAAATTATTAATTCCAGGAAATGGAGGAAAGGAAGAACCCCTCAGAGCATCTCCTGGTCTGAAAGATAGACTTCTCCCAAGCTGTGCAGCTACAACAGGGGTGAACACAAAGTGCCACAATGAAACGAGAGATGGTTTATTTTTCTCTTTGTTTCACACTAACCTTCCTGGCTCTGCACATTTAGTAACACTAGGGGTGTGGGAATGGGTGAGGTAATTATTTCACAGGAATCGTGCCTTTATGTGAGGAGAGAGTGGGGAACCATTTAGGAAAACCAACACATTCAGTACTTCCAGACGGGATTCGAACACCAACCTCCCAGCCTATTGCAAGCACCGATGCATGTGTTATTATTATTATTATTATTATTATTATTATTATTATTATTATTATTATTATTATTATTAGCACCGCGTCTTACTACCCGTTCGGGTTATACGCACTTACGCTAATGTGTAATGGTAGGGTGATTGTGAGAAGAAATGAAGGACCTACAATTGAACGTGGAATCCGAACCACAGTGGAGGCCTGGCATTCCCCAAATTCACAAGATGTCTTGTCAGAGGTGAAGGAAGGGTTTGGAATCTGATGCATGTGATAGCCTATTGACGGATCACGTGGGTATTGTCGTTGATCTAATATGAACCATACTTGTGAACGAATGTTTGTCTCTTTGGGTTCACTGACAATTTGGCTACCTCCGTTTCATTATAATAAAATTGTTTCCCCGTCCTTTCCAGACAACTAGGTTTTGTTCTTAAATATTTTCCATTCAACTTACACGCAAATATTGTTGCATTTTATTTAAATCAATATCTTACTCATCCTTATTCCATTAGTGTCAATATGCGAACACCCCAGTTGAGTATTTACACGAGGTGCACACATGAATAATTTAACTACGCACACATAGATAGATCTTTACAATCTTCAGTTTCGCTGTAGCAGCGTTATATCCCAGACTCTGGGTTCCTGGCGAGATCGGTTCAGGTTCTAGTTAGATGAGCATGTACTCATTGTTTCATACACTTGTAGAGCATGTACTCATTGTTTCATACACTTGTAGAGCATGCACTCATTGTTTCATACACTTGTAGAGCATGTACTCATTGTTTCATACACTTGTAGAGCATGTACTCGTTGTTTCATACACTTGTAGAGCATGCACTCATTGTTTCATACACTTGTAGAGCATGTACTCATTGTTTCATACACTTGTAGAGCATGTACTCGTTGTTTCATACACTTGTAGAGCATGCACTCATTGTTTCATACACTTGTAGAGCATGTACTCATTGTTTCATACACTTGTAGAGCATGCACTCATTGTTTCATACACTTGTAGAGCATGTACTCATTGTTTCATACACTTGTAGAGTATGCACTCATTGTTTCATACACTTGTAGAGCATGTACTCATTGTTCCATACACTTGTAGAGCATGTACTCATTGTTTCATACACTTGTAGAGCATGTACTCATTGTTTCATACACGTGTAGAGCATGTACTCATTGTTTCATACACTTGTAGAGCATGCACTCATTGTTTCATACACTTGTAGAGCATGTACTCATTGTTTCATACACTTGTAGAGTATGCACTCATTGTTTCATACACTTGTAGAGCATGTACTCATTGTTCCATACACTTGTAGAGCATGTACTCATTGTTTCATACACTTGTAGAGCATGTACTCATTGTTTCATACACGTGTAGAGCATGTACTCATTGTTTCATACACTTGTAGAGCATGCACTCATTGTTTCATACACTTGTAGAGCATGTACTCATTGTTTCATACACTTGTAGAGTATGCACTCATTGTTTCATACACTTGTAGAGCATGTACTCATTGTTTCATACACTTGTAGAGCATGTACTCTTATTCCAATAAATGTATCTACTAAAGAAATATTTTATTTATTTTGGCCTAAAATAGTTTTTTGTTATAAAACTGTACAAATACGAATCTTATCTCGCGTTCACGGTTCACTCTCATGGTATAAATGAATGAAAGTTTTCCATCTAACGTTAATCTGTATTTGGCGCCACCAGCGCGGTGTTTCTCAGACGGGCCCTCGTGCCGCACTTTGTCCACGGCTGTTCTCCAATGTTGTGGCCTCGTGCGTCTGAAGCACGTTCCTCCAGAGAGAAGAGATAACTGGCTCACCGTTACCTGAGTTTACCTGGACAAGGCACACGATACGAGCCCCGTTTCCTACTTCACTTCACTTCTGTCTTTATCTGGGTTCCGTGGAATGAAATCGTGAGTGGTTCTCTCCGAGTCGTGACCACTTGTTCTCGTGAGAACAAAGGCCTGGGTTAGAATCCCGGCTCCGCTAATGGACCGCGTTCAGGAAGGAGCTTGTGGGCTGGTAGTTTATCGGTGCGTTATGTTGAAGAAGATAATTCACTCTTTTATGATGGTAAGTAATAACAATTGTGGCCTTGACGTTTTCGAGTGACTCATGTGTCAGGAAATTAGTACTGTACCTCTTTGTCTCAACTCTTACAGAGCAGTGTTTTCCAAACGTGTGCAAGGTTTGAACCCAATTTTGGTCTTTGAGAATATCGTGGTCCCTTTATGATCTACAAGCGTTCAAATGATAGTTTTTAAATTATTTTTTCACTGCGTCTCACTACCCGTCTTAAGGTGCGGCAGAAGGGAGTGCAAGTATTTCTCAGTTTTTATGGAATATAATTTTTTTGGCCAAAATAAATCAAATATTTCTCCAGTAGCAATGTAGAGTTTAGTTTTCTGCACATGCTAATATCAACAGATCTTGAATATCCGTCAATGATGTCCTGAAATTTGGTCAAAACATTTTAAATAAAGAGAAAAAGTTTTGACAAAATTCCAGGACACCCTTGACATATATTCAAGATCTGTTGATATTAGCATGTGCAGAAAACTAAACTCTACGTTGCTACTGGAGAAATATTTGATTTATTTTGGCAAAAAAAATTTAATGCTATAAAAGCTGTAAAATTAGTCGCACTGCCTTCTGCCGCACCTTAAGGGCTATCCACATTTGGTTACATTAGAGACCCGCCCCGGTGGCTGCATGGTATAATGTGCTACTCTCGCAATAGACTGGACTGCCGATTATGGGGAGATCGTTGTTTGATACAGGTTGGGTGTATTGAGGTTGGTTTTTCTTAGAGGCTTTCTCACACTTTGTCCACGGAAATGCGGGTACACTTCCTCTAAATTCTACCTTCCTCATAACTAATCTACTAGCGTAAATTAGTACGTAGGTGTACAACCTGAACGTGTAGCAGGACGCTATGCTTGTAAAAAAGTAACTTCGATTGCAACTATAGACTGATATAGCCGACGTCTACAATGACTCATGTTTTAAATAATGGACTAAAGAAGTGACTTAGCATGAAATGAACCGATTATTTAAGTTAATCTATACTTATAAAATAACATGTCCTGATTGATTGACTGACTGACTGACTGATTCATCATCGCCGAGCGCAAACTATTAAGGCTACAAGCATGAAATTCGGACTGTATATTCATTTTGTTATGTAGGCACCCACTAAGAAAGGATTTTAGAAAATTCCACCCCAAAGGGGTCAAAATAGAGGATGATAATATGTATGAAAGTCCGTCATTTTGAAAGTTACATAAACAAAATTTTGTATTTCGGTTATTGACGTAAAACAAATAAATATGTGTTTCAGGAATTTTGGAAATTTTATTTAATAAGGGATGAAAAAGGGGTGAAAGTTTGTATCGGACTTGCATTATTTTTGATCTGAGGTCAAGTTATGGTCATCAACGTAACGTAATATTTTAAATTAATCTGTAAATACATATGTATATTTTCGTATTTGTATATAATCAACTTCCACGCGAGCAAAGCCGCGGGCAACAGCTATCTAGTTTCGTATAAACTAGTGATAAAACCAAAACATATAAAGGAATCATGTAAAACTGCACAACGTAGGTCGCGTCAGAGGCATGAAAACACGAGCAGCTTATATCTTGTCTCGTTGTTCCTTGTCTCATTATTAATTTATGTATACATAAATGAAGCCAATATAATAAAACCATTTAATATTAAATTACAGCCCAATTTTCGTTTGAAGAACCTTTTTAAAAATACAAACTTTTTGCGCTAAACATTCATAATATTTTACTGTATTTTTTGTTTTATAGATATTGATGTGTCTTAAAAAGTATAGCTACAGATCACACGACCTAGCGTATAAATATATGACTTTACGTATGAAAGTATATCAATTACGTTTTCTATCAGATAAGGTTCTTCGTATGAAAATTGTACTGTACCCTTTGTTTACCCAGAAAGAGAGTAAGCTTACCTTTCATTGTTCCACTATGGCGTGGCTTGCAATATAGGTTAATTTAAAAAAGTTTTTAGCAACGCGTCTTACTACCCTTTCGGGTTATACGTTATTTACTAATTGCACCAATGGTTTAGGGATTAGAAAGGTTTGAGGAAGTGCATCCGCACTTGCTTGGGAGGAAAATGGAAAACCATTTAGAGAAACCACCCTCAATGCACCCGATCTCCCCGTTTTCGGCAGTCTAGTCTAACACGAGGGTAGCGCGCTAGACCACGCGGCCACCAAAGTGTATAATTTAAATTAAAGTTGAAAATTACACCTGGACATGGGAATCGAACCCGTGTCCAGGTTTCATTTTTCAACTAATTTAATCAATTTAATTGTGATCTCCCATACGCATATTCTCGTAATTACAATGGTTTGCAACCTGTCTTATTTCAATATAGGGTCATAGTACAGTCGGTTAAGACAGGATTGTTACCATTTAGGATAAACGGAGAGTACATATAGTCATGTTAGCTAAAGAGTTCAATTTTTACAAATACCACAGTTTTATTGACCTCTGCAAACAGAGTCGCAGTTACAGTACTGTACCTTTACACTCTGGACACACTGTAGTCCATCACACACATCCTCCCACCTACGCTAACATTTAAAAACTATATCAAATAGTGTGTAATATTCCTCTAGCCAACCGTAGCCAAACCTCAATTTGGCTCACAAACAACTCTTTACTATCATGTTTTTGAGTTCTGCACTGAACTGGGGGCAAAACAATAGATCAGTAAATGAGGCCCCACACCTTGCGAACTGTGGTCACAACACCTTCCCCCTGAGCGGTGGCTTCTTCAACTCGCGATTGCTGTCTGGAATGTGCTTGAAGCGACCATCTCGCAAGTGATTAGCCCACCTAACAAGGGAGTGCTGTACAACTGGCATCTCAGGGGGGAAAGCGGATAGTAGAAGAAGGGGATTACAAAGGTTTCTGGGAAATATAATCGAACGTAGTAACTGGAATTGGCCGTGCCCTCTTTCGGCATTCCAACTGTGATGTATTTTACTGTTTACTTCAGAATGTCTATTTTGACTCAGCCTGAACATGTTTTGCTAGTAACCATATTACATCTCTTGAACACCATTTCTCTCTCTCTCTCCCCCCCCCCCTCCCTCTTATCTTCAGTTATGTGCGAATGCACTTGTTGCATCGATCGACCCTGCCAGTGATTCACTAACTACCATAGGAGTGTTCGTTCAGAATAACTTTGATTTTTAATGACAGTTAAAGAATTACTCAAAAACATCTTCGGATTCGTCCGTCTTGAAAATTTGTTTTTGTACAAAAAAAGTGACAAAATATTCGTAGCGGATGAATACTGCATTGTTTCTAGTAATTCGGTTTCCTCTCCCCCCTCTTCTTTTCCTTCGTTCTAATGACTGTGATCACGCGGACTAAGGAATCTCTATCTTAATTGGAATGATGTTGATGCGAGGAGGTGGGGGTTAGAATTCCGGTCGTGCACAGCGGGTGATTTTCTTCATGGAGTTTACTACTGAAGTTTTCCCCATCCTCCTCCACTAATTTGGTTTCACGTCCTCTAAGTCAACCTTCCTGATCCTTACTCCTTATATTATTATGACTATATAAACTTTAGTGCTAGACGTAATTAATAACAAGCATCAATTTTGCATTGAAAGCTCTTAAATGTAGCTTTTACATGTTAGAAAAGCAATGGAAAGTTTAATTAATTTAGGTAGATTTACCTATTCTAATTTAGACTAACTCGTTACCTTGACCGCCTGGTCTAACCTGCTACTCTTAATGGTTTAAAAAAAAATCCAGTCTTCCTCCGCGCAAATGCGGGTGCATTTCCTCTGTGAATAGTATTCTTAATCCCTTATACAATTAGCGAAATTAGTACATAAGTGCATAGCCTTAACGGTGCTAAAAAATAATGTAGGTAAGATATTCATATTCTAATTTGGATCCCAAATTAAAAATTCTCTTCTTAGAATATTTTTTATTCTTTGAGTTTATATTCTCTGTGTATAAAGCTTTATTTATTATTATTTTTAAAATAAAAAATTGTTTGGATAAAACTCCGGGAGTTCTTGTCGAAGATGTCCGGTTCAACGTTAGCGGACTTGACTGGCATGCTCAGCTCCGACTCGGAATACGGGGGTCCTGTTCCTGGATGAGTGGATGAGGGGTGAGGATTACATCCTGCGTCTCTCCAGGCCAGTGCTGGTTCTTTCTCTTAACACTCTCACCTTCCTCATTACGTGTTTTAAATAATTGTAAGCTATAGATAGCTCGAACGAGCAGTGAGACACGTAACACTAAAACCAACAAAGTGGTGTCTTGTCTGCGTTTCCAAACCGTTGTCGATGTTGACTCTTAAGTGGTTGGTTGCAACGCAACACTGCAGCGAAACCATTAAGAGAGAAACACCATCAAAATGAACGAGGGGGGGGGGAGTAATGTTTACAAGCTATTTTCATTCTTGGAAGGAGAATTTGAAAAATTTGCCAACGTTCAATTTTCACAAAAAGGGCCTTTTAGAAAATACAAACACATTTTTGTGGACAAAATTGAGGATTTTTCACACCCGTTTCAGTGGCCGTATGATCTAAGGCGTCACTCTCGTAATCTACTATATTGCCGATGACGGGGAGATCGGAGCTTGGTCCCGGTCGGGTGTACTGAGGGTAGTCTTTCCTAAATAGTTTCCCATTATCTCTTCACGCAAACGTGCGTGCACTTCCTTTAAATTCAACCTTCCTCATCTCTTATCCATTAGCGTAATAAGTACATAGCGTAAAACCCGAATGGTTAGTAAGACGCGGTGTTAAAAATTTGTTTCACTATATGCTTAGTGTTATTTTACAGGTATTTATAATAACAATCATAAAGTGACAGACAGTGAATACTTGAAAGTAAATCTAGTAGTTTTTTTAGCTGCCAGAAAAGGCACTTCTTATGAAAATTAGACTGTATTACGTTTCTGAATGGCATCATATATTCTCATAAGAGTCCCATTAAAAAGCTTGTTTTGTTTTAACTGTTTGTTCAGTTATTATAACTCCCGATATGAATGTTAATGAAGCACACTCACATTCAAGTGGACAATGCTCACTGCGTCGTTAAATTTACATACACAATTACACATAGTGATTCAGTTACAGGAAGGCACATTAGACAGACTCGTAAAATATAGTTTGTCTCTTAAGTAGGTTTAAATAAAAACGTGGCCGTGTTTGCTACTTTTTTGGCTCCTGAGCAAGTGAGCTCAAAATCTACAGCTTATTTTTTAGCACCGCATCTTACTATATTATTATTATTAGCACCGCGTCTTACTGCCCGTTCGGGTTATATGCACTTACGCTAATGTGTAATGGTAGGGTGATTATGAGATGAAATGAAGGACCTACAGTTTAACGTGGAATCTGAACCACGGTGGAGGCCTGGCATTCCCCACATTCACAAGATGTCTTGTATCTTACTATACCCGTTCGGGTTATACACTTATGTACTAGTTACTATAATGGTTTTAGGGATTAGGAAGGTTATATTTATAGGAAGTATACCCTTATTTGCGTAGAGGGAGAATGGGAAAATCTTTTGTAAAAACCACCTTCAATACACCCGACCGAGATTCGAACCTTGATCTCCCCGTCATTAGATGGCTAGTCTAACATGAGAGGGCTCTTAACCTTTTTACGATTACAGACCCCCAATGGATTGCCCAATATTTTCCCACACCCCTTTCTTTAGACGTCAATAACATGTTTTTACTCTACATAATATGTGTAGCTAAGAATATAACAGCTGAAATAAAATCATACGGATGTATCATATTTATTTATATAAAAATGACAAATCACATGTACACAAGCTATACCCAGATTTTCATAGAACGCCCGTTATGTGACAGCTATAAAAGCTAGTAGATATACTTTCACATATTCATTCATACGTCAAGTCATGTAATATGCAGCTGCCACTTTTGATAGATTATCAATACTTGAAGAATAACACAAATAATATATTAAAATATTGGTCTCAAAAAATATGTTTGTATTTTCTAAAACGGCTTCCTATGAAAATCAGGGTATAGCTTCAACTAATGCGATGTTTGCTGTTCAGAGATCGAGTCCTATATCCCCGATTAAGAATTCCTGCCTTATACCATTTGATCAATGAAATGGGGGAGTTTATTCTAAGCCCTATTTATTATAAATCTGTCAATTTTGTAAGTTTTTTAAACCAAATGAAAATTTGTATTTGTGGCAAAATAACAAATGTAGAATCAGCTTTGATGGTTGAATGACCTAAACCGTCACTCTTGTAATAGACTGGATTACGTACTGATGACGGAGAAATTTGGGTTCGAATCTCGGTCGGGTGTACTAAGGGTGTTAGTTCTTAAATGTTTCTCCACTCTCTAACTCCACAAAAAATCAGGTACAATTCCGCGAAATTAAACCTTCCTAATCCTTAGCATTATTTTAATTAATACCTATGCTTATAGCCCGAGCTGGTGAAATGCGTTGACAAAAATAAATATCCACACACGCAACATTTCCAACAGTATTAATAGGCCTATATTTTGTTGTTGGTCAGTTTCTGTCATTTAAGGAACCTGTAAGCATTTCGTATCTCCTAAGCTTAGGCCACAATGGAATTGAACACAAAACAAGAGTCAAGAGTGGTAAGTTAAGTGTGTGGGAACCTTCTACTGTATAAAGCTGGGGTATTGTTCAGGGTGAACCTTTTGTAGTGGTTTTTTGGAATGGAATGCTAGAACCAACTGTTGTTAAATGTAGCAGTGGCAACATCTGTCGTTGAGAACAATGAGGTCCCATCACAAGAAGATACCTCAGGGGTAAGCGGTGATTAAGGTCGACCATTACCACGCCATGGGCATGAGTATACCACAAAATAACATCCTTTTTTTTACAGTATTAAAATATCTCATCTCATGAATAACTAAAGAGACAAGTCAAGCTTTTACATTTAGTTTAATATATATATTACGATATGAGAAATATAAAGTTAAAAGCTTTTGCTCGACATCTTTTCAAATCAGCCACTCAATTAAAAAAAAAAAATATATATAAGGTCCATGATATAAAAAAAGTATGCCTATACCAGCTCTAAGAAGTAACTTTCGCAATATACCACTCTATATCCAAATTTACGTGAAGATAAAGTGGAAAACTATTTAGGATAAACCCCCCCCTCAATCCATCCTACCGGGATTCTAACTCCAATATATATTGTATTATATAGGATATAGAGTGGTATATTGCGAAAGTTACTTCTTAGAGCAGTTAGCCATACTTTTTTTTATGTCGTGGGCTGTATTTTTTTTATTGAATCGCTGATTTGAAAAGATGTCGAACAAAACTTTTCAACTTTATTTTTCTCTTATCGTATATTCTCTGTGTATTTTTACGATGTTTGATCAATCCTTTGTGGGCCAGATACGACCTTTGGGCTGTAGGTTGGTCACCGCTGCCCCTTAGACTATGCAGCCACTAAAGTGGGTAGTCCCAAATATATGAGCTGACCCAGACAATACTGTCGATACTTTTTTTTTTATCTTGTTCTTCTAGAGATGATAAAGTGTTTTTGTGTTCGTTATTGGACGAGTTACACGCATCGGCGGGCTCGCAGACTAAACGTTAAGCTATTCTAGTCTCGTTTACCAGTGATTGGGAGGTTGGAGCGCGCATTTCGCCCAAGTGTACGGAGCGTGTTTTTTTTCTTTTTTTCCCCCCTAAATGGTTTTCCACTCATGCCCAACGTGAAGGTGGGTAAATTTCCTCCAGATTCTAACTTCCTCATCCCCACCGCATTAGTGCAAATATGCGGATATCCCGAATGGTTAGTAAGACTTGGCGCGAAAAATCAAATAAAAAATAAAAATAATAATAGTATAGTAATAATAATAATAATAATAATAATAATAATAATAATAATAATAATAATAGACATACGCGTAGATGTGACCTGGAGGGTTATATTGGTAAAGGTCATTATTAAGATTGCTTCACAAAACATTTGTTTCGAATCCCTGTATGGAAGTGGTTCAGATTGGTAGAACATAAATTCCCCCCTCCATCCTATTTATACAAGAGTTATACAAAATCTTGGAAAAGTTTTGTTTTTTAATAACTTCTTTATTTGATACAAAAATAAATCTAACATCAGCTGTATCATGGGAAATGAGTGGTATGGTTAGAACTGTTTTGCTTTTCATCAGTTCTCTAATTTTGGGTTCTACAACCGGTAGGCAGTGTTGCCAATACCCCAAATGAAAATTATGTTATTTTTTGGAAAAAGGATTCAAATAAAATATGTATTTAATACTTAGCTGATTTTTAACGTTATTTCTTAACTACACCCTCCCTCGCCCTCTGGAATTTCTTCACGTCTCTTCCCACAGATTGGGAATCACTGCTGTATTAAATTTTGATTAAAGAAGTAGCGGCCCTGATCTAGAAAACTGAGAGTAATGACTAGACGGCTCGTTGTGCTGACCACATGACACCTATCCGCAAATTAATGTTGGTGCTATCTCCACCAACATGCGCGGGCTGACGCATGGAGGTTTTTTTTATATAGTAGTCTTTGGTTTTCTTTCAGTTCTAAGAGGCAAGATCAAGTTGGCCTTGGAGATGCAAATATGTATTAAACACTTTGGTTTAAAAAAGTGTCAATATAACCTGAAAGTTCTCGATTAACTGTCTCAAACTTTCTCTCATGTGATTAAAACTTTATTTTACTATAATCGAGTTTTTGTTGTTTTTTTATAATATTTGTTTTACATATTTTATTAGCTTTTTTTAAAATGTGTTTTCTTGTTTAATTATATGATCGTTCTCTTCAAGATCAAATGTTTCAAGTAAGTTCTGTTCGGTTCATAAATTGTTCTGATATAAATCCACTCTTAAAAATATGAAGATATTTCCAATATCTAATATTTTCTTAGTGCACTTCATTATTTAATGGCAAATAAAAAACTTTGTCAATAAATATATTTTTTTACCACCGCGTCTTACTACCCTTTCGGGTTATACGCTTATATAATAGCTACGCTAATAGTTTTAGAGACCAGGAGGGTTATATTTAGAGGAAGTGTACCCGCATTTGCTTGGAGGAGTAGAAAACCATTGTGGAAAATAACCTTCAGTACATCCGACTGAGAATCAAACCTTGATCTCCCCATCATTGGCATTCTATTCTACTGCGAGAGTAGCGCCTTAGACCACGCGGTCACCGGAGCGTGTTAATAAATATTTCGGCAGCCATGTTATTCAATGTCATGTCTCAATGAGCTTTGTGAATTCAACGGTTAGAAATCGTCATGGCTCATAGTAAAGTTCATCTTGTGTGCTGTTGAAGACAAGCTATGAACCGAACATAAATATATAGGCTATCAAAATATAACAATGTGTTTTTAACTTATGTGGGGACGACTTAGCCCAATGAAAGTTTTTGATGTTAACATATTTATCAATTTATTGCACTGTATTTTTTTCACTCTAATTGTTGCTTTTAAAGTTTTTACTCCTAAGTTATTAAAATTGATCTTGTCTAAGAAGTCAGTTTTTTGCCTACCCCATAAGGAAACAGCGTGATTAGGTATGTATTTTTTTAATATTCGTTAATAAATGTAAATAAGAGGTGGTACACTAGACTATTTCAAAATCCAGCTAACCCTCAAGTGGCTCACTGATCGTAAAAGTTTCGTCATCCCTGTCTTAGACCATTCGACCACCGAAGTGGGTTTTAAAGTTATCACCGATACTGATTATTTTAAAGGCGTCAGTCTCACAATAGGCTAGGGTTGCTGGTTGAGTGTACTAAGGCAGATTTTCCTCAAATGATTTCTTATTCCCTACACACAAATTTCGGTACTTCTCCTCTAAATTTTATCTTCCTCGTCCTTACCACATCAATATAAACATGCGGATAGTCTGAAAAGGTAGAGATGCATATTACCGGTACTCACTTGTTATCACCGGGAATAAAAATACGCCGAAAACTGCTCCAATATTCACCACTATCTACATTATCGCGGTAATCTTAATTATTCTTATTCAATAGTGATGCGTTTTGGTGACTAGTTTAAAAAAAACTCAAATTCCAGCGAAAGCAAATTACCCAACTTAAACCTGCTTTGTGATATTGGTGAGTGTAAAACAACATGGCTGGAAATTGGACGAATCCTACTTTCTTCTGCCTCCAAGCTCCCAATA